>OX183130.1:23495708-24095708 GCA_945261195.1 Cryptosula pallasiana
TACAAATTTACAAAAAAAGGAGAATGTGATAAAATAGATATCATAATAGAGTGTAATAAGTTGAATATATAGAGTTAAAGTCTATAAAAACTTTTTAATCTGTAAAGTATTTGATGACTTTACAAGAAATATCATCACATTCAGGTTCAATGATGATGAGAAGATTTTCTTCAAGCTTAAGTTTACTATTTTCCGATATAGACAGAGAAAGTTTTGAAAAACCCTCCAAATCATTATAAATAAAAACTCTATAAATCGACGGTGTTGAATTTGTAATTGATACTGAATTGTTTTCGCATATGATGTATCTATCACACACACAATCAGTAGTAGTTTCGATTTCTTCAGAATTGTATATAGTAGAGTTTGTAGGGCTTGGTTGTTCCAAAATTAAATCGACTAAACCCAGAGCTTGTGGAAGAGATGGAATTGATGGTGATAAAGCCGGAACTACTGGCTTGTTTGTAGTGGTTGTCGTCGGGGTTGTTGTCGTCGTTGTCTGTGGAGTTGTGGTGATTGTTGTCGTTGTATGTGGAGTTGCAGTGGTTGTTGTTGGAGTTGTTCTTCGAGTCGTAGTTAGTAATCCTTCATCGTATAAACGAATGTAATTTAAAGCTTCGTCGGTTTTGCAAACAAAGTAGTGTTGAGGCCACATATCATAAGTGTCACAGCTTCTACGTAGGTGAGTAGGTTCCATGAAACATGTGAGTCTACGCATCTGATATTTTAAGTTTTTTCTTAAAATACGAGTTACTGAATCAACCGCTTCCATATTAAGAATTCCCCGAAAACATCCAGACGCTCTATGAGATAAAGTGAATGGTGTAAACTCTGTTACAAGACAATAACCGCTTAGGATTGGGAATAATAGGAGATAGATGCAATATCTCATTTTTTTTTATTCAGAGAGAGAGACTTTTAACCTAGTTTATGCTTTCATCATCTAGAGTTAACTGTCTTGCATTTCGGTGGTCTTTGGTTAATATGCTTCAACTAAAGCTCTATATTTATAACCTTGGGATTGCATTTGTCTTTGGTATCTCCTTGACATGTGATACTGATGATAATCTTGTTTTGAACAGACTTCAAACTTTCAAAACTCGAAAATGACAAATTTACACCTTCAATACCATTGATGTTAGTGATGATAGTAGCTATTTTCGGCTCCCTGTTGGTCAAACGATTGCATTCCACACATGCAAAGTTGGTTGTCTCAAACTCTTCTGTTGGTGGACAAATCAAACGTGAGGTGTTGTATTCAAATACACATAATTCATCATTCCAAAATAGTTTTGTATTTTGAGTAAGACCTTCCGTATTATTTTTAACCCCTATTGCGCATTCCTCCTGATTCAGAGTGTATTTTGTTGGTGTATCACAAGACACAGAATCTGTAGAAGTTATTTCCTTGCAGATCCAAGAAGCGCTTTGAGGGATGAAAAAACCACAATATAATAAGTCGGGAGGGTAGAGTCGCACACAGTTTTTTCCATTTTCATCTCTATATCGTATAGTCCTTTCGAAAGGTGAAAAAAACAAGACATCATTTTTATCCATAGCTCCGGCTATACATTCATCAATTTCGTTGGTATAGAATACTCCACTAACATTGGGAAATGTTAGTGCCAGTAGCAAGATAAATACACAGCTCATTTTTTAAAATGTTTTCGCTTTCAGTGTTGAAAGTTGAATACTTTCTTTCTTGATGTTTTTTTCTATTTATATGTAAGAGGCTAGCGGCTTGTTCAGCTCTCTCAACCGATTTTGAAGATTTGAAACAATCTCATCAAAGTGGTTACCAAAATGTAAGTATGGTTCCAATCGAGATTGAGACAAAAGAACATGTGTTTCTGTCCAGCGAAATGAAGTCAAACCTCTTAAAATCGAAATATCTATCAAATCACCCAGTTCAGCATCTTTCAAACATTGCTTTATATCAACCAGTTCGATCGCTCTTTTGAGATCTTCAAAATCTATCAACTTGTCTTGCGGACAGCATACTTTTGGATCAAAGCTCCTAGAACAGTTTAAGCATTCGAGAGGATTTGCTCTTGAAATACAATTACAGCTCAAAAGCATGCTTTGTATTGATTTACGAACTAGATTGAATCCTAACACAAAATAAAATACTTCTTCGGTGATGAGTTGAACAAAAAGAGGATTCGAACGCTCTAAAGGAATGTGTTCAAAATGAGTCCTTATGAACTTAGGAACAAAATCAGCCAATGTACCAATTGACTTGAATCCTTGAGTTTTTCCACTCATGTTTCTGCTGTAGTTCAGAGATAAATGAAGCAACTTTTTTTGTAGCAGTTCTTTTATGAGTCTTCAGATATATTTGTCAAATCAATAGTTATTATCGGGTTGACTGAGTCTTCTTTTTCATCAAGAGTGTAAGCGTATGGATATCCTTCTGCTATCGCAAGTAATTTATCCTTTAGTCGTTGATAAGCCAGTTTGCTCTGACTAGTAGGTAATAGGTAGGGATTTAATCGTGCTCTCAAATTTGTTAACAAAAAGGGAGACTTCAAATCATCAGTGGAAAGATCCAAAAAAGCATTAATCCATTCATCATGCACCAAAAAACCCATTTTAGCATTTTTCAAAACTTGTCTTCTATCAATCCAGTCGATAGCATCACCCAATTCTTTTTTGGTAGGTGTAGCGCCTTCAACCATTTCAGCATATCTTTTACAAGTGATACATTTGTCATCAACGTGTGAACAGTAACAGTTTAGTAGCGATAGATTGGTTGCTTGCTTGTAAAAACTTCCTCCTAGTACACAGTATACACATTCCTCCGTAAAATAAATCCTCAACATTTCATCAGAAACCTCAGCCAAAAAAGTCTTAGGACCTATAGCATCGGAAGCTTCTTGGTGAGCAAAGTCTTCAACACGTAACATATTTGTTGTTATTCCGTTAAATTACAAAACGCGAATGATACGTTTTCAAATTGAAACATCTATTTAATCATTCATTACTTTTTCTTTTTTTTGAGGTTAATTGTTATGCTAGCTCATGTAGATCTTCATAAATGCTTTAATTTCAACCTGACAACCATCGATTGGGCAAGGTTTTACTTCTGATGAGCATTCAGTAAGCGCTTTTTCCTTACACTCACTACAGTAAATGAGATGACCACACGGAAGAGAGATATGATTTGCAATTACTTTTTTTTCATGCGTCTCAGACACACATTGAGCGAGTTTGCTTTGCTTAGTCTGATCTTTATCTTTTTTTAACGAATCAATTGATTTAGCATCATTTTTTAACAGTGGATCTTTATCTTTTTTTAACGAATCAATTGATTTAGCATCATTTTTTAACAGTGTTGACGAATTCTCAACAGTTGTAAAATCATTTTCAAAAATATGTAAGGCTTCAATCATAAAACCTATTCGCTCAAAAGGTTTTCCATTTAACACTAAAACTTGTTCGATATCGTTTTGACTGTATCCTAGTTTTTTGCAAATAAGTTTCATTTCTTCAGTGTCATTGTTGCGCGTTATTTGTTTTACTTTTTCTCGATATTTTTCAACCCGTCGCTTACACCTTTTGCCTTTTTCCGTTCGCATGTAAACATCCTCAACATACTCTTCACCTTTACTCCCGATTAAAAAATAACAGTCTGGGAACCATCGACAGTGTTCCTCCCATGGTAGATCACTCTCTTTCCATTCTTTAAGTTCACCTGAGCAAAACAAGCATTTTACACTATCCCCGAACTTAGTATAGTAGAAACCTGCATTGGAAAGGAGTTTCATGGAGACTTTACCCTTCCATTGTTTGAAACTGTCTTCTCTAGATGTTTCAGTAGCAAAACGTGGTGTATCAGCACGATCAATTGTTATACCTAGAGGTAATACTTCTGCAGTTAAATCTCCTCTTCTGATCTTTTGTTCTTCCATCGTATAACTTTTGACAATTGAGATGTTTTTCATTTCATCTGCAAGTAGTTTCCTAGGTCTATACGGACGATTGTGAGTGTTAAATCCTCTAACAAATCGACAAAACGGAAAACTTTTAGCGTGTTCTTTCATCGGATGTTCATCTTCATCCTTCCAGTTTAGTAATACCCCTTGGCAAAAAACACATCGAACAGCGTTGTCTTTTTCAAGGTTATAGAAACCAGCTGCAGCCATGTTTTCACCACAATGTTTACCTACTCGTCTCCAATTTGTAAGAAATGATTTTCTTCGATAACTTTCATCAAGCATTAAAGCCTCTCTTTCATAAAAAGAGAGTTCATTGTAAATGAACTTGAAAAAGTCCGATGGGGAAAGTTGCGCAATAGTTTTTTGTAATTTTAATGACAAAAGACTACAGTGATTATCCGGATAAGTTG
The DNA here is from genome assembly GCA_945261195.1 of Cryptosula pallasiana. Lineage (NCBI taxonomy): Eukaryota > Metazoa > Bryozoa > Gymnolaemata > Cheilostomatida > Cryptosulidae > Cryptosula > Cryptosula pallasiana. The sequence goes on from OX183130.1 coordinate 23,500,057, forward strand.
CGACGACATAAGTTATTGCAGTGGTATCAGGAAAAGTTCGTTGTAAAAACAACGATGAAGTAACGAGTAAACTATCATCTATCCATTCAGCGCAGTCTTTAGTATTTTCAAAACAATTTCGAGTTTTTTGCATTTCTCTTTTTTCATTATAAATAGTGTTTGCTACATATCTGTTGTTTGTTACTCGACACATTATTTATATATAATATAAGTAGTAGCTTCAGTTATTACTCAAGTTGAAGTTTTGTTGGAAAGTTCTTTTCCTTTGATCTAGTTCGTTGTTATTCTAAAAAAATAATAATGCTTTATAGCAAAAAAATAAAAAAAGACTAAGGTTTCAATTTTTTTTCAATATACTTGAATTGATTACTATTATAATAGAACGTAAATACTTACATCAGAAATGAAGACTTGTCTTTTCTTTTGAATTAAAATGAATGATATTCCTAGTAGTTTGAACTTGAGAGCTGCTTTCTATAAAATTCGGATGAAGAAGGAGTACATTTTTCATTTTGAAGTCCTGAAATAATAAGAATAAACATAATTAAAACTTACATACAGCATTTTTTTGATATCTTAAATAGTGAATAATCTTGTTTTTTATTCAGAAAATGTCTTCACGCTTAAATCGATTACAATTAAAACAAAATATAAATACTTACATCACAAATGAAGACTTGTTTTTCTTTAATGAATTATATACATAGTTGTTTGAACTTCAGCTGTTTCCTATGTAACTCAAATGATGAAGAAGGAGGGTTGTAGTAGATGATGATGTAGTAGATCTTCTTCCTTCAGTTAGTTTGAACTTGAGAGCTGCTTTCTATAAAATTCGGATGAAGAAGGAGTACTTTTTTCATTTTGAAGCCCTGAAATAATAAGAATAACCATGATTAAAACTTACATACAACATTTTTTGATATCTTAAATAGTGAATAATCTTGTTTTTTGTTCAGAAAATGTCTTCACGCTTAAATTGATTACAATTAAAACGAAATATAATTACTTACATCATAAATGAAGACTTGTTGTTCTTTGAATTAGATGAATTATATACATAGTTGTTTGAGCTTCAGCTGTTTCCTATGTAACTCAAATGATGAAGAAGGAGGGCTGTAGTAGATGATGATGTAGTAGATCTTCTTCCTTCAGTTACTAACGATGAAGTGAATGCTTTCTGTATGAAAACAGTGCTTCTTATATAGCTTAAGTTGCACTGCTATGAATCAGCATTATTTTCACATGAATGGAAACCGTTGCTTTCGCGGGAATAACAAAATTATTTTCACGCGAATACAAACCAATGCTTTCACGGGAATAAATAATTTATTTTCACGCGAATGGTAACCGTTGCTTTCGCGGGAATAAATATTTTATTTTCACGCGAATACAAACCAATGTTTTCGCGGGAATAGATAATTTATTTTCACGCGAATGGAAAGCGTTGCTTTCGCGGGAATAAAAATTTTATTTTCACGCGAATACAAAGCAATGCTTTCGCGGGAATCAATATTTTATTTTCACACGAATGGAAACCGATGCTTTCGCGGGAATAAATATTTTATTTTCACGCGAATACAAACCAATGCTTTCGCGGGAATAAATAATTTATTTTCACGCGAATGGAAACCGTTGATTTCGCGGGAATAAATAGTTTATTTTCACGCGAATACAAACCAATGTTTTCGCGGGAATAAATAGTTTATTTTCACGCGAATGGAAACCGTTGCTTTCGCGGGAATAAATATTTTATTTTCACGCGAATACAAAGCAATGCTTTCGCGGGAATAAATATTTTATTTTCACGCGAATACAAACCAATGTTTTCGCGGGAATAAATAATTTATTTTCGCACGGATGGAAACCCTTGCTTTCGCGGGAATAGAAATTTTATTTTCCCGCGAATACAAACCAAAGCTTTCGCGGGAATCAAAACTTTATTTTCACACGAATGGAAACCGTTGCTTTCGCGGGAATCAATACTTTATTTTCACGCGAATGGAAACCGTTGCTTTCGCGGGAATAAATATTTTATTTTCACGCGAATACAAACCAATGTTTTCGCGGGAATAAATAATTTATTTTCACACGGATAGAAACCGTTGTTTTCGCGGGAATAGAAATTTTATTTTCCCGCGAATACAAACCAAAGCTTTCGCGGGAATCAATACTTCATTTTCACGCGAATGGAAACCGTTGCTTTCGCGGGAATAAATATTTTATTTTCACGCGAATACAAACCAATGTTTTCGCGGGAATAAATAATTTATTTTCACACGGATGGAAACCGTTGCTTTCGCGGGAATAGAAATTTTATTTTCCCGCGAATACAAACCAAAGCTTTCGCGGGAATCAATACTTCATTTTCACGCGAATGGAAACCGTTGCTTTCGCGGGAATAAATATTTTATTTTCGCGCGAATACAAACCAATGTTTTCGCGGGAATAAATAGTTTATTTTCACGCGAATGGAAACCGTTGCTTTCGCGGGAATAAATATTTTATTTTCACGCGAATACAAACCAATGTTTTCGCGGGAATAAATAGTTTATTTTCACGCGAATAGAAACCATTGCTTTCGCGGGAGTAAAAAAAATAATTTTCACGCGAATAAAAACCAAAGCTTTCGCGGGAATATCGCGTGAAAAAACTGCTGAGTCATAGATATATTATAAAGGTTTCATAGGGTTAATTAGTACAGCTTTAGCTATTTAAGAACCAGTGTTTTCACACAGAAAGCATCCAGTTCTACAATAGCTAGCAAGGAAGCAACATCTACACACCAACTACTACATTTACTTGAAACTCAATAAGGTGAGAATCACTAAATAATTCTTTAACATATACTGATAAAAAACTTCAACTAGTTTTGCTATAATACTTCAGAAAGTTATTTTTATGTTTTAATATTTTGTTCTTATTAATAAAAGATCAAATAGTTTCACCATAACGTATCAGAAAAATTATTATGGTTTTGATTATGTGTTTATTTTATAAATATCTAGTTAGTTTATTCTTTTCAAAATATTTTTCAAATTCCATCCATTTGTTACATATTTTTTACTCTCTTTTCAGTTCCAACTTCCGACTGAACGCTCTGAATATGAATGAAGACCGTAATACCTCATTTCTCTCAACATTCGAACCATACTCTGATGATAAAGAAAATATCCCTCCTGATTCACATTTAATAAGAAGGAAACTGAACACAATTCGACCAAAGCCATGGGATTCGGATAGAAATAAAACGATTGACTATACTTGGACTTTGAAAGCACCATCTCCTTCTCATCTTTCCTGCTTGTCAAAAAATGCTGCTAGTTTGCTCAATTCTTGCGATACCAATGACAGAGTAATGATTGGAAGGTTTCAACCACTTCACTTAAATCAAACGCCATCACTTCTCGAGATAGTCTCCATCGAACAACCAACTGAGGATGTATATAAAAACTTATGCATTATCCGCTACAATATCGAAACATTTGGCAACAGACGACAAGTGAGGTCTATGGTGAGAAATGAGGATTACAACAAATTAGCTCCAACACAACCGGATGTTCCAAAACTGGTGGTTTTTATGGGATTCGATTCAGACAAGCATCCAATCTTTCACCCTATCAACTTCCCATCCAATATTTCCCTTGAGGAAGCTAAACAGCTAAGTAGATTAATAAAAAAAAAAACACCTACTCAGTTGATCAGTATGGTTCGTATCGCAACGCTCTCGCAATTTGCTGTTGGAAGTGTAATCAGTTTTGAATCTCCTCAAATATCAACTCAGTTAACATTACCTAATGGAGATGTGGTGATGAATGCGCTACTGGTAAACTACAGATGTTTGCAATATGATGGTTTGATGATGGGAGTTCTATATATACCTGAAAAACACGCTAGCAACATCAAACAAATTGGAACAGGAGTCATACTTGTAAGAAATCGTGAAGTTAGTAGATTTGGTTATCATCGACATGATATAATCACATTCACAGCATTACAAGCGATAGAAACGGCTCAAAACCTATCCAACAAACTTGATGATTCCAACCAGATGAAGTACTTTACTACAGATGAGGTTGTTGAGAATAAGGTCTTAGTGCTTTCAATGGGAGTGGGAAACACATCTTCTACATCTTTGAGAGAACCAGCACCCCCTGGTGAAAACTATATTCAAAAAGAGCATGTCAGACAAGACAACATAGTGAGTATTTTTTATTTAATGTAAACTAACTGATATAAGTAATACTTCCAATTAGATAATATTTATTTATAAAGCAATTATTTTTTGTTTTGCTTTAGATAGAAGAAAGAGAATCAAAAACACTTGATGAAAATTATGCTCAAGAAAAAACAAACTGAACAATATAACTTGGTGAGGTGAGTTACTTCCCTTTACTATATAATGTTAACTAACCAATGTAAAAAGAACTATAATTCAAATTCATGTAATTATTTTACATTTTTGTTTAATCATCCTATACTAATACATAACTTTTGATTTTAGTTCATTATGGAATCAAAAGTACATAGAACAGAAGTCTTCCTTCCTAGTTATAACATCAGTACAACAATGACAACATTGTAAAGAAAAAGACTATCAACCATTGATTGTCATTACAAGTTGTAGTGCTTTGAATTACTTAGTATTTACTAACTCTAGCTATATTATACAAGAATATTTTGCTACTTATTATGTAATAAATGTATATAATCATATATTGATTCAATGTAGTCTCCTCATTCTTCTCTTCTCTCTCAAAATATCATATGAGTTCGAGTTATGTAAAAAAATTATCAAAACTTGAATGTCATGCATTCAAAATGTATATGCTATAAGTTCAAATTAAGTAAAAAAATAATCAAAACTCAAATGCCACTTAAATGCCACTCAAATGCCACTCAAGTACCCCTCAAATGAAATACAATATAAACTCGGCGAATCCATCCAACGTCGTAACTCATTGCATAACCTCCAAGATCTGATCCACAAAAAAACACTTGGTAGGGAGATCTGCTCATATATTACTACTTAAACAGTTTTATTATTTTACACATCAAGTCTTTAATTCAACAGAAAACATTGTTGGTAATGTTGTAGAGGTTTTTGACCTTCACCCAACTTCAATAAAAGTTTCAGCACAATTAATTAAATGCCATTATTGTCACTCTATCAAGAAAGGCTAGACATAAAATGGTTATGTTTTTGTATTGATTTGTATACCATTGAGCAGGGATAGGACCAAATACAATAGAATTTCAAAATGCATTATTTTTTAAGTTTTCAAGTACTTAACTTTGTATTTGAATTTTATAATTTCAAAACTGGGGTATTTGAACTTTATTTGAACTTTTTCAGCTACAGGTATTTGAATTTTATTTGGAATGTTTTCAATTGTAGGTACTGGAGTTTTATTTGGATTTGTTGTTTAGCGTTGGTCCTATCCCTGCCATTGAGTTACATGTACTATATTGGTTGGTAATTGTTGTACTGTTGTGTACACAGTAGTACACCTTGTATTTACTATGTATCAATGTATATGTTTTATTTGTTATAGTCTGTCTCAACTCACTCAGCTCAAGGCACTGCATCTATCTGTTAATAACTTCAGTGGTGGGCTACCCACAGTCATTGCTGAGATCTACAGTTTGAATGTACTCTACCTGGGTAACTGTCAGCTGACTACCCTACCTGAGGGGTGAGTCTAAAGCCCTGGTCACACGAGACCGAATCCCTGACGAAACTGTCAACGAAACTATTTTTTCAAGCCCAGCGAATTCGTTGCTGAGCAAACCGAGCGAATATTTCAGTTTCGTCGTGATCAAGCAATGCTAGGCTTGGGAAAATCGTTGGTTGCGATGCTTGCATGTGATTGGACCATTGGACCAGATAAGCTCATTAATAGGTTTATTTTCTATGTTCTGTTATTGGCTGGTCTCCAATGTCAGGGTCATTCACAACGAACGCATGGTTGCCATAGTAGTAGCACATTTGTTTTTTGAATAAATAATTATTTCTTTTATTATATTCATAATGAGTTTTAAATAAATGAAAGATAATAATAATAAATTATAATCAAACAATTGGATAGTACTGGCTGGTCAAACTATTTATTAAAATAATCTATTCCAAACCTTGCTTCATTCTTCCATGCTTTTACATCACGCAGTAGAGTATGAGTAGGCCCGCGCACAAAACGTAATCCTCTGTCATTGGATGAAACTAGTGATCGCTAGGCGTAACGAACTAATTATAGTTCTCGTGTGACCAGCACAACGAAACTATTATCGTCTCACCTCGGCGATTTTCTAAAAAGGTTTCGTTATAGTTTCGTTTATCGGTCTCGTGTGACCAGGGCATAAGAAGTAGTAGATATTACACAACAATAGAAACAGTTTTATTATTTTACACATCAAGTCTTTAATTCAACAGAAAACATTGTTGGTAATGTTGTAGAGGTTTTTGACCTTCACCCTACTTCAATGAAAGTTTCAGCACAATTAATTAAATGACATCGCTGTCACTCCACACCTCAAACATGACAACTAATACTGTAAAATGTCAGATGCCAACTAACTTCTGCTGATTTTCTGCAGTGGCAACAATATATAAGATATAAAACAGGCAATATCCTGTCTGATTGAGGCTCAGCCAATCACAAACATGAATATTTATACAACCCACTAACATGCCCCGCATAAGTTTAATCAAATAATGCGCATAACATCTAGCCAATGGTATCAGCCAATCACAGTCTAGCACATTCATCTTCTGACAAGGCAGACAACTCCTATCTTCAGTTTTGTTTACTATTGTATACCATCAATGCAGTTTTGTTTACAATCATGTGGGTCCACAGGCTAACAAGCTATATATACATATCACTATATAATAAAATATGCAGCCACTCAAACTGGCTGTTAGCGTGTCACAAAGATTTGGTTGTTGGGGTAATTTTTGTAATTCTTCACCCAAACTGCATTGGTTAGTGCTCTCAGTATATTTGCCTGCTATATCCATTGTATTGCCTACTCTATAGGTCTGTAGTATTAATTCTTGTTGAAATCCATCGCAATACTATATTATGTTGAAACTAAACGTATTGACGTATAGTTTTCCAAACATTTACCATATCTCAAATCTGATCTGACCGAAAGTCTTTTTCACCTGTTTACAAAGGATAATGACAGTTTTGAGTCAGTTTTCTAAAATAAATTTTGAAGTTTTAGACTAAATAAATGGAAAAGTAAAACTACGAGTTGGACTCCTTTCAGACACGAACGGAAGGAAACAAATTTTTTTAATAGTTTCATCTCCTTTCAGCCATTATTTTTTGTATTACACAGTAAATGGACTGAGAGTTACGAATGTAGGAGGGGTGGAGGGGGCTCAAGTAGAATGGGTGGGGGAGGAGTGTGATGGGTAAGAAATGAACAACCAGAGTTTCTCAGGTATCCCTGTTGTAGTCTGCGTAGACAACTTTAGTTCCTGGTTTGGGTTGGCTCAAAGGTAGCTGTAGCTCCCCAGAGTAGGCTTTGAAGATGTGTAGGAGGGTTGTGGTAGTGACAGGAGGCAGAGGGTGTAATGGAGTGCAAGAGATGGAGGTAGGAAGGCTGCAGTTGAACAAGTTTAGAATGAGTTTATTAATTTATAATAGAAAGTGTGGGTAGTGTGAAATACAGCTATTGTTAAATAACTAAACAGAAATATCACAAGTAGTATAAGTTTTAATATATCTAAATAACGTGGTGGACTTTGGCCTCACCTTCAGTGACACAACTGCTCAACACTGCAGCTAATGTACTACAGGACTGGCTAGTCTCACACAACTGCTCAACACTGCAGCTAATGTACTACAGGACTGGCTAGTCGCACACAACTGCTCAACACTGCAGCTAATGTACTACATGACTGGTTAGTCTCACACAACTGCTCAACACTGCAGCTAATGTACTACAGGACTGGTTAGTCTCACACAACTGCTCAACACTGCAGCTAATGTACTACAGGACTGGTTAGTCTCACACAACTGCTCAACACTGCAGCTAATGTACTACAGGACTGGTTAGTCTCACACAACTGCTCAACACTGCAGCTAATGTACTACAGGACTGGTTAGTCTCACACAACTGCTCAACACTTCAGCTAATGTACTACAGGACTGGTTAGTCTCACACAACTGCTCAACACTGCAGCTAATGTACTACAGGACTGGTTAGTCTCACACAACTGCTCAACACTGCAGCTAATGTACTACAGGACTGGTTAGTCTCACACAACTGCTCAACACTGCAGCTAATGTACTACAGGACTGGTTAGTCTCACACAACTGCTCAACACTGCAGCTAATGTACTACAGGACTGGTTAGTCTCACACAACTGCTCAACACTGCAGCTAATGTACTACAGGACTGGCTAGTCTCACACAACTGCTCAACACTGCAGCTAATGTACTACAGGACTGGTTAGTCTCACACAACTGCTCAACACTGCAGCTAATGCGCTACAGGACCGGTTAGTCTCACACAACTGCTCAACACTGCAGCTAATGTACTACAGGACTGGTTAGTCTCACACAACTGCCCAACACTGCAGCTAATGTGCTACAGGACTGGTTAGTCTCACACAACTGCTCAACACTGCAGCTAATGTACTACAGGACTGGCTAGTCTCACACAACTGCTCAACACTGCAGCTAATGTGCTACAGGACTGGTTAGTCTCACACAACTGCTCAACACTGCAGCTAATGTGCTACAGAACTGGTTAGTCTCACACAACTGCTCAGCACTGCCCCCCCCCCCCCCCCCTCTACTATCTACTCTCCACAACTCTGAGCTTGTTGGCTGTTGCGTGGAGTGGAGGTCAAACCTTGATACAAAGTTAGGATTTAATAAATTTATTATTACTGATAGTCCAGAATGTAACAGACCAAAGCAAGATCCTAAAGTTACCTGCCAGGTAGTGCCAGTTGCCTGGCTTTTATTAAAGTATTTACAGGATATCCGCAAGCTAAAAAAGGCAACTACCAATCACAATAATTTAGTGCGTTTGAGTGACAAGTTAGATTTTAAATAAGCTTAATCCACTCTTACCCCCTGCATCCACCCCTGGCCACCCACGTACCAACCCCCAAGTGCCTAGCCACTGCTAAACTGATTGCTTTTCTCACCACCAACGGTAAATGAACTAAAGACAGCTAACATCTACATCCATAGAGCACACTTGTACCCTCCACCTACCAGGTCCCTGCTACCCACAACCCTCTCTCCCTTTCAACTTCTTCACAAGGATCTCTCCTCCAGCAAGTTGGAAGGTTCTATGAACAAACAGATAGACTTCAGCCCCTGCACACATAAACTAAAGTGGGGGGAGTTATGCACTCCCAAGTGATAACAGATGGTAACTTCTAAACCAAATGATGGCCAAGAGATGAGGAGTTATAGCCAAGAGTACAAGTGACCTATGACAGCTAAGATCAGAGAGAGACAGACAAGCCAATGCCCTAGTTACAGATGTATTGGACTACTAATGGGAAGGATTATAAATGCACCAATAGGAAGTGAACTTTCAAGTGAATGTGTTTTCTGTGTAAGAACTACCAAACTTAGTATCTAGTTAGTCTTGAATTAGGATTGTTACTGAATAAAGTACCGTACTTTCCGCTATTACTATATTTGGTTGACTTTTAATCTGTGTAGTGTGCCTGGAGGGTTGCCATAGTTGAGTTCTGTCTCAACTGAGTTCTTGTGTTGACTTGGTAGGGTGCTTTGTATTAGGTCAAGGTAGAGCATCTCCATTGTAAGTCAAGGTCAAGGTTGAGTGACTCGGACCTCATTCAAGTACTTGGATTTTGGTCAAGTGAACCAGGATTTTAGTCAAGTCATTCAGACTTGGATTTTTACTGATTCTAACGAAGAATTAAAAAAGTTCACTTTGAAATAATTCGAAGACAACATCTTGTTGTTCTGCAAATTTTTGCCCATTTCAACTTTTCTCGTTAACAATTATCTTTCTCTACAATGAGTACAATAAATCCGACATAGATAGGCTATCTTTAAATTACTTTGGTTTCAGCTGCCGCAGGAGATGCAGGGGGTGTGGTTTAACATTTACTTCTTGATACAAAATACATTAATCTGTAGCTATAGCCTTTCTTTATCACTCAGGTCTCTCTAGACAAATATTTAATAGCGGTGACAAAGTATACAAGGCAGCAGGCACACAGTGGGAAGGTGTAACATCAACATTAGTGTTATACATACAGAATATATATACTGACATACGATACACTATCTGAGGCTACCATTGGCCCCCAACCATAGCTGTAGATAAAGGGCAAGGTCAAACTGAATTTTGACAATTCTAAGTTGAAAGAAAAATATTCACTTTTATATCTATTTATAGTACGATAATATTCCCTTCAGCAGCTGTGTGTAGCCTGAGTACAATAATCAGCGGCTTGGGCAATGCCAACAGTCATAATTATTGATCATGATAATTGTGACATCAGCGAGAGTGCACAACTCCAATTTTCAACCACCATTAATGGGACAGTTTAGAAGTTGTTACAAACAAACAAACCTGGTTCCCTTTGTTTTATGGATAACATGAATCTTGGCCCAAACTATTTTATGCAGGCAATTGTACATAATAACAGGACTATGTCAGTCTAACAAACATTAACGGTATGTAGCTGTTGTAATTGTTAGCTAGCAAACCTTGTTTCCTGCGTTAATGGCAACTGCAAACACTTATTTTCTGCATTTATAAAGTGTTTCAATTAAACAAAATTTAGATATTTTGCCACAGTCAAAATGAACATTAAACACTGATATTCTGTTGTTTCTTGTGTAAATTATGTATGTTGTCATGTCTACACTAGACGTGAGATCTGAATAAAAACAAAACATGGTGTATACAAACTGCATTGATGATATAGTTATTGCATTCTAGCCCAACCCTTGTCTTGGGATGTGAAAAGTTGTTTTCGCTCCAAAACCAGCGTGAAGTTACAAGAAAACTGACAATTCACAAGATTTCATATTGTTGCATGTACTTTTCAATTAACCATACAAAGAATTTTAAACAAGGAAAGCAAACACTTTTACAATCTTTCAACTTTGAATTTTCCCTCAAATAAATGTTGGAGTCGCTATTCAAACTACGTATGAATGGAATCCCTAAATAAATGAACTACCAGTTGCTAAAGGGGTTTGTGTAATTAGCTTGAGTTCCCCAAATGAATGTTTGTTACTTAGTATACTCACATATGTACCAGTCTCAACCACTCACTAAAGTTTTGTCTTGTCTAGCCACTGTTTGATTTATTTGTTTTGTTTATTTGAGCTTTTTATTTAGCTTTCAGAACCTGAAGCAGCTGAGGGAGCTCGATCTTGGAGGGAACAAGTTTAAGCATCTCCCTGCTGTAGTCTACAAACTCACTGAACTAGAGACACTACATCTCTGGCATAATAGGGAATTAGAGGGGATAGAGGATGACTTGCTGCATCTCACAAAACTCAACTGGTTGAACTGTCTAAGGTGTGACTCTCTTGTTTACCCTCCATCCGCAGTGTGTGAGCAAGGAGTGACTGCAGTGAGAAAGTTCTTCAGTGACCTCAAACAAGCTAAAGGAATAGAGAAAACTGTTGTGCCAGTCGCTATCATTGGAAAAAGCATGTCAGGTAAATCGAGTGTTGTTAAAAGCCTCCTGAGTGGTCAGCGCACTTTGTCTCATCGCCAAGCCAACTCTCCAATGGACGAAACAACCAAAGTGTTTGAGTTGAAAGACTTACAGCTACCAAGTTCTCAGCTCAAATTAATTGACTTTGGTGGCAATGATGTCTACCAAATTGCGTACAGAATGATGATTAAAGGGCAATACTTACCTCTCGTAGTGGTCAATCTGGAAGAGTTTTCCTCTCTTTCATCATCACTTGGGACCAAGGAGGCAACCAGGAAGGTGTGCTTGGACTGGCTAGCACACCTTTACCTAGCTTGTCCCAGGTTGGGTTGTCCCATACTCGTAGTCACTCATGTGGACACAATGGAGAGTGACACTGCTAAGTGCTGTGTCAAAGAGCTTCTCAAACAAGTTGAGATTATTCGTCAAGAAGTGCTGAAAGAAGAAAAAGAGCTACAAGCTAAACACACTTTGAGTTTCCACAACATACCGCATCTCTCCAACACAGATGTCCCCTTGTTCGCTCCTGATGACATATTTGAGTTTGGTGACATCACAACAACTTCAGACAACATCCAAAGTCTTAAAAACAACCTAGAAGAACGCAGCAAAGACTTCAAAGTTGTCATTCCCCGGCTGTGGGAAGAGTTGGCATCATTCATACACAGTCATGCAGACACACCGTACATGTCTATTGCTGATGTAACATCAAAGTATTCTAACGAAGACTGTCTTGTCATATTGAGATACATGCACAACATCGGTGACATTTTGTGGTTTGAGAACATGGTTGGTCTTAAAGACTACATATTCCACCAAATCCCTGCTGTCACTAAAATGATGACTGTTCTCTTTCATCACAGCTCTGAGGATCAATGGAAGGAGTGCTTAGCTGATTTCGTATCATTTGTCTATGGCGGCCAGTCAATTAGCAAAGATAAATACAAAGCACTGATTCAGTGCTTTAAATCGTCTGGAGTAATCGATAGAATCCTGCTAGTCCATCTGCTTGAGAAAGAGTCTCAGTTTCCACCTGATGTGGCTCTTGATTTACTTCAGTGCTTTCGCATCATCTTTGGACCAATCGAAAGTAGAGCTGGAATTGATTACGTGATTCCATTTTTTGCTCCCAAATCCAAAGATGATTCATGGAAGACTGATGGACCCCTACAGTTACGTGCAGACATCGTACTTGGTGGTCTGACCCTCCCAAAGTATGTACATCAGCTTATAACAGTGACAGTGCTAAACCGTTCTTTGGACTCTACTGACAGCATTGAAGTTACTTACAATGGCGCTACAATCTACCACGGAGAGAGCACTACACATCTGGTACACGATTTTGTGAATGGAACAGTGATATTACAGATCTCAACTCCTTTGAGCCTACTCGCCGACTCCTGGAAACGCCTTATAGACACAGCTCAGCCGGTGTTCTTGTTGATCTCTCAAGAGTGGAAAGCTTGTCATGTGTCATTCAAGTTCTACTGCTCCCACTGCCTCTTTCTCAATGATCCAAGTCCTGCATTTGACATTGACCCCAGATGGTTTCAACCCATCAGTTCTGCTGCTGTGGAAGAAGTGTCAGTTTGGGTAGAAAGATTTCAGGGAATACAACCAGTTACCTGTGACAGAGAGGCAGAAGTCAAGAAGAGCAAGAAGCCTTCAGTTCCCAAGCCATTCAAGTATCCATGTGAGGCAATAGAAATATTTGTGCATCGGTATTTGCATTGGAAGTGTCCGGAACTTGCGAAAAATATTATGGTCGTAACTATTTAACAAAGAAAGCACTAACTGAACATAAACAGTTTCATTACTCCCGATGTTAATGTAATTTCAGGCTACAACTTGTCAAAGAGGGAAATCAAGGAGCTGAGCCAATATCTTTCAGGTCTTACATCAGACCACAACCGGAGAACTGCTGGTAAATTTCACAAAGTACATGAATTATTGATTGGTTACATAATGTTTGTGTGAAATGGTTTTATGCTTGTATGATTATGACTTGTGCCACAATTGCAGAAACATCGCTTTAGCCAGTTATCTAATACTTGCTGCTTAAAGTCTCTAAGTAAATTTGTGACTATTATCCAGTTTCAGTTCTCGTCACAAACACCAGTGAACCTTGATCTTAATAATTACATACGATGTGACTCGTTGTCATCTGCTCCTAGGGCTATAGATTACTGTGATACCTACAGTGTAATTAGTTGTTGTCTGCTCTTAGGGCTATATATTACTGCGATACCTACAGTGTAATTAGTTGTTGTCTGCTCTTAGGGCTATAAATTACTGTGATACCTACAGTGTAATTAGTTGTTGTCTGCTCTTAGGGCTATATATTACTGTGATACCTACAGTGTAATTAGTTGTTGTCTGCTCTTAGGGCTATAGATTACTGTGATACCTACAGTGTAATTAGTTGTCGTCTTCTCTTAGGGCTATAGGTTACTGTGATACCTACAGTGTAATTAGTTGTCGTCTGCTCTTAGGGCTATAGATTACTGTGATACCTACAGTGTAATTAGTTGTTGTCTGCTCTTAGGGCTACAGATTACTGTGATACCTACAGTGTAATTAGTTGTCGTCTGCTCTTAGGACTATAGATTACTGTGATACCTACAGTGTAATTAGTTGTTGTCTGCTCTTAGGGCTACAGATTACTGTGATACCTACAGTGTAATTAGTTGTTGTCTGCTCTTAGGGCTATAGATTACTGTGATACCTACAGTGTAATTAGTTGTTGTCTGCTCTTAGGGCTATAGATTACTGTGATACCTACAGTGTAATTAGTAGTTGTCTGCTCTTAGAGCTATAGATTACTGTAATAGCGACTTTCGCTTTGTATTGTATCTGTACTTTTACTACTTTTTTTAACCTCAGATGAATGTGATACCTTAAAACAGCGTGAGTCTAAAATACTTGTCTCTTCCACATGTGGCACTATTCAACGCTAGGTACAAATAGTTTATTGATTTGGTGTAACATAAGCTCTGCGTATGATACAGCTGCCGAAGGTGCTGCTGAAGGTGCTGCCGAAGGTGTTGCCGAAGATGCTGCCGAAGGTGCTGCTGAAGGTGCTGCTGAAGGTGCTGCCAAAGGTGCTACTGAAGGTGCTGCCGAAGGTGCTGCAGGTAGCAGACTACCAGAGGGAAAGAGAATACATGAGAGAGATGATGTATTGTCTGCCAGGGAGAATGAGGAACAATGGAGTCCTACAGTTACCTCTCAGAGAGCCATAAAGTTGGTACCTTTGAAGAAAATGTGGAGAACAAAACTTCCCTCCAATGAGGTAATACTTGCGGTTTTTGATACATAAAACTGTTTGTCAAGTTAAACTAAAGCTCCAAGTCCTCCGTTGACTCTTGGTGATACATTATTATCTTGTAGACAGAACCAAGTTTTGGTGTGCATGTGAAATAGATTCTTTGCATAATTTTTGGTGGGCAAATATATTTCTAGCCACTTGAATGTGCATGTTTTGGCCACGGTTAATAAAACAGCTCGCACCTGACTGGAGTTTGAACTCATGGCTTTAAATCAAAACCACTGAGCTCAAAGTGGGAAAAAGCAATCTTGCTTGAAAAGAGTTAATTGGCTGGAAGATATCGTACAGAGAGTACAATGTCTCCCATTAGAGTGGTATGGCGTGTAATTCTAAACTCTTATGGGCATGCCACACAAGCCAGAATATCATCCGTAACAGTCGTTCCCTCGCGCAGGATGGTACATCCAGCGCAGGATGAAGCAGAAAAGACGCGATCGATTTTTCATCCTGTCAGTCATGCTGTGATTGGTTGATTAATCCACAGCGATTCCATTTGCAAGGTCATGTTAATTTCCCATGCGTTTACAAAGATTGTATATTTGAATAAAATAGCATTATTTATCACAATAGTTGTATGATCTTTGGTGTTTATCAGAAACTTACCCAACATATACTTTTTTAAATAGTTATTGTTTGTGGTAGAAAAAGTCGATGAATAAATAATAAAAAGGTGTAAAAGCTCTAATTTATAATGAATTATATACCTAATAATAATAATAATTTAACAATTACTTGACCAATGATGACAAAATTAAGAATAAAAAATAGGTTTTAATAAAAATAAATGCGATGAAAATAATCAGAAGCAGGAAACCATGTGGGACTCACAAATTATTAATCCGGCTCTTATGATGTGTACTAAATCCAAGGTTTATTGTTTGTTGCAACTGACTCAGTTGTACGATCGACTCCTCAAATAGCCACATCGATGTAGGTAACACTGTCCACAGTGCTGTGTAGGTGTGGATAAATGTCATAAAGTTGTCTATACTGTTAGTAGGTTTGGTCTCCACGGTTAGCTGTATGTGGTGTATCTACATAACAGATCAGAGTTAGCTCTATATATGTTAGTCAAACGGAATATCATCGCTCCCTTTCACTTCATTCACTCTCCATTCACCACCCCATTAATGCTGGGGCTAGGTTGGGTAGTAAGTGTCTTTTTAAGTTGTTTCCATGCTGTGCTATTCCATTTACTATTGAATTTTAGAGTTGATGTTGATCTCTCTTTCCGTCGATGTAGATAGTTTGACCGGCCGTTGCTAGCTTTAAACTAAAGCGCTCTGATATGATAGCATATCAGGTTGATATACATCATTGGCCAATTGGGAGTTATTTACTCTATTAAGCTTTTGGAGAGAGAGGGGACAACTTTTAGTAATTCGGTACAGATATTGAACTTGAGATATATGTTGAGAGTTGTCATCTCTACAATAATTCAATCTTGACAATTAGATAAAAGCAACAGGGAAACACAAACTGATGATTTTGATCATAACACTTCGGTGCTCAATTGAACACTGCGTCTGTCATTTCAGTTGCCAGTCCAGCTCGTGTGGCATACTATCCATCGCCAGACCCTGACTCTGGTTACTGCAGACAGGCTCATGTGGCGAGGGCATTACATGTACTTTGAGTAGACATGCAATCTTGTGAAGTGGTAGCTAATGATACTTTTGAATCTCCTTCAGATTCAATAAAAGGTTTTTAATAGACAAATTACAATACAACAGATACTTGACACCATCTACTCTGTTTACAGAGGGACCAGGCAAGAGACAAACAGACATCTACAACTACCTCCACCTTCCAGTCTACTACAACTACAGGTATGTACGAGTGTAACGGGTGAGAGATTTAGGCAACGCACATTATTCATCTATTTTCTACTGTCAGTTTTTTTATCAACCAATGATACAAAGTTATTCACAACCTTTCACTTGGTGAACTGCTCTGTTGTATTAGCAAAGTAGCACTCACTTTTGGCAGGCATCCAAAACATGCTACAAACATGTGCCTTTCCCTTTCATTAATTCAAGGATGTCAAATAGTTCCACTATATGACTGCTGACTGTTACAAACCAAAGCCATCCCAGGCCTAATGACTGACTACTAGGGTTTGACTTGTTTGAGCATCTCTCCTTCATAGAATATTACTTTTGTTCTTTCAGAACAGCAGCGCTTGAGTTGGCAGTGTGCGTGTGCGCCTGTGTATGCGTGAGTAATGCTCCACCAAGACTGTGGGTCACTGATTTTGGTAGAGAGTTCAAGGTCAATACTTTGTCCATGTAACTCATACTCTGTTGAAATTCCTCTATCAAAGGCTTAACTATAGGTTAAATACACAAAGATATGTTACAGTGCAAGTGTTTGTATCTCTAATACGAATGTTGCTCATTGTACATGATATATACCCAGATGGAAGCATTGCTGGTGCCAGCTCTTCACTTGTTGGATCTTCCACAGCTGCAGCTAGTTCACTCGTGTCTCAAGACTTTGTCTACTATGAGTATATAGATGACCAAATATACAATGACAACTAGAAAGTCTCGTTGGCATTGGAGTTGTGCTCCCTTGGTTCAATGATCGTGAGTATATGAGGCATTTTTCAACGCTTTCACTTGACTTTTCATTTTAGGAGAATACCTCGCTCTCCGTTGGTTACATAACTGTCCTAGAATAATTTTTTGTGTACGACAAGTTTTATTCCACCGAGGAGTTTGATTAAAAGAAAGTTGAACAAGTGATCAATACCATTATCTCGTATACGATCTAAGTCGAAATCGGTTTGCAATAAAAATGGCTGAAAATTTTGAAAATTTCTGATTATTACAAACAAAGTCTAGGTATACAATAAATGTGTTAAGCATCCAAATTATTATTTCAATTGAGTTAAAACGCTCTCAACTTCATTACACCACCCAAAAGATATTTTGGTATTGCTATTGCGTTGAGATAAATGTCACTGCAGTTAAAACAAGCTATCAAATGAGTCTACAAGTTATTATGAAATTGCTCTAATGTCCAAAAATAAAAACTCTAGCAGCAAATATTTTGATACAAAGTGCCAGCAGGTATTTTTCATCAGTGCATCAAGCATATAAAATATGGTTTGGGTAAATAAAAATAAAAAACATTTATTATTTAAAAAATGGTTTATTATCTGGAAATGCACAGCCAGTAGAAAGCTAAATATTTTTTCCACAAACACAAACTCATAAAAGTCAGAGTTTCTGTTTCACTGGTTTCTGCAGCTTCCTTCGTAAACTGATTTATTTCTCTGCCAGAATCTGTTTGACTTATTAGGAAACAGCTGCGAGTTTCTTTTAGCTTTTGATTTGGCCACACGCAGATTATATTTACTAGCGTAATTGATGATTGCAGGTAAATATATTACCTACGCTGGGTTTCATCAGGTTTCTCTATATAAAGAGTTATTTGCTCGTGCGATGTACGCCTGTTGATTAGCCAATAAACTAATTGATGAAATTGTATCTGGGAGATACCGTTACATGCTTTAATTTACTTATGATGTGTACTAAATCCAAGGTTTATTGTTTGTTGCAACTGACTCAGTTGTACGATCGACTCCTCAAATAGCCACATCAATGTAAGTAACACTGTCCACAGTGTTGTGTAGGTGTGGATAAATGTCATAAAGTTGTCTATACTGTTAGTAGGTTTGGTCTCCATGGTTAGCTATATGTGGTGTATCTACATAACAGATCAGAGTTAGTTCCATATATGTTAGCCAAACGGAATATCATCGCTCACTTTTAATTGTCACTTGAGCCGGAATATATGATGAGTTATCTCCTCTTTGGAGGGACAACTCTATATTGAGCAGTACCGCACATCGAGAAGTTTGCCGATACGTTTACTAAAGATTACGTGCTCTAAAATGCAAAAATCGTTCGCTTTCAGCCCAGTGAGCTTAGGAGAGTTTGTTTTAATTGTATACAAGGCGTACAGTCGCGTTAGTTACCAGCCATATGGCAGACACCCAAAATATGGAAGTGCCAATTGGTTTTGTGACAAAAACAAAACAATAAGATAAATAAATGGAATGTTAGTTATTTATTTTACCTAGTATTTATTATCATTGTATTTTGATATTTTGTCAAAAAGTGATAGGCTCTGAAAAAAATTTTTGATTTCATTGATACCGTAAAAATAATTATTCTTTTGGAATATTCATGTTAATATTGTTTAAACTACTTCGAGATTATAGCTCTATGAATTAATTTTGGCTATTATTTATATGTAAAGTTATTAGTTATTTAAAATTTGAGATGAAAGTTGAATCGTACAATAAAAATAGTTTATAATCCCTAATATTTATAATAAAAGTGGTAACATAAGCACTATATTTCGGCCCTTATTACTTAGCTACAAACCAGATGTTTTGGTTTAAAACTCCCAGTGGGCTAAGAGGCATCCTGAGCTTTCAGATAAATGGCTCTTTTAAGGCATGTCAGCACTGATCACCTTTTGGTTGAGTTTCTGAATATTCGATTTGATTGATGTATTAAATAACCTCTAGGCCTACTCAGTCCTGATCTACAAGCTTGCCAAAAAACCATTGGCTTAAAATGCTCGTCGCATCAGCTGAAATTTAGCTTCCATTAATCAGCGTGTACGTCATCTTCGGGTTGTGGAGATGGTCAATTATAATATATAATAGCAAATTTTTATAAATGAAGTTAAATCGTCTGCGTTTAAAATGAAATCTGATTGGGCAATTCATTTAGTCTTAGGTCTACTGGAGGCCATTGCAACAGGTATAAAGAATCTTTACAAAGACACCCCATCAAAAATTGAATCTAAGAGTTAATGTTGGGATTTACTGTTACGCGCCATTTTCATCTGTCTTGAATTTGCACGCTGCACGCATAAAATCGGAATTAGTGGTTTCTATCAATATGGACGCAATTAGTGCACACGCATAGTAAAAAAAATCAACGCTTGTTTATTACGCAAATTTTGTATGTGAAATGGCAACAAGAGACGATTGCGGGATTTGTCAGGTTGTCCAATGTGATTACCATCACAAACAAAGGATCATCTTATACTCTATACAAGAACAGGATCAAAAAAAATTGTGCTTCTTTTGGTGAGTAAGGGAACAATAAATGGTTTTCATACAAGAATGGACAGTAGTACGTGGGTAGAATAATAATAAATAAAATAATAATAACAATAAATAGCGGGATCTGATTGGTCAAATAAATATTGCGCAGCAAAGAAGTAAATACCCGAAGATGACGTCAATTTTAAGCGGTGTAAAAATTGGCGAGCATTTCTGGAAGAGTGGCATTCTGCAGGCTTGTAGATCAGCGCTGATTAGGCTGAGAGGGTTGTTCAATACATCAATACGCTGCTGAAGATTTGAATATTCACAAAGTTAACAAAAAATTGTTCAATGCTGGGATGCTTTAGCTCTAACTTGTCAATTTGCAGCGTTATGAGCTGTTGAAATTGAGCAATTTCTCTATAAGTTATAGTGTAATCACTCAAGCGTTTGGGTCCAGAGGGTCACGTGACAAGGGCAGTTGGCCACACTTTTATTTCTTCACTTGGGATAGCACAAACGCAATTTTCTATTTTGACAATTTTTCTCAAATAGAGCATCAGCTTTTAGGAAAAATTTGTCGTCCATCCAATGGTGCAAAAATTCTTTGTGTGACATCAGTGGTTGTCTCAGAAAAATAATTGAGAAAAAGTACCTTTACATAAAAAAACATGGGTTTGTGGTCACAGTATCGAGCATTGCTGACAATGGTATTGTTGCAGTGATGCCAAATCAGTGACTCATGACCATCAAATTACTTAATGGTGGGATATAGAAGTTTTTTATTTATTTGAATATGACTTTCCAGTAAAGTTGTTTTTGTTGTCTACATAATGAGATTGGTCCATGATAAATAGTATAGCACTGGGTCGATAAAATAACAGATAATGTGAATGACATATACTGAAATCTTAAGGGCCCATGGTGCGATAGGAAGTTGCAGGCTTACAATGCATTTTCCACCCGTTATAGTTGAAGTCCATAGCTATGTAGGCAGTGCAATGATTGGCTAAACCTGCGCGGTAAATGGTGTCCATTTGATGCCTTTTTAAATTTTGTTTCTCGCATCTTCTGGTCCCAAGTTATTAAAAAAATTGCTAACACAGGAATATTTCGAAAATTGAAAAAATGTGCGAGAAAAATTTACATATAAATCTTTTTGTCTTAATGCGCGCTATGCTCGCTTGAGCTTTGTACAAGCTATATATTTAAATTTAAAAAATGAATTTTTCGCAAATTAAAAATAACGGATTATTTTTCCTCATCTTTTTCCAGTTTTTCTTGAACTAAAAATTTTCTCTATAATTTTTTGTTGCTATTTTTCATTGATGTGTAGTTACAAATATCTGGGACCAGATGGAACAATAGAAAATAGACGGGTACAAAGAGGGCAGGAAGTGGAATGGACAATCTCCAACAAAAATCCCAGCGGATTTTCACCAAAATAAATTCTCACCAGCTCACTTGTATTCCTTTAGTGCAGATGTACTAACATAGCACCCACAACTAACATGTAAAACAATTCACTTTACTCTTTCTGACTGTTTTAGATGGAGTTAGCCTGAGATCTTACCTGAGACAACTCTAACATTGTAAGTGTGAGGGCTGATACTTGTACACAGTGGGATTGTCACATACTACTTGTATACATCGTACACTCCATCCATAGATATACTATGTCTATATACTAACATATATATATTGTACTCTGTTACTTTCACTTGGCTAGCTGACTTGTATTATCTTTTATAGCTGTTATTTCTCTCTTAGAGTTGTCTTCTCTCTCTTGTGTTTCATTATTTTATACCTTGTGTGTATCAGCTCTGTTGTTTGTTTGAGCTTTTGGTTATTGCTTACTGGGTGAGTAATCTGTTCGTGACCCACAATGCTTTGCTGATGTCAATGGTCCTGGGTGTATATTTATATTTGGCTGACATCTTGATTTCTGTCTGTCAAACACCACAGTTTGGTGTGCTGTTCAATAACCCCAGCCTGGTTTGATCAATTTATCTTTGATTTGCTTTTTTACATTTAGTATTACACAACAATTGTTCTTACCATGCCTTACTACAATAACTTCTCTAACAATATTGTAATGCTTATGTAAGTTTTATCTTATGCCTGGTTGATAGAATAAAATAGCTGCTAGCAAACAAAAAGGTTTTTGGCATTCTTTAAGACTTTTTATCTACAGCCCAAGAACTAAACAGGAAGTTACCTGATATTGTAAAGAACTTGTGCACAGCGCCCTACTGAGTCGCCACTGTTTTAACTTTCAACTAAAATGCTTGGGCTAAAATTACTTTGACTGGCTCAGAGCCGTCTGTACTAATCTGGGTAGAATTAGTACAACTGCGGTGAATTTCCGTGTTTGAATTCCAGACTGATCAGACGGGATTCTAGCAAAATAATTTACTTTATTTCCTATCTGTACACTAGGGCTTACAGCAAACAAGTGTTTACACTAGCAGTCCGGAGCAAACTCTGATAAATATGTCAATAAATGCAATGTTTAATAATCAAATTATGCTAATGAGCAATTGAATTACACTCAGTCATTGGCTAAAATATTTCTGTCCAAAGAACAAGTAAAATCTTTTATCAATACTGTAGTAGTTTTCGCTCTTACTACGTGGACACAACTGATTTTCGTGTAGGCTAGTGCAACTTGCTTCCCTACTCTGCTTTATGAATGTGGCGACAGACACCGAGTCCGTCTGCTGCCACCCTACCGACAGCCGACCCTGCTGTACACAAGCTCATACAGGGGCTTGCGTCCTGCCCTGTATGGCTTTCTACTGGGGTCTAATCGACCCTGTTCTGCTAACAGCTAACTGTTCTTCGGTATAAATACCGGGCTGTTACTACTGCAACTCCTAGTAAGTGAAGAGAGAGAAGTGTTTGTGTCCAAAGATTTATTACCAACTGAACTAAACTGGCCATTACACAGCTTTTTATCAAATACAGAACATATAACATATAATGTACAGCCAATACAGTACTGGAACCATTCATGCACAACATTAAGCAACCAATGATAAAGGGATAAAGTATATAGTCCAATCAGTGCTGGCAGTGGCTATTGCACTCCTCCTCCTTGATTGGCACATGGGCGGAGTCTTTTCCTTCTGCCTAACAGTGGTCTCTGTTAGCATTGATTACCCCTATACTTGTCCAAACCGGTTTGTACTGCATCGCTTGACTGCACACTTACAAGTGCATACTGCTGACTAGCTATGCAGCTTATGCTGGTCACCAACAAATTCTCCCACAGTACATCAGTTTGTGCTTCTTCTCCAGGAATTGATGAGCACCCACTGGTCTTTAAAATCAACAGGCTCAAGGTATTTCATTTTTACTAGCGGTACCAATTCTATTGAAGCGTTTTGCTTTCACTTCATCATTAAATCCTCCATTGAGTTGGGATACAAGGGTGGCGTGTTTCCTTTTTCCTCTGCTAGCTTATCATTCCTAATCCTTTTATTTTTTCAACCGCTGATTTCCTAACCACGCTTGCGATATCATTTGCACTTGTCTGCAACTGATTATACTGAGCGGTCGACAGAGTTATTGATCCATTTATAATACCTTCAGTGCACCACATCAAAATCAGATAATTTTCCACATTAGCTATTACACACTTATGAGTTGAAACAGACGCTTTGTTGATTGACAACAGCACCGCCGCTTTTCTTTTCAGCTTTTGGTGTAAAGCCTTAGTTATTGTACTAACATGTTATACATCCAATTATAATTCTATGTGAGATGAACCGATCAGTATTTTTATTTGTATGCTTTCACTTGGGCACGTATGACATTATAAGGTCATCCAAGACAAAGTTTCTCAATAGTCTGTGACGATCGTTCGTTTGCTCAGTAGTATCTATCTATTTGTAGAAACAAGTAACGTTTCTTCATCGCTTGTTCAAAAGGTTCTTGTGCATATTTCGTTTTTCCGGGAGAGCATTGACGAGCCAGATAGTTAATGGAAGAACCCTCTCGAGGGTTTTTAAAAAATAAAAAATAGTGACCATTCATTAAACGAATTCTTTTCATAAACAGATTCTGAACAATAAAAAAGACACTTTTGCTCAAGTAATGGCTATGTTTTGTATACAAAGCATTAGCATCAGTTTTACCAGAAACTTCATCCATCCAATTATTTTATTCAACAGTAAATATGTACTTGCAAAGACCTTTTAAGTGAAAAAGACTTCTGCCAATGGGAATCGTACATCGATCCTGGGAACAGCAGGAGACACCCTCAGCCATCAAGCTACAAACACATGTTGCTGGCAGATTTAATTTAGAACATCCCAACAACTATTTTGCGATAGCTTTTGTTTTACAAAAAACAGCTCTTACAGGTGGCTAGATGCTTTTTGTTTTCTGGCCACCCAAGCACTTGCTTCACAACTGCCAACACAAACTTCACTTTTGTTACTTCACATACTCATGTTGAATTTGCTTATCTGTCCCTAATATATTTAATGCTAATCATTTGTAAATAAATCTCATGACAGACCATTTATCCGGAAAACAATTCCTCACCTGGGGTCGAACCCAATCCCTGTCAGCAGCAGGTCACAGTGTTAACCGCTGGGCCATCTCATAACATGGAATGCTGATGATAAACAGCTTAAGATAACAAGAAGGATGTATGACCTACATAAAAAAAAATTACTTGGGGTATTGACATCGCTAAGTACTTATCAAATGTTTTCAAATTTTATTTCAGAATTGTTCGATTTGTCACCTGGTTACTATTTCTGATAATAATTTGAAACGAAAAGAAATTTTCGCAGCGAAAACAGTACAAAACGAACATTTGTGTCACATGATGATTCCAGTCTAGGCTGTGACTCTTTTACCAAAGATCTGAAACTTGATGGAAAATCATATGAAAGACAGTTACAATGCGATCGCAACCATGCAAAAATTATGCAATTTGGAGCGATGGTCTAAGAATCATAGTTGTTTTTTGTTTTAAAGACCATTCTCAAAATTGGAATAGCTGAGTTGACGGTAATGCAAGAAACTTGGAATATGAAATTTTTGAAAGATTAGGCATCAGGCTATGTGGCCCGATGCTTTACTTGTTGCTGGCTAGTTCCATTTTGGTTTCGGAAAGCAATGAAAAGTGCTGCTTTTATTGGGATTTTCCAAATTGAAAATGAAAATCTTGAAGTGTTTAGTGCGACCGCTTTGAAGTTCAAAATGGTACATCGTTACACTATGGCACATGTTTGCTGCAAAATTGAAGTCAATCAACGGGTTGGTTCTCTGATGAGAAGCTGTTTTATGCTTAAAAAAAGAGAATTTTATTAAAATCCAAGATGGCCGCTTCCGATCAACTTTTTAACACCATTTCAGCATGACAAATCAAAAAGCAAATTGCACCATCTTTCCAAAATTGGTAGTTTTCGTCAATCGGTCTTCGTTTTTTTCAGCTACTTTGATGCTCTCAAAAACGATTGTTTAACTGTTTTTGCACTTAAATTGCGATGTCCTGGAATGTTCTGTAACTTTGTAAGCCAACTTACGTTTTGGCCCGATGCCTGTCGATTGTGTAGCAAAAAACTTTGTAGCTCCATCCATTACAGTTCTGGAGAAAAAGTGGCAACAGTTCCTTAAAGTTTTCTGCGAAAGAAGAAAAGAAGTAATACTAAAAGCACCAGCCCCTGCACTAGTTACAAGTGACTGCTCATATAACCTAATTGTTATGTAAGCTGACAACACCTGGATGGTTTTTGTCCCTTTGAGACTGGTTGGGTTACCTGAGCAATGACTACCTTATCATAACAATAGGTTCAAACAAAACTAAATAATTGATGTACCAAAGACTGTTTCAGTACACAAAGTTAGTTTATGAGACCGTCTCAGCTCTAGCAGTGACAACTCCTATCAAAGTGTGTGCACCAGTTAATAGATATGATGGTCAAGAACAAGGCTGCTCAAACTGCGGCCCTAGGAGCAAAAGTGGCGCCCAGCAACTGATATTGCGGTCTCGGGGCCCTCGTTCTACAAAAATGGTTGTCAAAAACTTGTTGAGTCTACTGATGCCTAATTTTGGCACAACTGGCTTTCCTCATGAAATTTTTCAATGGTCACTTATTCAGAGAGACGTTCATCACCTGCATTGTTATGCAAGGCAGGAAAACAGGGTTGGCAGCTTTTTAGTCATTGATTCAAACATGTACAGACCTCAAGCAAGATCTTAAAAAAGTTTTCACTGTCACAGCAAAGGCTGGTGCACAGGCCATGGCACGACGGACTCATGGACTGGATGGGAGAATGAAAAACTCCTACGTTCACCTTCTTGACTTTCTTTGTATTATTAAAAAAGTGTTTTGCATACTAAAATTCATAACAACTTCAAAGCTGTCATGAAAACCTCAACAAAATTACAAAACTTTCTGAAAGCAAACTTATCATTTTAACGTTTTAGAGGTTTTGTTGGAGAGCTTTGACACTGAACATAAGGATCTACTAACATATAACAAGGTAAGATGGCTGAGTAAGGCAATCTGTTAGCTAAGTTGTAGGTGATACAGAGAGCTTTGATACTGAACATAAGTATCTACTAACATATAACAAGGTAAGATGGGTGAGTAAGGCAATCTGTTAGCTAAGTTGTAGGTGATACAGAGAGCTTTGATACTGAACATAAGGATCTACTAACATATAACAAGGTAAGATGGGTGAGTAAGGCAATCTGTTAGCTAAGTTGTAGGTGATACAGATACAGAGAGCTTTGATACTGAACATAAGGATCTACTAACATATAACAAGGTAAGATGGCTGAGTAAGGCAATCTGTTAGCTAAGCTGTGGGTGATGCAGAGAGCTTTGATACTGAACATCAGGATCTACTAACATATAACAAGGTAAGATGGCTGAGTAAGGCAATCTGTTAGCTAAGCTGTGGGTGATGCAGAGAGCTTTGATACTGAACATAAGGATCTACTAACATATAACAAGGTAAGATGGCTGAGTAAGACAATCTGTTAGCTATGCTGTAGGTGCTACATAGAGCTTTGATACTGAACATAAGGATCTACTAACATATAACAAGGTAAGATGGCTGAGTAAGGCAATCTGTTAGCTAAGCTGTAGGTGTTAAAGTGAGAGTTTTTGTTGATTCTGGATGAACATGAGATGGTGATGAGTTAAGGAAGTTTTTCAATCAGCTGAGTACAACGTAGGGTTTCCTGTAGACTTCTTCAACTGCATGAATGTTCTAAACCTGGAGAGGCAAGGATATGACAGATATTGGTGCCTTTCATCTCTGAATGGGTTTACCCAAAACTGGGATATCTCAACCAATATAGATGATGTTATTGAAGGACTTTAGAAACTCATTGTCAAATTGTAAACTCAATCTACTTGTTGGTTCAAGCAGTTTAGAGTACTAATGCCATTATTCTATTAGCAATCAAGTCGGTGAATGTCTCTGTGAGTGGCAATTACAACTACTGAAGTGTTATGTAACACATTACAACTACTGAAGTGTTATGTAACACATTACAACTACTGAAGTGTTATGTAACACATTACAACTACTGAAGTGTTATGTAACACATTACAACTATTGAAGTTTTATGTAACACATTACAACTACTGAAGTGTTATGTAACACATTACAACATCTGAAGTGTTATGTAACACATTACAACTACTGAAATAGTTTTTATTCGATTGATTTGCTTTAACAAACATATTAAAAATTAACTAAATTTGCTATTAAGACATTTTGATATTCCCATAATTAAAAGCTGTAACACTGAAGCATTTTTGATGCCGATGTCCAACTGTGTTCGTATAATATTGTAAAGGTTTTACAAGCACTAGTTGTGAACGACCTTCACCGGACCACTGTTTACTATAGCTGGGGTAACCTACTGAGGGCTTTTGGTAAGTTGGTAGCATACCGGTAGCCTCAGGCACTAATCTGACCAGTGTTGTGGCGTCTACTGAACGCAGTATGTATAGCTCTGCCGACAACCGGTATTTAAACAATTACTTAGTCGATCTCTCGCAGCACGGGATAGTTACACTAACAATACGAGGATCAGTTATGCGTTATAATGAGATCCCTTTGTCTATCAATTCAGCTAAATCAGCCAATAATTACAGCAACAATTGACAATCATTTCTACTTAGGTTTAACTTTGGTTATCCTCAAGTTTAGCAGACTTGGACAATATCTAATCATTTAGTTACTATCAAGGATACTGCCATTCACAAGCTTTATCCTACTTCACGAGTTGTTCAGCAAAAGAGATAGTTTCAGGTTACAATAATAAATATATTCTCGAGTAAAGAGACAAAACACAATAGTAGTGAGAGATGTTTCGAAGCTCTAATAACAATCCTGGTACGTTTGACAAACGAATTACAATACATTCCAGTAAATGATTGCGAGGAACACAACGTTACACCACGTTACACAGTTCAACTCTTACACGACTCCAGAGCTCTGAAGCAGTGGGCGATTTGCCCCAGTATTTACAGAAAATAAATGCAAAAAGGTACAGTTGAAATAAAAGCATATGATAGGATAAAATACAACAATAATATTGGCTGATTCAAAAGTAATAACTGACAAGAAACAAGCGCAAACAATTGTACACTCTGAAGCGTCAAGTCATAGACATATAAGATTAATAAGGATAAACGCTTGCATTACGAGCCCTGCAATAGCGATAGTTAGTTGACGTCACCGGAACAATTCCTAGTACGAGGTTCTCTCGAGTCATCTGGATAGGTCGTCTCCATCATCCTGGGTACAAAGGCTGTCTCTCGTTGCTAAGCATTCAGCTAACATCCATTCAAAGGTAGGGCAACTCCTGGCGCGTCTGATAACTGGCAATTGCTCACTAAATTCTATTACAATATGTAATACAGTATAAAACAATTTATTGGCCTTTGCTAATGTCATTACTTTCACCATCTGTGAGCAGCAAAAACATAGTTTAAAAAAATTAAACTAAAAGAATTAAAGGCATTTCCATGTTTTGTGGTCATTTGGTGCAGGTGACAAAAGCACCACCCAACTGCTGGGCCACCTCAGCTGAGTAGCTAAACATCAGCTATTTGTGGGTAGGTGTTTGCTGTAATCGTTGGATGTCACAGCAGCATCAATCACTCAAACCAAACTTCTCTAACACTGCCAATAAAAATCTACATTTATTGCTAATCACATGATATAATAAGGGGCTCCTACATTTCAATACTGGCTAGCAAACTGATTACAAACCCTCCCTAGGTTTTAAGGTTTAGCATTAAAAACTCTGAATGCAAAAAATGCAAATTAAAACTGGCAGCCATGTATGGGAGTGGATTTTAGGGTTCACTAAGTCTGGGCACACGTTGTACCACATTCTGCCATCCTTATAATAGCCATTAGATGGCCAGAATGACTAGAAATGGTTACACCGAATGGACTAAAACTATACTTATGTCTATACCGACCCTGTAAGGAGCTATGCCGACCTATACCGACCCTATATGCAGCAGTACCGACCTCACTGGTCTGGCAGGAAGTGAGTCAATGTAGCCTGAGGACTCAAAAGT
Source organism: Cryptosula pallasiana (assembly GCA_945261195.1). Taxonomy (NCBI): domain Eukaryota; kingdom Metazoa; phylum Bryozoa; class Gymnolaemata; order Cheilostomatida; family Cryptosulidae; genus Cryptosula; species Cryptosula pallasiana. Next base: position 23,529,711 of record OX183130.1, read on the forward strand.
AGCCTGGGAGAAGCGGGAAGCCATCTACCGGAGATCACCACCCCTAAAGCCGTGGCTATGCACACCTACGATTTGTAGGAATATGACGAAAAAAACGTTTCGTAGCGTCGCTCTGGTGGCTACACACACAGATGATTGATCACCGCAACGCTACGGAGTGCCCAGTGAGGCAAAGAGGACATAATTATTAAAAATAATCAATGTGACAAGTATAATAAATATAAATTATAATAATTAATTAATTATGACATTTCCTTATAAAATTAGATAAATAAGTTATTATCTGTGATAAATAATTAAAGTTTATAAATAATAATTAGCTGTTTATAAATAAACAGTAACCTCTTTGATAAAAGTACTGTTGGCCAATCAGTAATGACCAGGTCAAGGTTAAATTATAAAAAAGTTCACTGGAGTCGTCAAATTTCATCCCTATACGTTATCCAATAGAGAGTAGTTATTTAATAATAATTGTCCAATCACCGAAGCGTCAGGCAAAAAAACGTTTTCGTAGACCAACATGTTGGTCTACGAAATTGAGCGTCATTTTGTAAAAAAAACGTCGCTTGGCAAGAAAAAAGACGCGTTTTTACCGCAAACCTACAAAACGTAGGTGTGTGTAGCCACGGCTTAACCCTTACGAAAGATAAAGTACTAAAGCTAGAAAGACCGAGGACTAAAGGAATGACTGTGATTAGTGCATTAGCTTCTAACTCCACCTACTACTACATGGTGCCTATTACCTTTAAGCCCATACTGTTAATCTTATTCGTTATGTATTTATATACTCATATTCATTGGTGTATGTTGCAATATTGTTGTGTGATTGGCTAACCACTTCCTGTGCCTCGCCTATGAAAGGCAGAAATTTGTCTGTAATTGTCAGTTGTAATGTGCTTTTTACTAACTTGTTTTATTCTGCATGGATACTCAGCAGCACTGAGTTATGTGTCTGAGCCGAGGGCTCCATACTGGTTGTAGAGTAGAGACACTCTATCTTGTATTCGTTCGGTATCTCACCCACCCTGTTGTTGTAACAGGTTAAACTAACAACTGGTGGCAGCACGCTACCAACCTCAGCTAGCAATTTTCAGCCCCCAAAATCCACTACAGAGATTTATACTTAAACCAGTTGTTATTAGTCTGGCAGGTTGCCAGATCAAGCTGTTCTGTGTTCTACCGTGTACAGCGGAACTTACCCGGTAACACACTATGATCATTAGAGACGCTAACACTACATTAGGAGTGATCTCTAGACTAGTAGTAGTACAGGAGTGGAGGCAAGTGCTCTCTAGACTAGTAGTAGTACAGGAGTGGAGGCAAGTGCTCTCTAGACTAGTAGTAGTACAGGAGTAGAGGCAAGTGCTCTCTAGACTAGTAGTGGTACAGGAGTGGAGGCAAGCGCTCTCTAGACTAGTAGTAGTACAGGAGTGGAGGCAAGTGCTCTCTAGACTAGTAGTAGTACAGGAGTAGAGGCAAGTGCTCTCTAGACCAGTAGTAGTACAGGAGTGGAGGCAAGTGCTCTCTAGACTAGTAGTAGTACAGGAGTAGAGGCAAGTGCTCTCTAGACCAGTAGTAGTACAGGAGTGGAGGCAAGTGCTCTCTAGACTAGTAGTAGTACAGGTGTGGAGGCAAGTGATCTCTAGACTAGTAGTAGTACAGGAGTGGAGGCAAGTGCTCTCTAGACTAGTAGTAGTACAGGAGTAGAGACAAGTGCTCTCTAGACTAGTAATAGTACAGGAGTGGAGGCAAGTGCTCTCTAGACTAGTAGTAGTACAGGAGTGGAGGCAAGTGCTCTCTAGACTAGTAGTAGTACAGGAGTGGAGGCAAGTGCTCTCTAGACTAGTAGTGGTACAGGAGTGGAGGCAAGTGCTCTCTAGACTAGTAGTAGTACAGGAGTGGAAGCAAGTGCTCTCTAGACTAGTAGTAGTACAGGAGTGGAAGCAAGTGCTCTCTAGACTAGTGGTGGTACAGGAGTGGAGGCAAGTGCTCTCTAGACTAGTAGTAGTACAGGAGTGGAGGCAAGCGCTCTCTAGGCTAGTAGTAGTACAGGAGTGGAGGCAAGTGCTCTCTAGACTAGTAGTAGTACAGGATTGGAGGCAAGTGCTCTCTAGACTAGTAGTAGTACAGGAGTGGAAGCAAGTGCTCTCTAGACTAGTGGTGGTACAGGAGTGGAGGCAAGTGCTCTCTAGATTAGTAGTAGTACAAGTGTGGAAACAAGTGCTCTCTAGACTAGTAATGGTACAGGAGTGGAGGCAAGTGCTCTCTAGACTAGTAGTAGTACAAGTGTGGAAACAAGCGCACTACTTGTTGCCCATCTCAACCCGGTGCTCTCTCTAGTAGTAGTTCGGTGAAGGACACGGTGAAATCCTGTACAATAGGTAGAACTTGTTGATGATAGCCTTTAGCTGGGAAGGACAGAGAGCTAATCTATTTGTAACGCAGTCTCCTCACAGGGATGCTCTTTGTTGACTACGTAGGCTGGTGAATGTCACCAATGGAATGTACTGTAGTCTCCTAATTTATGCCCTGTGGTGTTACCTTGGGCTAAACATTGTAATGAGGGCACAACTCCAGTTAAGTACCATATAAAATACCAAATAAATCCTTATAGTAGAGTCAATACTCCAAACTGGCAATCAATAGAAAGAGTGTTGATTAACCTTTTTAATGTTATATTTTACATTCATTTGATGGTTTCACTGCAAAACATTCTGGGTGAGTTTGGAGGTTAATTGATCACAAAATTTATGGAAAGTTTTCTTCTCTTTGGTAAGACAACTCTTAACCTACAGTGTTCGTTCAGGAAGAAAAAATGTGTTGCATAACTTTATAAGAAAAAGTTTTAAAAATCAGGCTAATTTGCCGAGAAATAGGACCCACCGACTTTCCAAATTCAAAATATTTGCAAATTCTCAGATACTTCGCAAATACTTTTATGTATAAATATGTACGAGAAAGGATAAAAAATCACAAAAAAAATGTTCAAGGTTCCAAAAATAAAACAACTACAAAAGCCTTGCCAGCAAAAAAATATTATTGAACAATGAGGGAGTGAAATCTCTGCGATATGTAAAGCTTCAGAGAGAAGCTACATATAGCCATAGTAGATAGTATATATATATACAGCTACATACAGCCGTAGTAGATAGTATATATATACAGCTACATATAACCATAGTAGATAGTATATATATATACAGCTACATATAGCCATAGTAGATAGTATATATATACAGCTACATATAGCCATAGTAGATAGTATATATATACAACTACATATAGCCATAGTAGATAGTATATATATATACAGCTACATATAGCCATAGTAGGTAGTATAAATATACAGCTACATATAGCCATAGTAGATAGTAAATATATACAGCTACATATAGCCATAGTAGATAGTATATATATACAACTACATATAGCCATAGTAGATAGTATATATATACAGCTACATATAGCCATAGTAGATAGTATATATATAGCTACATATAGCCATAGTAGATAGTATATATATACAGCTACATATAGCCATAGTAGATAGTATATATATACAGTTACATATAGCCATAGTAGATAGTATATATATACAGCTACATATAGCCATAGTAGATAGTATATATTTATACAGCTACATATAGCCATAGTAGATAGTATATATATATATACAGCGACATATAGCCATAGTAGATAGTATATATATACAACTACATATAGCCATAGTAGATAGTATATATATACAGTTACATATAGCCATAGTAGATAGTATATATATACAATTACATATAACCATAGTAGATAGTATATATATACAACTACATATAGCCATAGTAGATAGTATATATATACAGTTACATATAGCCATAGTAGATAGTATATATATACAGCTACATATAGCCATAGTAGATAGTATATATATACAGCTACATATAGCCATAGTAGATAGTATATATATACAACTACATATAGCCATAGTAGATAGTATATATATACAGCTACATATAGCCATAGTAGATAGTATATATATACAGCTACATATAGCCATATTAGATAGTATATATATACAGCTACATATAGCCATAGTAGATAGTATATATATACAGCTACATATAGCCATAGTAGATAGTATATATATACAGCTACATATAGCCATAGTAGATAGTATATATATACAGCTACATATAGCCATAGTAGATAGTATATATATACAACTACATATAGCCGTAGTAGATAGTATATATATACAGCTACATATAGCCATAGTAGATAGTATATATATACAGCTACATATAGCCATAGTAGATAGTATATATATACAGCTACATATAGCCGTAGTAGATAGTATATATATACAGCTACATATAGCCATAGTAGATAGTATATATATAGCTACATATAGCCATAGTAGATAGTATATATATACAGCTACATATAGCCATAGTAGATAGTATATATATACAGCTACATATAGCCATATTAGATAGTATATATATACAGCTACATATAGCCATAGTAGATAGTATATATATACAGCTACATATAGCCATAGTAGATAGTATATATATACAGCTACATATAGCCATAGTAGATAGTATATATATACAGCTACATATAGCCATAGTAGATAGTATATATATACAACTACATATAGCCGTAGTAGATAGTATATATATACAGCTACATATAGCCATAGTAGATAGTATATATATACAGCTACATATAGCCATAGTAGATAGTATATATATACAGCTACATATAGCCATAGTAGATAGTATATATATACAGCTACATATAGCCATAGTAGATAGTATATATATACAGCTACCTATAGCCATAGTAGATAGTATATATATACAGCTACATATAGCCATAGTAGATAGTATATATATATACAGCTACATATAGCCATAGTAGATAGTATATATATACAGCTACATATAGCCATAGTAGATAGTATATATATACAGCTACATATAGCCATAGTAGATAGTATATATATATACAGCTACATATAGCCATAGTAGATAGTATATATATACAACTACATATAGCCATAGTAGATAGTATACATATACAGCTACATATAGCCATAGTAGATAGTATATATATACAGCTACATATAGCCATAGTAGATAGTATATATATACAGCTACATATAGCCATAGTAGATAGGAGATGACATTAAGGCTTTGTTTCCACTGTGACTATCAATATGAGCTGTAGTGGGTATGGTTTTCTAGTGTATGTCAAGGATTTGTGTTGTGTGACAGCAACGTTCAATATATACTTTGGCTTGATCTCAGTCTAGTTATTATGGCTCATTATTCTAATATACACAGTTATACAACCAATTTATTAACCTGTGCATTGCTCATGGTAATGTATTTTGTCAGATCTGTTTTCACAATGCTACAAACATGTTTGCCACCATCAATATATATAGCTAATGCGTGTTCTCTTCTGTTATTGCTTGCCTAACACAAATCTCTTTCAGTTTGCTATTTATTTGTACATTGTGCCTTCTGTTGATAATTTATAAACCAAACTTGTTATATGTTTTAGTTTCTGTAACTTTAAAAGTGAGCACCACTAGGGAGCTGTGGCAGTCTCTGCAGACTCCACACACAGCCTTTCTAGGCTAGAGATATGTTTTAATAGCCCATTAATCGCTAACATCATTTTGGACAACTCATTTAGTCGGAGTTATGTTCTCTTGTTAGCTTCTTGCGCACTCAGACTTTCCAATCTCCCAGCAAAGAGACTAGTTGGCCTGTGTTCTCATATAATTTCCTGTTTTGACTCGACCTTTACAAGAATCAGAGGCCTTTCACCGGATCACAACTTATAGTTTCGTTTGTAAAAAGAAATGGGCGGCAACTGAGTGAAGTAACCGTTTCACTTATTAATTTTAGGGAGGTAAATTCATCATCATCATCATTTGTTTGATTTATTACTATTATTATTATTATTATTATTATTTTGGATGAATCAATTAATGAATGAATAAATCAATGCCATAGAATAGTCATAGTAGATAGTAATAATAATAGCAACATTAATTAATAAATAATAATAAAAATGAGGAATGATGATGATGATAATAATTAATAATAATTATTATTATTATTGTTATTTATCGTTGGTGGTTATTTTATCGCTGTAATATTATTATTGTTTATTAATTATTATTAGTAATAATAATCGTCATGGCATTAATTCATCCACATAACTATGGTAATAATAATAATTATTGTTATTCATGGCTGAAGTGAATAAGTTGATAATAATAATTATTATTGATTATTGTCAATGATGATATCAAACCCTTATTAATTATTATTGTTATTATTTATTACAATAATATATTATACAGGAATTTGCGTCTGGGTGGTAGCCACCTGTACACACTCCCGACGTGCTCTACTTCTGCCCAAGTCTACTTACAATAATTTGCTATTATTGTTCGTATTGTCTGGAGAGCCTTTATTGGTTTGTGCAGTTTTGCGTGCGGCCGAATCTGGCGTGTATGTTTGCTGGCAGTGGACAATAATTATGTGACAATTATTGGCTGCATCCGAATATGTACATGTCCGATGGCAATTGTGCTGCAATTGCCGTTCTAGTTTATAGTTTGTTTCGAACTGTGCTCTGACATTAATTCCTCAGGAATTACTTGTCTAGTTTATAGTTTGTTTCGAACTGTTACTGTCGGCAATAATTATGCTGGAATTATTTATGGTCGAATCTGGGCTCAGCCGAGATCGACAAATAATTTCACTGCAGTTATTGCTAGCTAACTTGTTGGATTCCCCGAATCCGAATTTAGTAAGAGCCGAACTATTAGTGCACTAGGCCTTGTGTTGTAATCCTTGCCTCAGGCAAGGGTATACACAGTGATAGGGCGTACCGTTCTCACTTTCCACCTTAGCGTCGTGCTTGCTAACAGTCGACTTGTCCAGCGCTGGTAGTTTAGGTGCTCCTAGTAGTGCTTGCTTCAAGAGAGAGAAATTCTTCTGAGAGTCAGGCTAACTCTGATTTTTATTATGCTTACATCGATTTAAATACAGGGAAGGCGGGTACACATTACAAACCACGCCTGAGCAAAAATATTGGTACAAGCCACGCCTTGTCCTTACAGTCAGCACCCAATTGCAATAATTAAAAATCGTGGAAAAAGTATAACATGTAGTAAATAATTATTTGGTGTACAAGATAGAACGCACTGAAATAGACTCTGGTATCGTGGATACATACAAACAATAGAACTATACACAGACGTATACAATGCGTAGCGAGTAGATATTGAGATGTAACATAGACAGTGAGTTAATGGCTTAAATCGTACACAAAGGAATACGGACAATGAGATACAGGCTTAGACAGTAATTACGAGATAATGTCTCTGGCGTAATAATAAGTGAGAGAGTGTCTTAGTGAGTATAAAATAATAATAATAAAATACGGAGAGTACTAGCGTCCCTCACACACTCCCCCCCATTGGCAACTGTAAGGCCAATAAAAAGAAGGGGCGCACAGAGTGTAACAAATGTCAATGCTTACTGTCCATTATGTTCCTTTAGAGAAGGTCCCTTTCCCTTTGGATGGCTATCTTTATGTCCTCGGTCCTTTGTAATAGTTTGAACGCATCCCGAGTAGTGGTGTACATCTCCTCCTCTAAGCGCTTGATTCTCCTATATCTGTCCTCTCGTCTTTCTTCATTTACTCTCTCCCTCTGCCTCCTATTCTCAGGTGTAGGTGGCCTCGGAATGTTTTCGGTGGAGGCGAGGTGTCTCCTATATGCTGTCTCCTTCCCCCCTATGTGTATTCGGGGTTTCCTTGGTGGTGGTTTGCTGTCTACCAGCTCTATTCTGGCTACTTTGGTAGGAGTTTCGTCCTTTTTCTCACCTAGTCGTTTTTTGACCGACGCTTTTCCGTGCTCTATGATAGGTGTTGGAGTGCCGAAGGGTGCTGGATTTGTCCATTGCATGGCTTTGCAGAATTCGGTGTACGATTGTTCGTCGACTTCATATAGCGGTCGAGTTTCCCCACCATGTGCGTGCTCACCTCCTTTCTCCTTGATATGTTTGAGTATAGTGTCCCGCGAGCTACTCTTTTTGCCACAGGCACAAAAGAAATACGTAAAGTGCTGATGCACATGGTAAATAATCCGTTTTTTATTAAGTTGCAGGCTGCAGATCTTACAGCCCCACGTATCTCCTTCGATCTGGTAGATAGCGTTTTTTATTGCTTGTGAAGTTGCATCTGCTTTCCAGGTTTCTTTTGCATGTCGTGTCGGGGGAGTAGGTGCTGGAGCTTGGTGTATTCTTATCCGACATCTGGCAGCTCCTTCTTCGGCCCTAGCAATATTATTTATTCTGGCAGGAGATGAGTAGTTTCGCCTTCTTACCCGACTTGTGGTGGCACTGGCTAGTAATTCCTCTGCGAAGGTCGGGTCCTCTTCCAAAGAGATAGCTCCATCGTTCTCCATGTTGTGTAGAATGTTTGTTATTGCTTGTAGGCACTGCGTTCGGTAGTGTGGTGAATGTTTGGAGTGTTTATTATTTTTATCTGTGCAGTGCTGCTGATTGAGCACGCCTTGGTTTGTTGTTGGTACCTCCCTTTCAATTGTTCTGTTTGCCCACGTGTTCCGCTGGGTGTGTTTTACCGCGGGGGCGTTTTCGGCAGGTGGTTCTGTCTGAGGAGTTATCTTCTCGTCGGAAGTTGGGGGTTTTCCCGGCGCCGACGTTGTTGCGTAGTTGTCTTCTCTCTGCAATCCTAAGATTTTCGTTGTTTCTGATGCGTTTTTCCAAGGTAAGTGTGTTATTTCTTTTAGTTTTTTCTGTTTCACATATTGTTCGTCTCCCCTGTCCACTTCTTGTGTCCTATAGCATTGATAATCAGCAAATTTCGCTGGTTTCTTTGCTTCTCTCCTAGGACGATCATGGCTTGCAGTGGTTTCTGGTCTGGGTGGTAGTGGAGGCCACTCGTTTGTATCTAGGTTGTGCCCACCGGTGTCGGTTGGTGTGGGGGCGTTTACTGGAGGTGTCGGGGCCCTGTGCTCGGGTGTGGGTGTCCTCTCAGGCTGTGCGGGGGGTGGAGGGGTGCCCGGTATTGGTTCTCTGGGGGGTACCGACGTTGCTTGTCTTTCCATCTCTCTCAGTGCCCTTTCAACCTCTCTGGATATTTCGGTGACTGGTTCGGTTGGGGCGTTGGTTGGTTCTACTGGTGTAGTGTTTTGCCTTGGTAGTTGTCGTCCCAAGTATGCCCCTCTCATGTTGGGTCTTACTGCTTGTTCCCTACTGGGTGGGGCTCTCCCTATTGTCTCTTGGCAAGAGCGGTAGTGTTTCAACCGCCGGCCGTTCTGGGTGAATGCTTGGCCGTCTCTCTCTAGCCGGTATGTGTGGTTGGGGTATGTTTGTGTGATGGTGTAAGGGCCGACGTAACTTGGTTGGAGCTTAGGGTTGCCTCCTTTTACGCGGCGTTTGTTTTCCATCACTACTAGGTCCCCCTCAGCGAATCTTAGTGGCTCATCTCCCTCCTCTTGGCGTACTTTATGCTGCAGATTACGTAGGTATTCGTGGGCGACAGCCAGATTCTCCTGTGTGCGCCGAGTATATTCGTTGATGGTTGCCTGATCTAAGGTGGGTGCGTTCCCGGTAAGTTGGTCGGGAAGCCGTACCTCTCTGCCCATCATGAGGAGATTGGGCGTCTCGCCCGTAGTGGAGTTGGGGGTGGCCCTGCATGCCCGCATTATTTGGGGCAGCAGGCCGTCCCACTCGTCTTGTCCTTTGGTGAGGATCAACGTCCGAAGAGCGTCCCCCAGCGTCCTATTTTGGCGCTCGACCATTCCATTCCCCTGCGGGTGATAGGGCGTAGTGCGCGTTTTGCGCACGTTCCACAGGATGCACAGCTCCTCCAGCAGGGTGGATTCAAATTGGGCCCCCTGATCCGTGTGGAGTTGTTCGGGCAGCCCCCAGTAGCTGAAAACTCGCTCGTCCAAGGTGGCGGCCACTGTGGGGGCGGTGGCATCTGGTATGGCGATCGCGTCTTGCCACCGAGTGAAATGGTCAGTGAGGACCAAGATCCAGCGGTTTTTTCGACTGGTGAGGGGTAGGGGTCCCACCAAGTCCACCGCGAGCTTCTGCAAAGGGCGGCCGGCGTAGAGTCTTTGCCCTTCTGGGGCGCCGGGTCTCTGGCTCTTTTTGGCAACTTGACAGACTTCACAGTCCTTCACTAAGCGTCGTATCATGGCGGACATGCCGGGCCAGTACCAGTCTAGCATGACACGGTTCCTGGTGCGGTTGATGCCGGCATGGGCCAGTTTGTGGGTTTCCCATACTGTGTTCTCACGCCACGGAGGGGGGCAGACGGTACAGTACTTAGTTCTTCCCTGGTGATCCAAGCGTAGGGTTAGTACTCCGTCGGGCCTTATACACAGGCGCTCCCTCCGGTCGTGCAGAACGCGTAGTTCTGTGCTGCCTTCCTCTAGCTCCTGGCGAGGAATGGGTTCTTGTTCTTGAACTGCCCTGTACATGCGACTCACTGGGTGGTTGCCTTCTTTCTGGGCCTGAACCAACTCTCTAGTGCTACGAGAGGGGTCGGTGAGGGTTAGACGCACTTGTGCCTGTTCCTGCTCTGCGGCGAGGTCGGCGTGGGAGGGTCCCCCGTCGCGCCGTTCGATGGCGGTACACTGTCTGCAGTCTATGCACTGGTCTTGCCGGCTGAGCCCGTCGGCGTTAGCGTGACGGGGTCCTGCGCGGTGTTCCAGCTGGTATGTAAATTCTGCCAGTATCTCCAACCATCGTGCAATCTGGTTAGATGGCTCCTTGCGCCGGCACAGCCATCGGAGGGATGCGTGGTCCGTCCTTAGACGGAATTTCCTTCCGTACAGATAGGGCCGGAAATGTTTCACCGCTTTCACTACGGCCAGGAGTTCTCGTCTGGTTACGCAATAGTTGCGTTCGGCTGGGGCCAGGGTTTTACTATAATACGCGATTACTCGCTCCCTGCCTTCCTGTTCCTGTGAGAGCACGGCTCCCAGTCCCACGGCACTGGCGTCCGTGTCTAGAATGTAGGTGATGGTGGGGTCGGCGTATCCTAGTACGGGGGCCTGACTCAGGCGCGACTTGAGGATGTGAAATGCCTCTCGTTCGTCGTCCCCCCATCTCCATTTGACTCCCTTTCCAGTTAGTACGGTTAGTGGCTTAGCGATTGTTGCATACTCAGGAATGTACTGACGGTAATAGCCGGCCGTGCCTAAAAAGGCTTGGAGGGCTTTCACGTCACGGGGTTCCTCCCACTTGGTGACAGCTTCCACCTTCCCAGGGTCGGTGGCGACTCCTTCTGAGCTTACGACGTGTCCCAGATATCGCACCTTCTGACTTAGCAGCTCACACTTTGAGGGTTTGACCTTGAGGTCAGCCTGTTGTAGCCGGCCCAACACTTCTCCTAAGCGTTGCAGATGTGTCTGGAAATCTGGGGCAATTTTAATGACGTCGTCCAGATATAGTAACAGCGTTTTCCAGTGCAGGCCCTTTAGCACTCTTTCCATCAGGCGTTGGAAGGTAGCCGGTGCGGAGGTGAGTCCGAATGGGAGGACCTTCCACCTCCACAGACCGCTCCGGGTTATGAAGGCCGATTTTTGTTGAGCGTCTGGATCTAGTGGCACCTGCCAGTATCCGCTGGTGAGATCTAGAGTGGAGAAGTAGCGACTGCCGGCCAACGCATCCAGGGAGTCGTCGATCCTTGGGATCGGGTATGCATCTTGGCGGGTGACGTCGTTTAGCTTCCTGTAGTCCACACAAAATCTCCAGGATGAATCTTTCTTTCGTACCAGGACGACAGGGGAGCTCCAGGCACTGTCGGCTGGTTCGATCAGGTCTTTTGCCAGCAGCTCTTTGACCTGCCGTTCAGCCTCCGCTTCCTTCTCCGCCCCTAGGCGATGTGGAGGGCTACGAATAGGTCGAGTCCCTGAGGCTACTGGGATCGAATGTTCAGCGAGGTGGGTGCGTCCGATGTCTCCATCGTCCTTGCTAAACACTGTTTGGTAGTGGGTAAGCAGTTCATGGAGCTGTTGCTCTTCTCCTGCGGTGCTACACCCGTGTCGGGCTTGTGAATATAGTGCGTGCAGGTGTGGGGGTAGGTCCTGGTCTTCCGTGGTTTCTGGTGAGTATTGTTCGGTGGTTGGTTGGACCTCTTCGGGTCCTACTCCCATAAACGTCCCGATTACTTCACCGGCTGGAACGCAGACACTTTCGGGGGAGGGGTTGAGGCATCGTACTAGTACTCTTCCCTGGTGGTCGGGTACGTTGATGCTGGTAGCTAAAAGCAGGCCACCCTCCATACTCTCGATGATGTCTTGTGGACAGGGCTCCTTGCTGGTGAGGTGACACAGTATAGTGGTCTCTGCTTGCGGGGGTAGGTAGGTGTCCCTTTGGACTTGTACCTTGGAGATCAAATCTCTCCCGTACCTGCCGGTGCATGTCAGTTCCTTATCTTGGATTTTCAGGATGGGCTGGTCAAATCCTATTTGACAACTTTGGTTTGCGAGAAAGGGCATGCCTAGGATTACATCCTCGTTTATCTGGCTTACTACGAATGTCTCCTCGTAGTGGATATGACGGATGCGTCCTGTAAGTGTGAGCAGGCCGTAGAAGGGCAACCGCGTGCCATCCGCCATCAATCCGTGAGAGTCGTATTGTTGCAGGTGTTGCTGGACTCTGGGGGAGAGTTGGTCGTAGATCCTTTTTGCCAGTAGGTTTGTATTGCACCCGGTGTCTATGAGGTACGTGACTGCCCGGCCTTCCACCTTTCCGGGGAGGTAGTAGCTCGATTTGTACGGCCTCTCTACTTGGTTTAAGTGGATGGTCTTGGGGCGGTTCGCGCTGGGTCGGTTCTGGTCCTGCCTCGGGGGTCGTGGCACGTTGTTCGCTTGCTCCTCTGGCAGTGGAGGTGTCTCCTCTTCTCCGTCGGCCAATGGGTGAAACCGATTGGTCAGTGGGACGGGTGTAGGGGTCCTCTGGTGACTGTAGGGGGTTCCTTGAGTTTTTGCCCGTATGCAGCTAGTGGGTTGTCCCACTACTGCGGGCCGAGCCCGTTTCCCTGCCTCGCAGTCCAGGGGGCAGTCTTACATTGACTGCGTAGGTGCCCCGTCCGTTGGCAGCCCCAACAGCGTTTGGGTGGGCCTTCTTGTGGCTTCTGTTTCAGTCCGGCCACCTCCTTGCTGAGGGCCTCCACTGTTTTTAGTAGTTTGGTGAGTGGGTCGTCGACCTCTTGGCAGGACACTTCTTGAGAGACAGGGTCGGAGGTGTCCTCGGGGCGTCCCTCGTGCACCGTCCGGATGTTGGAGTGTGGTGCCGCTTGGTGTTGTATTTGCAGGTAGTCGTTGCCTGCCCTAACGGCTTCCTCTAGACTGGTGGGCTGGATGGCCAACAGGTGACGCTGTAAGTAAGCGTGTCCTAAAGTGTTCTGGAATGTCTGGAGGGTCAACTCAGTCCGATTTCTCTGGGGGAGTTCCTCGTAGGCCGCCTCCACCAGCCTCTCTACTGTGGCTGCGTGCTCTCGCAGCATGTCTTTTGGGTGCTTCCGATACCCCGTCAGCTTACTCTGTGCCTCCGTTCGAGTCAAGCCGAAGCTGGCTCGGAGGGCCTCCAGAATAGCTTGTTGGGTCAGTCCACGCCCACACTGTTCAGCACTCCCTGTCAGCGCGTGGCGGAGATGGACCGTGGCCTCCTCAGGAGCCCAACGATTCATTCTAGCCACCTCCTCAAATCGCTGGATGAAGTAATGGACATCACCTTCCCCATCAAAGTGGGGGGTTTTGAATTTACTTCGAGTATTATTGGTCGTCATCCTCTCTAGGATATCTGTTAAGGCACCCATTATCTGTAGGGACGAACCTTCCCGATCTGAGCTTGCTGCTCTCCGTCGGTACGACATCGTGCAGACGGGGCTCTTGTCTTCGGGAGGTCGAGAATTCTTTGTGGGCCTTTCAATCCCACTGCTGCCACCAATATACAGGAATTTGCGTCTGGGTGGTAGCCACCTGTACACACTCCCGACGTGCTCTACTTCTGCCCAAGTCTACTTACAATAATTTGCTATTATTGTTCGTATTGTCTGGAGAGCCTTTATTGGTTTGTGCAGTTTTGCGTGCGGCCGAATCTGGCGTGTATGTTTGCTGACAGTGGACAATAATTATGTGACAATTATTGGCTGCATCCGAATATGTACATGTCCGATGGCAATTGTGCTGCAATTGCCGTTCTAGTTTATAGTTTGTTTCGAACTGTGCTCTGACATTAATTCCTCAGGAATTACTTGTCTAGTTTATAGTTTGTTTCGAACTGTTACTGTCGGCAATAATTATGCTGGAATTATTTATGGTCGAATCTGGGCTCAGCCGAGATCGACAAATAATTTCACTGCAGTTATTGCTAGCTAACTTGTTGGATTCCCCGAATCCGAATTTAGTAAGAGCCGAACTATTAGTGCACTAGGCCTTGTGTTGTAATCCTTGCCTCAGGCAAGGGTATACACAGTGATAGGGCGTACCGTTCTCACTTTCCACCTTAGCGTCGTGCTTGCTAACAGTCGACTTGTCCAGCGCTGGTAGTTTAGGTGCTCCTAGTAGTGCTTGCTTCAAGAGAGAGAAATTCTTCTGAGAGTCAGGCTAACTCTGATTTTTATTATGCTTACATCGATTTAAATACAGGGAAGGCGAGTACACATTACAAACCACGCCTGAGCAAAAATATTGGTACAAGCCACGCCTTGTCCTTACAGTCAGCACCCAATTGCAATAATTAAAAATCGTGGAAAAAGTATAACATGTAGTAAATAATTATTTGGTGTACAAGATAGAACGCACTGAAATAGACTCTGGTATCGTGGATACATACAAACAATAGAACTATACACAGACGTATACAATGCGTAGCGAGTAGATATTGAGATGTAACATAGACAGTGAGTTAATGGCTTAAATCGTACACAAAGGAATACGGACAATGAGATACAGGCTTAGACAGTAATTACGAGATAATGTCTCTGGCGTAATAATAAGTGAGAGAGTGTCTTAGTGAGTATAAAATAATAATAATAAAATACGGAGAGTACTAGCGTCCCTCACAATATTATTATGGATAGTAATAATAACAGTAGTTAGTTACAATAACTTTGTTGTTGTAAAAATTGTGGTGTTGATGTTGTTGTTATCATCACCAATGTAGTTGCAGTAACTTCACTTTATTAAGCACTGTAAATAATAATGATAAATAATGATGATGATTAATTATCATGGTGGCAATGGATTCAATGATGATAATGATTATTTATATTAATTAATATTGATAATTAAATAAGACTACTGTTTTTAGTGGCAAAGAGTAAAAAATTACCATGTAAGTATGGGGAATGAAAATAATAAAAATTGAAGTTTAGTAGTGATCAAAACAATGCACCACAAAAACAAATGACAATTAATTATATAATAATTAATTAGAATATTATTTTTAATTGTTATTGCACTTATTGTGCTGATTATAGATTCTTTATAGTAATAGTTATTACTATTAGTCCACAAAAATTGATACTATTGATAATTTTAATGATTTATTATCAATTAATTGAGCAGTGGATAAAAATTAAATAAATTGACTTTATTGTAGCAGTATTGGGCAAATGGCACTGTTTCAAGAATATTGTATTATGATCCATCATTTTCAACAATATTTTTCTGGCATTATTGATTGATTAAATTTACCATTCAGAGCATAAGTACGGCAGTTCATACAGCTTGACCCAATAAATTGATAGTAGTTTGATTGGTAATCAATGAAAGGTGCTTATTACATGTTAGGTTAACATTAGTAAGTTATTGTTATTGTTATTTGCCATTGCATTGTTGTTATATGCTATGCTATTTGATTTAGATTGCAATAGCATAATTAATTTTATTTACTCTAATCATATTCTCCCGCATCATTGTACATTTCTCAACTTTGCTATGTTATAGATGTGGATGTGCTGGCTACCCTGTGGATCTCTTTTGTCAAAAAAGATTCAATACTCAACAAATCATATGCACCAAGAGTTATTCTTCCCGTGAAATGAGTTGCTCATTCCGTGAAATTGAATATGCAGTGCTCCAGCATGCAGTTTGGACTACTGAGGAAACATACAAAGATGAATGAAGACACTTCACATAGAAGAGACAGTTGTGATGAGTTTAACCCTGAACCATCTATGTACTAAACAAAATGACCATGTTCTAGTGTAGCGTAGTATAGCTCTAACCAGCGTTCTAATATCTTCGAATCTTCTTGTTAGAAAGTAGTTCACTCTATGTACTGATGTGAACAATGAGTGATTTTTTACCACCGCAAGAAATAACTGGTGTTTATAATTGGAACTATTGCTATTGTATATGAAAGAATTTCGTCTATCTCATGGTATGCCTCACTGGCAGGAATGTTTTGTAATTCTCAGCTGATCAGCAATATTTTTATTGGATACAACCCACTGTCCCGCAACAACCAACTACATCACAAAGCTTCATGCTTCATTTTCACCGCATACTCTTATTTGATCTGCAGACATGACATCATGACGTTTTTGTAGAGCCTCTTTATTTTTTAGCTTTACAATAAAAAATATAAAAGAAAACTATATGATTTTGTGTCACATCTAAGTAATATCTGATAGCTGCAAAAACCACCAATTAAACTAAGGTTGTCGTCATGTAGTTTTGCAGCTCGTAACTTCTCAATATCCTATTGCATATGTTCATTATATCCGTCAGAATACTAAACTTGTATAGTGATTACTTTAGTTGCATTAATTCTGATATGAAACTTATTGGAAATTGTGGCAAATTACCTAAAAGAACTATCTATACTTTTTATTATGAAAACAAATCATTATATTTTTAAGTCATATCACCTGTGTTTAGTTTTTTCTAGTGTGTGTGAAAGCTACTACAGCTAAAGAAAGTAATTAAGCAATTAGAAATGAAATGGTGTATATGCATGTAATTTTAAACCATCTGAAGTCTTCCATTAGTCAGCCTCCTGCAGATGGAACAAGAAAAGAAACGTTTGAAAAGATGCACATGTCTTAGAAAATATACCAATATACATTCGCATTCCACTACCAGATTATAAATAATGGAATTTGGAACGAACGTAGACAGGAATGAACGTCGACAGGAATTAATGCAGACATAGCTTAAATGAACGTAGACACATCCTGGAATGAACGTCGACAGACCTGGAATAAAAGTCAACTATGTTAGAGAGAAAAATTCGATGTTCATTCTAGGAAGTGTCAACATTCATCACTGGCAACATTGAAACTTCCATTTCGACGTTCGTTCCAGGAGTAAAATAAATTACTGTTTTTTCCCAAAGTAGACAACTCTTGGAACGAAAATCGAAATGATATTTTATATATCGCTGAGAACGAACGTAGACACATCCAGGCGTGAGAGTCGAAATTCTCTGGTTTGTTGCATTGTCGACATTCGTTCCAGGTATGTCGACATTCATTCCTGGATGTGTCTACGTTCATTCCAGATGTGTCTGCATTCATTCCTGTCTACGTTCGTTCCAATTCCATAGATAATCAGTGCATTGAGCATAGTTTTGAACCCAGATTCTTTTTTTTCCATACTTTATTTGCGTGTGACTCATTAACATCTAAATGAAGTAGGAGTGCACAAAGCTGTAAAAGCCTGTTCACAATGCTGTCGCATGCAACCCTCACTTCTGTGGTGACTGACTAGTGAAGGCATGAATAAGTTGTAAGAGCTCAATTTTTATATGGTACAATAAGGTAACTGCGAAATAATATTGGACATGAGCTGCAGAAATGTCAACAGTGACCATCTATGTCAACATACTTTTATATGGGATTTTGAACTTTAGGCACTTTTCCCCCCACTATTAATGCAGAGAGGATGAAAATAATGGCTTTTGTGTGCTTGTTTTCGCTCCCAGGGCTTGTTTTGAAAAATGATTTGAAACAAATATTTGAAAATCAAATGCAAATATTTGATTTGATTTGAAATTTTTACTGATTTGACTTGATTTGATTTGCCTCGATTTCCCGCGTCCCTGATTTGATTTGATTTGGTCCATTTTGAAAATGATTTGATTTGAGTCAAAATTTTTTGATTTGCCCCCATCTCTGAGAAGCAGTAAGCCATCTATCGGAGATCACCACCCCTAACCCTTACAAAAGATGGAGTACTAAAGCTAGAAAGACCGAGGACTAGAGGAGTGACTGTGATTGGTGCATTAGCCTCTAACTCCACCTACTACTACATGGTGCCTATTACATTTAAGCCCATACTGTTAATCTTATTCGTTATGTATTTATATACTCATATTCATTGGTGTATGTTGCAATATTGTTGTGTGATTGGCTAACCACTTCCTCTGCCTCGCCTATGAAAAGCAGAACTTTGTCCGTAATTGTCAGTTGTAATGTGCTTTTTACTAACTCGTTTTATTCTAGAGGAATAAAAGCATATGGACTCAAGCATATTGAGATATGCGTCTGAGCCGTGGGCTCACTACTGGTTGTAGAATAGCAATACTCTATCTTGTATTCGTTCGGTATCTCACCCACCCTGTTGTTGTAACAGGTAAAACTAACAACTGGTGGCAGCGCGCTACCAACCTCAGCTAGTAATTTTCAGCCCCCAAAATCCACTACAGAGATTTATACTTATACCAGTTGTTATTAGTCTGGCAGGTTGCCAGATCAAGCTGTTTTGTGTTCTACCGTGTACAGCAGAACTTACCCGGTAACACGCTATGATCATTAGAGACACTAACACTACTGTGGCAGTGCTCTCTAGACTAGTAGTAGTACAGGTGTGGAGGCAAGTGCTCTCTAGACTAGTAGTAGCACAGGTGCGGAGGCAAGCGCTCTCTAGACTAGTAGTAGTACAGGTGTGGAGGCAAGTGCTCTCTAGACTAGTAGTAGTACAGGTGCGGAGGCAAGCGCTCTCTAGACTAGTAGTAGTACAGGTGTGGAGGCAAGTGCTCTCTAGACTAGTAGTAGTACAGGTGCGGAGGCAAGTGCTCTCTAGACTAGTAGTAGTACAGGAGTGGAGGCAAGTGCTCTCTAGACTAGTAGTATAGGAGTGGAGGCAAGTGCTCTCTAGACTAGTAGTAGTACAGGTGTGGAAACAAGCGTACTACTTGTTGTCCATCTCAAATCCGGTGCTCTCTCTAGTAGTAGTTCGGTGAAGGACACGGTGAAATCCTATACAATAGGTAGAACTTGTTAATGATAGCCTTTAGCTGGGAGGGACAGAGAGCTAATCTATTTGTAACGCAGTCTCCTCACAGGGATGCTCTTTGTTGACTACGTAGACTGGTGAATGTCACCAATGGAATGTACTGTAGTGTACTTATTTATGCCCTGTGGTGTTAGCTTGGGCTAAACATTGTAATGAGAGCACAACTCCAGTTAAGTACCATATAAAATACCAAATAAATCGTTATAGTAGAGTCAATACTCCGAACTGGCAATCAATAGAATCAGTGTTGATAAACCTTTCTAATGTTATATTTTACATTGATCTGATATTTTCACTGCACAACATCCTGGGTGAGTTTGAGGGTGAATTGATCACAAAATTTATGGAAAGTTTTCTTCTCTTCGGTAAGACAACTCTTAACCTACAGTGTTTGTTCAGGAAGAAAAAGTGTGTTGCATAACTTTATCAGAAATATTTTTAAAAATCAGGCTAATTTGCCGAGAAATAGGACCCACCCCCTTACCAAATTCAAAATATTTGCAAATTCTCAGATACTTCGCAAATACTGTTATGTATAAATATGTACGAGAAAGGATAAAAAATCACAAAAAAAATGTTCAAGGTTCCAAAAATAAAACAGCTACAAAAGCCTTGCCAGCAAAAAAATATTAGAGTGAACAATGAGGTAGTAAAGTCTCTGCGATATGTAAAGCTTCAGAGGGAAGCTACATATAGCCATAGTAGATAGTATATATATACAGCTACATATAGCCATAGTAGATAGTATATATATACAGCTACATATAGCCATAGTAGATAGTATATATATACAGCTACATATAGCCATAGTAGATAGTATATATATACAGCTACATATAGCCATAGTAGATAGGAGATGACATTAAGGCTTTGTTTCCACTGTGACTATCAATATGAGCTGTAGTGGGCTTGGTTTTCTATTGTATGTCAAGGATTTGTGTTGTGTGACAGCAACGTTCAATATATACTTTGGCTTGATCCTCTCAGTCTAGTTAATGTGGCTCTTTATTCTAATATACACAGTTATACAACCAGTGTATTAACCTGTGCATTGCTCATGGTAATGTCTTTTGTCAGATCTGCTTTCACAATGCTACAAACATGTTTGCCGCCATCAATTACATGAAAGCTTACATAATAGCTAATGCGTGTTCTCTTTTGTTATTGCTTGCCTAGCATAAATCTCTTTCAGTTTGCTATTTATTTATACATTGTGCCTTTTGTTGACAATTCACAAACCAAACTTGTTATAGGTTTCCGTTTCTGTAACGTTAAAAGTGAGCACCACTAGGGAGCTGTGGCAGTCTCTGCAGACTCCAAAGCCTTTCTAGGCTATAACATCATTTTGGACAACTCATTTAGTCGGAGTTATGTTCTCTTGTAAGCTTCTTGCGCGCTCAGACTTGAACAAGTTCCCAATCTCCCAGCGAAGAGACTAGTTGGCCTGTGTCCTCATATATTTTCTTGTTTTAACACGACTTTTATGAGAATCAGAGGTCCTTCGCCGGATCACAGCTTATAGTTATGTTTGTAAAAGAAATGGGCGGCAACAACAAGTGAAGTAGTAATCATTTCACTCAAGGAGGTGATGTTAATTTGGCAGTGACCCAAAACCGACAACGGGTGATATTACAGTGCGTTTACTGTGCAAGTGCATGATAATATGGCTTATTTGCTCCCCAAACCCTCATTTGAATTAACAATTGTGTGTGTTCTTCTATCCATCCATCCACCACGTGTAAATTGATTATTAAATTAAATATTGAATGAATTATTATTATTATTATTTATTATTAATTATTATTATTATAATAATTATTATTATTAATAAAGCAGAATTTTTATTACTACTTTTTTCTACGATCTATCTATTAATTAATAATCAATAACTACTGCTAATTATTATCATTATATATTATTATTCATAATAATAAAATAATGATAATTAATAAATAATAATAATAATCAATGATCATCATTGATTATTATTATTAATTATCAAAATTTTATTATTATGAATAATAATAATATATAATGATAATTAGCAGTAGTTATTGATTATTAATTAATAGATAGATCGTAGAAAAAAGTAGTAATAAAAATTCTGCTTTATATTAATAATAATTATTATAATAATTATAATTAATAATATCATTATTATGATGTTATTATTATTAGTATTATTTATTTATTATTATTAGTAGTAGTAGTAGTCACCTTTTTTGTTATTACTTATTTATTGTTCTTATTATTTATTATTATAGACTACTGACTGTTATTATTTAATACAATTATTATTATAATAATAGTGTGAGGGACCCCAGTACTTAGCAAATGCTATTCTTATTATTTAGCTAGAGAGTAAAAGAGAAATTCAAGTTTAGTTAAATCGCATAAAACTGGCATTAAAATGTACAGTTGAGTGCGGTGATTGCAATGAACCAATTTTTTATGTAATCATTGCATTAGCTCAGCCAAAAACTCAATTTTTAAAATGCAGGTTTCACTGAAAATCTTCTTTGTTTGAGGTGGCAACCACAAACCACAAAATGAAATCAGTCACGCATAACTTTATATATGCGGTAATTAGCACAGCAATTAATTAACACGCACGCATAACTGCCCCATTGTATCATATATATATAGCCAGTAATGTTCACGCAGCATTACATTAATTTAATAATAGTTGGCAATTGCTTATCCATTCTGTCATATTTGACTAGCTTGTTTTATTTGCAGGAAAAATACTTATATGAAGAAATGTGTACTAGATACTGATTGTTTTGCGATGAGAATATGCATTCAATTAAAAAATACATGAAGAAATCTTTAAAAAAACATTGAAACATAACCTAAGTGTATCTTTACAGCTAGCACTACCATTGATCGGGCAATATACAGCACCCGCATACACTTACTGGTGCGTGGGAAATGATAACGGGCTAAAATAGCGTTGCTCGAAAAAAAATAATCAAAACATTTTTTAAAAATAATATAATTAAATGACAATACCACTATTAATCATAAAAAAATATACAGGTGAAAAGGAAAGATGATTATAGACAAGTTTACCACATCAGATTCGCCAGATGCCCTTCTAGGTGCTGGCAGTATTTGGATTTCGAAGGACGACTTTGGAGATTATTTACCAGCTCCATGTGTGATTTGAAAAAGAGGCTGCAAGAAAATGTTTTGAGGGATATGATTGGCTATTAGGTGGACTTTAAATTTTGGCGGTGGCAACCTGGGTTCTAGAGATATTGAAATAATCAAAACACATGTTTTTAATCACGGAGGCCACAAGATCTTATATGATTGTTTTGGCTCGGTCACGTGGTACAAATTTTAAATCGTTGATCTCGCTATAAATTCGTACTTGGCCTAAGCCTTTGACTCAATATCGTCTCACCTTTGTTCTCATTGGGTAGACAGTGAGTTAATATCTCAGACAATGTGTAGACTATATCTCAATATGTACTCGCTTATGTTCTGTCTATGTTTTGTCCCAGTTCAATTGTTACGAGTGTCTATCTAGAACAGTTCTATGATGTGCCCAAATAATAATTATTATTATTCCATGTTGTTACTTTTTCCACGATTTCAATTATATAAATTTTACCCAGGCGTGGTTTAAGTAACTTGTACCCGCCTACCCTGTATAAATATCTATTTTTGTATAATAAAAATCAGAGTTAGCCTGGCTCTCAGAAGATTCTTTCTCTCAAGAAGCAAGCACCTCTAGAAGCAACCAAACTACAAGCGCTGACCTGGTCGACTATTGGCAAGCACGAGGCTTGGCGAAAAGTGAGAATGGTTCGCCCTATCACTGCGTGTTCCCTCACCTGAGGTGAGGAGCACGACGCAACTCCTAGTGCCCTAGTAGTTCGGCTTACATTAAATTCGGACTCTGAGAGTTCGAGACAAGATAGTGCAACAATAATTCCAGTGCAATTATTGTCGATCTCGACTGAGTCAGATTCGCCCTCAAATAATTCCAGCACAATTATTGTCGGTGGCAACAGTTCGCAACAAACTATAAACTAAACAATAATTCCAGCACAATTATTGTCGGTGGCAACAGTTCGCAACAAACTATAAACTAAACAATAATTCCAGCACAATTATTGTCGGTGGCAACAGTTCGCAACAAACTATAAACTAAACAATAATTCCAGCACAATTATTGTCGGTGGCAACAGTTCGCAACAAACTATAAACTAAACAATAATTACAGCGCAATTATTGTCGAACATAGACTTGTTCGGATGCAGCCAATAATTATCAGATAATTATTGTAACTGCCAGCAATCGTTCCACACCAGATTCGGCCGCACCCATAACTGCAACAGCCAATGTACACACTCTAACAATAATAGCACATTATTGAGCGCTGACTTAGGGTAGAAGCAGAGCACGTCGGGACGGTGTACAGGTGGCTACCACCCAGACACAAATTCCTGTACAATAGTTCATAATAATAATAATAAATAATAAGAGTTATTAATTAATTATTATAAAAATAATAATAATCTATCTAACTGATGGTTATTAATAATAATTAAATTGAATAGTAATTTTATTATTAATTATATGTTTGTAATCAATGTAATGAATGATGATTGATATTATTATTAATTATTTTAATTTATTTATCATTATTATACATTATTGTACAGGAATTTGTGGTGTTGTGGTAGCTGTCACCTGTACAGCGGCCCATGTTAGTAAGTGGATTGCAGGCAGCAGTGCAGCGTCTGACTCCAGCAGGCCCAAGGTCAGCAATCTAAACTGGTCGAGCAAGATTTGCAGCGTTGCAAGCTCGTAAGCTATACACAGTGAGGAGTTGTCACAACTACCTCACTTTCCACTGATTTCTTATTCGGCAGAATAGCTGCGTAGGGTTGAACTAGCAGGTGGAACAATCGTTCCAGTATCACACGCCCGTAGGTCGTATGCAGTGTAAGTCCATTAGACTGAACACTTTCTACTGACTATTGTTCTTGCTGTTAGCCAACTTGTCCAAGTAGCCGCTTGTCTATTTAATTATTATGTGCATGTAGTTGCTTGCTTGTGCTTTCGCTCATTATTGCAGTCTTTATATGTAGTTACTTGTTTGCTATGCTTAGCTTGCTATCTGTTCTTTGCATGTGTGCTGTGCTGTGTAGAGAGATTCAATCAAGCAGTGAGAGTGCCAGGTTAACTCTGATTTTATAACATACTGACATGAACTTTTATACAAATACATATAACAAAAGAAAAGGCAAGGCAGCAAAATAACAATAGATAGGCTACGCCTACTTGGCCTGATTGGCCCATAGAACAGAAAAGGGGCAGCCCTTTGTCATGGCTGACTTAATAGTGCCACATGCGTTTGTTTACATACAATGTTTGTGTGGATGCTACTAATACATGACTGTGAATAAAATAGATAATAAATACAAGGTGCCGAACAGTTACATAAAATGTTTGTGTAGATGCTGCTAATAAACGATTGTGAATAGATAATAAATACAAGGTGCCGAACTGTCACCTGGTCGACTGAGTTAGTACATAGTTAGTGAATTCCCCAACATTATTATTATTATTATTATTATTATTATTATTATTATTATAATTATCATAATTTTATGGAGCAAGATTTTTACTTCAAATTGTTAATCAATTATATTATTTATTATTAATAATTATAATAATTATTATTTATTTTATTTTATTGTTAATTTATTTTTAAATTGATTTTTATTGAGACAACAACCAACAATAATAATGATTTAGCCACCACAAGTGTAATTTTCAAATTAATGGTCAGTTTTTTCCCTAAAATAGAGCATCAGCTTTTAGACCAATTTGTTGTTTATCCACCATTGACACGAAAAATATTTTTGTCTCACCAATGGTTGCCTCATATAAATAGTCGAGAAAAAGTATCTTCGCTTAAAACAACAGATGATTTGAGGCCCCACTGTCCAGCATTGCTGACAACTGTGTTGTTACAGTGAAGTGAAATCAGTGATAGGTGGCGATACATGTTCAATAAAACGGCGAAAGCATGGGGTCCCAGGAAATTTTGCATATTCCAATCAATCAATTACCTGTCATCATTGGTGGTTGATATTAGGTTATTGACTGACTAGAATGTGCGAAATTTCCAGGGGCCCATGGACAAAAGCTAGCTAATGGTAAGACAGATGATGTCTAGTACAAGTGAATTTTCCAAATGTGGTTTTCATATTAAATATTAATGTCAACCTGTCCAGTAAGAGCTGGAAATTGTGTTAATGTTTAAAAAATTGCTTATCTTTGGTTATTATTAAAACATTAAAAAAGTGACTTGAAAATTACATTCTTTTCTGTTGCCCTATAAGGAGGGTCAACCAAGTGTATCTTTTATCTCCTACCCGTGCCTATATGTATATATGATGATGTACACATGCGTGTTATGTTTCTTTATAACTAGAAGTAGGTTAATGCAATTTGCTGCTGAATTCAATGAGTTAGTTTAGAAGAGTCTGATCATGCCATGTGAACTTGTCTTCACATTTTTCACACTTAAGAAACCTGTCTTCACATTGAAGCGTCACACTTAACAAACCGGTCTTCACATTTCAAAATCTTCCTAACAGACACTTCTTTTTACTCGAAAGCCTCTCAATCCTTAGAAACTGCACTTACCTAAGGGAATTTTACTTATATCCAGTATAAACTTGTTGTTAACTTGAAGATAGCATTCTAAATATTTTTCAAAATGCAATACAAGTTTTATTATTAACTAGCACTATACTTTTATTGACTCGCACATACTGTAACATGCAGTTAAAGGTTTGGTTTGTGGGTGGTCTGACAACAAAAAGCTAATACAGCCATCTGGGTCGCCGATGTCTTTTGTGTACCAACTTATATTTCAAGACCATCCATCCATTACAAGCCATGTGGCAGCTTCATAGACCTAGTATTATTATAATACTAGGTAATACTAGATAATAATACTAGGTCTATGGGCAGCTTGTTTTGCACACGAGTGTTTGATAGTTGGCTAAAAAAAATTCTTGTTTGTTGCGGTAGTATTGTGTCGTCACTAGTTTTTGTGTTCCACTGAAATTTCTTTGGTTAGCCAATGAGCATTAGGCTACTGGGCCGTGATTGGCTAGATTTTAGAAAGGCAGTCAATCAACAGAGTGATTATACTTCTCGCGAAATGAATTTGTGCAAATTTTATGTGAAAATGTACTAAACACAATTGTAAGCTGATCTGTAAGCACTTACGACATGTATGTGAACCAGGGTTAAGGGTCCTATTTTATCAAAATTCAAATGGACAAAATATTAACAGGGACCAGTAATGTAGATGTCAAAAAATAAAGTATGACAAATAAATATAGTATAACTCTATGCTACCTGTGCAAAAATAGAAATAAACACATTAATTTTTCTTGTAGCCAAAAATAACCTCTGCATTGGTTCATCCATTCCTATGACATACACGAGCAGTTGACCTTTGACTGACACGAGCGCGGTTATATGAATGGTAATTGAATGCGTAGCCACAAAAGCATTGAAAACCTCAACTTTCATTGCCATCTATCACAGAAATACTTGATAGATGGCGCCTATAAACTCCAACCTGACTATCAGAAGAGACTGATGGAGCTGAGGTTTCACCACTTTGGTCAATTTCATTGGCTATCTACATGTAAAAGTGGTCTTTATTAGGCTTTAGTCATCTAATTAATGCGATTGTTTGAAATATTTTCTCATGTCAAGGAAATTCACTCACATCACTTTTGCTTCGGTTTTATATGTGATCATAACAACCATAGAACTATACCTTTCCTCTAGGATAACAACTATACCTTACCTCTATAATAGCTACCAACTTGTAAATTGTTGAATCCACGCATCAGATGATACCAAATGTCCTTGATAATTTTGTCATTAGATCAAGATAAAGCACAAAATAGTTAGTTATATGTTGATGTATAAACAAATAAATGATGATTATTAATATTATTTTTATTTAATGATTGTTATTATCATGTCACTTCAATTTATTTCTTTTCATTGATAATTGTTTTTCTCATCATAAATTATCACTTATCTTGTAACATGGACAGGTGTTGGTCTATTACTAATGAAACATATACCTCTGGCCCTGATATGTGCTAAAGCCTAAAGAAGACCGCTTTTACAGGTAGATTTGGTGAAATAGGGCCATTAAACAAAAGCTAACAACACTGATTTGGGGAGGGGTGGTAACTTATGAGAATTCTTTCAT
The DNA here is from genome assembly GCA_945261195.1 of Cryptosula pallasiana. NCBI lineage: Eukaryota > Metazoa > Bryozoa > Gymnolaemata > Cheilostomatida > Cryptosulidae > Cryptosula > Cryptosula pallasiana. Next base: position 23,557,298 of record OX183130.1, read on the forward strand.
TATTTGTATTGAGCATTTTAATTTTTTATTTTTTTTTACATTTCATATTTCTCATTCATCGCAGTTAATAAATTCAATCTTCACTTCTTCATTCTTCACTTTTTAGCATAATAGAAAGATTGTTTTCTTCACTCTTAACAAAGCCCTCTCATTGCTCGTCGCAAAAGACTGGTATCCCCCCCAAATGTTACAAAAATAATGAAGAAAGAGTACCTTTGCTTAAAAAAGTAGATGATTTGATATATTGTAAAGGTTTTCACCGTGTGCTAACGGCTATTCTTCCTTCACCGAACACTACCAGAGAGAGTTGACTGTGTGATGCTCTGTAACAGTTTACTGCACTGTTTTGTTGCTCACACCTGATATGCGCTGTGTAGCTATAATCGTAGTATAGGGTCGGGAGCGCTACCGGTGAGGTAGTATATTGGCTCCGGATCTCTGCCAAAACGGTATATAGCCTACACGCCACGGTCCACCGCTACGGAGGAACAACTAACAAGTCTGCAACCGGCCAGACTTAACGCACAAAGGTAAAGCTTGAAAAGCACTTTATTCTATAAAAGCTTGCAGGAGCTAACTCTCTGTCCAAGTGCACAAACAGATCTGCCGCTTAAGCGAAAAGCTCTCCTATTTAAAAGAAAATGCACAGTTGAAAATGCATTTGAAATTTGATACATATGATTGGCTACTGCCAAGCTGGCACAAAAGAATAGTTATGACACAGTTCTAGCGCAGGCTGGCACAAAAAAAACTAGTTAACCGCTTACAGTTCCAAATACACAATGACATCATGGAAAGTTATCTGTCCTCAAGAGTACAGGCGACTTTGGCTCATCTATAGGCATACAGGCTTGATTCAACGGCTTCCGGCTTCAGCTGCTACTTAGTGCTTTCACCCAAGCAAACCCATGCTTGTCTTAGCTAGCGCTTCCCAGAATGCATTGTACGCGCACAACACACTAGTGCTGAGCTGAATCTGTTTACTATATTGATTGGGATGTAACGGCCACACTACAAAATCTATTACACTATCACTGTTAATCAGTGCTCTCCCCGGGGTTTGGGTACATTGAAGAGGAATTTGAAAATAGGTACACATTTCCTCAGATTGACGACATAGAAAACGATTTTAGCTACGATAATCTACTATAGCAAGATAATTAATATAAATGAAAATATATTTAGGGCAACATTCTGAACCACACCAAATTTTTTTTAAAAAAGAAAGTTTTAGTCTCACCTTTGATGCGTCAAACCTTGCATTCTAAGTGATTTTAAGTTGTAATTATTCATTGGATTTAAATGTTTGAACCTAACTTTTTGCTCACAGTGGTTTTGTCTAGCTGTATGTGCCGTAATCCTCAAATACTCAACTGCTATCGGCCAAACAGAAGTTTTTTCGACGCTAACGCCGCCAGTGTTGACTTACAACTTCATCTTTCTGGCCGGGGTTAGTGTTGAGAATCAAAAGTGTGTTTAGAGTGTTCTTTTCTAAAAATTTAGTTGAAGCCTAGTGATTTAGAAAGTTTTTTTTGTTGCATACTACTGGCATTTATTGATACAGCATTGGATTGAAATGTAAATGAATTGTCCATATGTTCAGTTTTATATATATTGGGAGCCAAAATTTCTTTCACTTTTTAATAACAGGCCCGGTGTGTTACTAATCATACATGGCTCTCAGTATTAGCAATGGGGGTAAAATTTCTCCAATCCAGGTAGATTATCATCACTCCATGAATAACCGGGAGTTCTGTTATTGATGAATATAATTTTTTGTCACGCAAAGCTTTCTAAGTGCAATTGACCATGTTTTTAAATACTGAAATTTGATTTTTAGTTTCCTCTTTAGTCCTTCCTTTTGCAAAGTCGGCCAGAAAAAGCTGAGATGGTGACTTTTTCTCTCTAGGCATGGTGCTGACATAGACAAAGCAAATCAAGAGTCTTTGATAACTGTGTTGTGGGCTGGCACATAGCTAAAGAGGGGGGGGGGGGCAAGACTTGGGCCTATTAACTTGTGACTTGGACTATCCATAGTCCAAGTTCATAATTATCTAGAAGTTCGGTTTTATGGGAGCAACACCTCAAAGTTCTTTTGCAAAAAACCTGAAGCTCCATTTGACAACTGTGTGGATAGCTCCACTGAATTTGTGTTTGGTGTCTTAAATGAAAAAATTGGAGTAAAATATTATCAATAGTTGCTTAAAAACAGAGGTCTCGCCCTATTTTTCTCAGTAGTTACGATGCGGGGGGGGGGGGGGGGACTTTTAGGAGCTTGAGGGGGAATCACCCGCAAAAACACCTTTGGGGGAAGCTCTGCTGTCAATCATTGCTGACACCAGTATGGTCACAGGGATCTAATATATATGCAATATATAATATACTGTATTAAGCAGTTGTAGAACTAAGTATTATTATTATGAGAAACTTTTGAAATTTGGGTTAAAGCAATTTATTACTAACAGTTTCAGCCTTCCTGTAAGATTGCCTCTCCCTACAAGAGAGCATGGAACTATTAGCAATAGAATGTTTTAACCCGGAGGTTATAAGTTCCTCATAATACGATTACAATATAATCATTAACAATAATTCAAACTCGTAATAATAAATGGTAAATAAATGATTTATTAACACTATGAATTAGTCTGTCATTTTTGAAAAACCGAAACATCGTTATTCATTGCTCAGAAGTTATTAGTGAATTTTTTGGAACAAAATCTGATTTGTTAATCATAATGAAATAAATCAGCAAAACTGTATGTCACTGAGTAGATGAGACATTTGTGTTGAAGTTAAAATTGTCAAAAATGGTTATTACGCTTGGGGGAATTAGCACAAGTGAGATTTCAACTACTATTTGCTAGTGCGAGAGTGCATTTAAGAGGTCAGTGTACAGATAACCAAAAGTGAACTTTGATTGGATGTTTGGCGAACAATTTTCTTTTAAATTGGTGGATTCGTTGTCGAGTTATTAGTACAACTATAACCAGAGATATTGAAAACTGCATACTGAAGTGATAACATAATAATTCTTTTACTGCATCAGGTGATACCTATCATTGAGCTGTAGTGGCTATAATTAAGGTAATTATTATTTACTGGTGCAAATACGTCGCTGGTAAAGTGATAATGCTGGGCTGGTAAAGTGATAACGTGGCAAACATCTTTGTTGTAAGATCTTGAATTAATAATTAGGTTGTCATTTTTTGAGCTTGAAGTTAGAGTATTTTGAATAACTTGGGTTTGAGGCTTGTAGAGAAATAACTGAAACTATTGATTGCAAATGCTAAACCCCAGAAGTTTAATGTTCTAATATATCTGTGGCTTACAATCATAAACTCGCACTGGCAATTGGTATCTCGTGTCCAATGGAAATAATTATTTTATCAGCACAATGGGAAGTTATCGAAAATAATAATAGTATGTGGCCGTAAGTCAATACTTTGTGTATGGAACAAAACTTTCGTGTAGACATCATAAGTTTTTATAAATTCTTATAGATTATTGAGTAATCCATAAAGAGATAACTCTCAATTTTCAAAACAAGCGAGAAATGAAAACAGCATTGTTATAAACGAATATAGTTCATAAAGTCATCCTTTTTATAGTATATTTTCCATGATATGGTAATGAAACCTCATAAATTTTTGATGATGTAAAACGAGCCTGTTAAATTGAACTAGTTAGACTCGCTGTTATCATTTATTTAGTGATCAGTTTCATTCGTGACCCATAAACCATATAAATATATGCGGATGAACTATTTATTCAGTGATCTACTTTTTGTTGACCTTCGAGTCCCAAATAAAAACATTGTTCATTGATTAATTTTATTGCCGACATGCAGAGCTGTGCCAAAGTCACTGTGATTTGCGTATTTGGTGGCTCCAATATTGTAAAATATTTATTTCATATATTCGATACAAGTGGTGATCTGACTTGATGGTTAATTGATTTGGTTACTTTCAGTCATTATTTGGTTTGGTGACTTTCATCATTATTCGATTTGATTTGCCCTTTTTCCACAAGATTTGACCGAATATTTGCAAAAACTATAGCAAATCATAGAAAAACAGTTATGATGTTTATGGCTTTTCTTAATGCTTGTAATTGACCTGAGATTGCCATAATTCATGGTATTCATTTGTAGCAAATAAATAAAAGCGGTGAAACAAAAGAAACTACCTGGTTGTTAGTTTAGAATAATCAAGGATCATTGAAAACTATGCTGCCTTTTCGGTTATGTATAAGTTTTCATCAGCAGAAGTCAAAGTATCAATTGACTACCTACTTATCTGACTTGAATGTGCTGAGCTGAGAGCGTTTATGGATGGCGACCGGGTTATTTACTTTTGTGTAGTGAGTAATGCATTAGTTGATCGTGTACTATAATGATAACTGCTCTGATACATGTGCAAACTGATGCTCAGTGTTTGCTATTATTTATCAGTTATCTAGTATCGCTGGTACTATTAGCAATAGTCTAGCACAATGACAGTTTTTTGGCAATGAAAAAATCTCAGAAAGGTATAGCCAATGGTGGTTGATTGTTTTGCCTATTGAGTGTACATTTTATCTATTGCATGGAACTGGCTAATTCATTTGGCTAGTCTAAGCACTGGTTTGGAGTTTAATGGAATGATATTGTGGATTGTCATACCAATGAATAAGTCCCACTAGAAAGTGTAAGAAGGAAAATGCAAATTTGCGAAAGTAATCAAGTTGGAATATTGTTTTCTAGGGACCCGCTATCCACACCATTGTGTTCTAACTTTGAGTCAATTGGTCCAGGCAGCCTATTAAAAGCTGAATGTTTTGTTTTATTTGCAATAGCTTCAGTGATGATTTGAAAAATTTGCCCTCCAAAAATTTGACCCTCCAAAGATTTGATTTGGACTAACGCATGACTTGATTTGAATTGATTTGACTTTTTTACTCACTTGTAAGACTTGGATTCGATTTGAAAAAAATTCAAGTGATTTAAACTGAGTCATGAAAATCGGGATTTGGCACAACTCTCCCGATCTGATTATTTTTATTGCAGTTTGTTTGGAGAACATTAGGCACGGATATTGATATTGTGCAGCTATCCAACTTATTATGCCCACTCTGATCCCTAACTTTTAACAAATACATTTCCTGTTATTAATCATCGCCTTTAGCTATGTCATCGTTGTATCAATTTGGTAAATTTTTGTTTGTTTTCACAACATAAATTGTATATTTATCAGATTGCTGACAAATATTTCTAATGAATGCTCAATATATAATAATTCTACTGCTACAATATTTGTATATTTTATTCATTAATATTAGAAAGTAAATATATAATATTATGAAATATATGAGATAATTATTTCTGTTGTTTCTTGATAGCTTTGCCTTTTTCCATGGATTCTGCTTGTTGCTGTCATGTCCTGCAGTTCCATGGATTCTGCTTGTTGCTGTCATGTCCTGCAGTTCCATGGATTCTGCTTGTTGCTGTCATGTCCTGCAGTTCCATGGATTCTGCTTGTTGCTGTCATGTCCTGCAGTTCCATGGATTCTGCTTGTTGCTGTCATGTCCTGCAGTTCCATGGATTCTGCTTGTTGCTGTCATGTCCTGCAATTCCATGGATTCTGCTTGTTGCTGTCATGTCCTGCAGTTCCATGGATTCTGCTTGTTGCTGTCATGTCCTGCAGTTCCATGGATTCTGCTTGTTGCTGTCATGTCCTGCAATTCCATGGATTCTGCTTGTTGCTGTCATGTCCTGCAGTTCCATGGATTCTGCTTGTTGCTGTCATGTCCTGCAGTTCCATGGATTCTGCTTGTTGCTGTCATGTCCTGCAATTTTGAGATTTTCTTCAGACATTCAAAGGGTGGGGTTTGGGGCAATCCCTTTTAACTGCAGGGAAACTGGTGGAATGAGCAGTTGTCCCAGTACGGCATTTATTTCTCTCTTTTTATTCATTTTTAAGTTTTCTTTCTAGTAGCCTGTGGACCCAAGTTATCAAAAAGTTGGTAATGCAACAATATTAAACATAACTATTTAACCAATTGAGACACATACATTGTGTCCCTACAAAGTAGCAATATGTACCCTCAGCACTTACTTACTACATATATACTGTCACTATTTCCCATGAACAACCTCAGATCGATCTGATTAGAGTTTAATGACAACCAGCAGCCGATCCTCAGATCTAGCTGATCACTACGACCTGAGGGCCAAATTATCTGCACCTATATCATTATCATTGGTTGATGTCATTAATCACCCTTGAATGCCTTTGGTTTGTCAACAAAGGCTACTCGTATCGTATGTGTTGTCAATACCATCTGAAGCTGCTCATGGGAACATAATGTTTTTTTATACTAATGCTTGTAAGCTTCATGCCAAGTTCACATATGAGTCTAAGCCATGCTCAATTACTATGTTTCCATATCATGACAAAATATTGCCAAACCTGCTACTGCGCACACGGACCCTCATCACTGCTCAATTTTTTTCTCACTGTTTAGCAACAATTCATGATGAAAATAAAACAAACAAACAAAACAAACAAAAAACCTCTGTGGTTTGCTACCAAAACTAACTGGCGACAGACAAGGGCATATATTTCCACGACTCAAACTTTTTTGCCACGTTGGTTAAACCACGCCCACAGAGACAGTTGCAGTCAGTGAGTTGTTAAGTGCAATTTAGCTGACTGACGTTGCAGGTTGTTTTTATTATTATTTTCTTATATTGTGAAATATATAAAAAAAATGTCACAGAGTTGTCAGCTAGCTAGGGAGGCTGTGTGGTGACAAAGGATTTTAGTAGCACGTTGGCTATGATTCAATAAATTATATTATGTATTATTATTAGTTAGTACAAAATGGTAATAAAAAAAGAACCACGAAGTGAATTTTTGCTAAAAAAAGTACCATCTTTTGTTTTTCATTACTGCAATAATTAATTACCAGCAACTAAGATTCATTCGTTTCAAATCAGTTGTATTGTTTCATTAATAACCGTGTAATAAACCACAAATGATCCTTGTTAGTTAAATATAAACACACACAAGCTAACGATGCCATGCGGTTACAATGGATAATTTGTGCTTCCTGTTTTAACCATCGTATAGGCACATCGGTATCAAAACATCGGTGCAGTGTAGCCACACCTTTACTTCGATGTGTTGTCAATACCATCTGAAACTGCTCATGGGAACATAAAGCCTAAATGTCTTAAACCTCATGTACATATAGCGATTACTGAGCGATTTCCTCAGTGATTGCGTGATTTTTGAACTTTTGTTTCCTGCAAAATCTCGAAGCAATCGCTGGCATTTAGTTTGAGGTTATTGGCAGGTTTTGATCGAGATCAAAAAATCGCTAGCTGATTCTTTGATCAGACAATCACAACAAAAAAATCTTTACCGTTGTTTCCAATAGTGTCTGGTCATATTCAGCGCCCCGATCTATCAACGATCCTATAATAAATTGAAGGCTATGCTTTGTAACAGAGAGTTTGACCGGAATCGCTGAAGAATGGGTAGTAGTGAAAAATTGTGCAACTTGGGGGAGGGACTTCCGCAATCGCTAGCACAATGGCCATATGTACATGAAGCATTAGGCCAACATTTGAGGCATTATGTTTATTTTGCTTGGAATATGCTGTGCATTTTTTTATTGGGAGCATGGATGAAATATAACAGGATTGCCAGCTGCGGCCGCGTAATAGAAATTTTGTGACGAGCCAAATGTAGCCGTTTGTGGGAACCGCCATACTGCTCCGAAATTTTCAAGACCACTTGAATCTCGTAATAAATATCGTTTTCTTATGAGTTTTTACACGTCAAGTTCACGCCGCGGGCGTACTGCGCTAGTTTTGACGATTGAACTATTTTTACTTACAATACCAAATCCGCTCCAGAACAAAATTGTATATGCCAACGATAACATATATGTAATCTTTGGTATGTGGCAAACTTTATGCAGCTTCCGCTCCGAAACTAGAAAATCAGAACATCGCGTTATTACAAATATTTACGATTATTTTTCCGAGATGCTATAGTAGTTTATGTTTCCGCTCCGAGCAACCAGTTCAATATGGGCGCCATGGATGACTTCCCATTGGCCAAAATTGGCTACACCCCGTTCGGGTTTCTGGCAATCCTGTTATATTTCATCCATGATTGGGAGTTGCATGACCCCCTTGTTATCTTGGCAATTTTTAAATGGATTTCATTGGATGATTCATTTAGTGGGCGTGTTTTTTTTGTGTTTTTCAGTAAAAAGGGATTGCTTCGTCGACCAAATACTCGCCGGTGCAAAGAGTGTAGTATACATTAACCACCCTCTTTGACGCATAGCTTGATCAGCTATGTTTTGCTTTGAACTTTTTATTAGACATCGGTTTATGTTTGGCTCTTTTTATTATTGATAGTTATTATTATTATCAGTCATTAGCCATTTTCGGTAGTTATTGGTAATATTATCAGTTAATAATTATTTTGAAGCCAGCAACAACAAAGACAGGTTTGAAGAACTAAAAAAAATAATTAATATATGTATAATATTATTTAATATATTATTGGTATTATTATTAATTATTGTCAGGAGCTGTTGTTGGCAATGGATATGAAAAATCGCAGAGCAAAAAACCACAATTTGTTTTGTGTGGGTGTATTACTGTGTGATACTCTGTCTATGTGATATTGTGTCTATGCAATACTGTCTCTATGCAATAATATGTCTATATAATACTGTGTATATGCAATAATATGTCTATATAATACTGTGTCTATGTAATACTATGTCTATGTATGTATTACTGTGTCTAGGTAATACTGTGTCTGTGCAATACTGTGTCTATGTGATACTGTAATAGTGTGTCTATGTAGTACTGTGTCTATATGTTGCTGCACCTACATACTAGTATGTATCGGTATCGCTATGTATATATGTTACTGTGTATATGTGTTACTGTGTATATGTGGTACTGTGTATATGTGTTACTATGTATATGTGTTACTGTGTATATGTGTTACTGTGTATATATGTTACTGTGTATATGTGTTACTGTGTATATATGTTACTGTGTATATATGTTACTGTGTATATATGTTACTGTGTATGTGTGTTACTGTGTATGTGTGTTACTGTGCATATGTATTACTGTATATATGTGTTACTGTATATATGTGTTACTGTGTATATGTGTTACTGTGTATATGTGTTACTGTGTATATATGTTACTGTGTATATATGTTACTGTGTATATATGTTACTGTGTATATATGTTACTGTGTATATATGTGTTACTGTGTATATATGTTACTGTGTATATGTGTTACTATGTATATGTGTTACTGTGTATATATGTTACTGTGTATATATGTGTTACTGTGTATATATGTTACTGTGTATATGTGTTACTATGTATATGTGTTACTGTGTATATGTGTTACTGTGTATATATGTTACTGTGTATATGTGTTACTATGTATATGTGTTACTGTGTATATATGTTACTGTGTCTATGTGTTACTGTAATAGTGTGTCTATGTAGTACCGTGTCTATATGTTGCTGCACCTACATACTAGTATGTATCGGTATCGCTATGTATATATGTTACTGTGTATATGTATTACTGTGTATATATGTTACTGTGTATATGTGTTACTGTGTATATGTGTTACTGTGTATATGTGTTACTATGTATATGTGTTACTGTGTATATGTGTTACTGTGTATATATGTTACTGTGTATATGTGTTACTGTGTATATATGTTACTGTGTATATATGTTACTGTGTATATGTGTTACTGTGTATATGTGTTACTGTGTATATATGTTACTGTGTATATATGTTACTGTGTATATATGTTACTGTGTATATATGTTACTGTGTATATATGTGTTACTGTGTATATATGTTACTGTGTATATGTGTTACTATGTATATGTGTTACTGTGTATATATGTTACTGTGTATATGTGTTACTATGTATATGTGTTACTGTGTATATGTGTTACTTTGTATATATGTTACTGTGTATATATGTTACTGTGTATATGTGTTACTGTGTATATATGTTACTGTGTATATGTGTTACTATGTATATGTGTTACTGTGTATTTGTGTTACTGTGTATATGTGTTACTGTGTATATGTGTTACTGTGTATATATGTTACTGTGTATATGTGTTACTGTGTATATATGTTACTATGTATATGTGTTACTGTGTATATATGTTACTGTGTATATGTGTTACTGTGTATATGTGTTACTGTGTATATATGTTACTGTGTATATGTGTTACTGTGTATATATGTTACTGTGTATTTATGTTACTTAGACAATGTACTACAGTATCTACATTTCTGTATTATTGTACCTGTGTATTACTGTACCTGTGTATTACTGTACCTATGTATTACTGTACCCGTGTATTACTGTACCTGTGTGTTACTGTACTTGTGTATTACTGTACCTGTGTATTACTGTACCTGTGTATTACTGTACCTGTGTATTACTGTACCTGTGTATTACTGTACCTGTGTATTACTGTACCTATGTATTACTGTACCTATGTATTACTGTACCTGTGTATTACTGTACCTGTGTATTAATGTACCTGTGTATTACTGTACCTGTGTATTACTGTACCTGTGTATTACTGTACCTATGTATTACTGTACCTGTGTATTACTGTACCTATGTATTACTATACCTGTGTATTACTGTACCTATGTATTACTGTACCTGTGTATTACTGTACCTATGTATTACTGTACCTATGTATTACTGTACCTGTGTATTACTGTACCTGTGTATTACTGTACCTGTGTATTACTGTACCTATGTATTACTCTACCTGTGTATTACTGTACCTGTGTATTACTGTACCTGTGTATTACTGTACCTATGTATTACTGTACCTATGTATTACTGTACCTGTGTATTACTGTACCTGTGTATTAATGTACCTGTGTATTACTGTACCTGTGTATTACTGTACCTGTGTATTACTGTACCTATGTATTACTGTACCTGTGTATTACTGTACCTATGTATTACTATACCTGTGTATTACTGTACCTATGTATTACTGTACCTGTGTATTACTGTACCTATGTATTACTGTACCTATGTATTACTGTACCTGTGTATTACTGTACCTGTGTATTACTGTACCTGTGTATTACTGTACCTATGTATTACTCTACCTGTGTATTACTGTACCCGTGTATTACTGTACCTGTGTATTACTGTACCTATGTATTACTGTACCTGTGCAGTAGTATACCTGTGTATTACTGTACCTATGTATTACTGTACCTGTGTATTACTGTACCCGTGTATTAATGTACCCGTGTATTACTGTACCTATGTATTACTGTACCTGTGTATTACTGTACCTATGTATTACTGTACCTGTGTATTACTGTACCCGTGTATTAATGTACCTGTGTATTACTGTACCTGTGTATTACTGTACCTATGTATTACTGTACCTGTGTATTACTGTACCCGTGTATTACTGTACCTGTGTATTACTGTACCTATGTATTACTGTACCTGTGTATTATTGTACCTGTGTATTACTGTACCTATGTATTACTGTACCTGTGTATTACTGTACCCGTGTATTACTGTACCTGTGTATTACTGTAACTATGTATTACTGTACCTGTGTATTACTGTACCTATGTATTACTGTACCTGTGTATTACTGTACCCGTGTATTAATGTACCCGTGTATTACTGTACCTATGTATTACTGTACCTATGTATTACTGTACCTATGTATTACTGTACCTGTGTATTACTGTACCTGTGTATTACTGTACCTGTGTATTACTGTACCTGTGTATTACTGTACCTGTGTATTACTGTACCTGTGTATTACTGTACCTGTGTATTACTGTACCTGTGTATTACTGTACCTGTGTATTACTGTACCTGTGTATTACTGTACCTGTGTATTACTGTACCTGTGTATTACTGTACCTGTGTATTACTGTAACTATGTATTACTGTACCTGTGTATTACTGTACCTGTGTATTACTGTACCTGTGTATTACTGTACCCGTGTATTACTGTACCTTTGTATTACTGTAACTATGTATTACTGTACCTGTGTATTACTGTACCTGTGTATTACTGTACCTGTGTATTACTGTACCTGTGTATTACTGTACCTGTGTATTACTGTACCTGTGTATTACTGTACCTGTGTATTACTGTACCTGTGTATTCCTGTACCTGTGTATTACTGTACCTGTGTATTACTGTACCTGTGTATTACTGTACCTATGTATTACTGTACCTATGTATTACTGTACCTGTGTATTACTGTACCTGTGTATTACTGTAACTATGTATTACTGTACCTGTGTATTACTGTACCTATGTATTACTGTACCTGTGTATTACTGTACCTGTGTATTACTGTAACTATGTATTACTGTACCTGTGTATTACTGTACCTATGTATTACTGTACCTGTGTATTACTGTACCCGTGTATTACTGTACCTATGTATTACTGTACCTGTGTATTACTGTACCCGTGTATTACTATACCTGTGTATTACTGTACCTGTGTATTACTGTACCTGTGTATTACTGTGCCTGTGTATTACTGTACCCGTGTATTACTATACCTGTGTATTACTGTACCTGTGTATTACTGTACCTATGTATTACTGTACCCGTGTATTACTGTACCCGTGTATTACTGTACTTGTGTATTACTGTACTTGTGTATTACTGTACTTGTGTATTACTGTACTTGTGTATTACTGTACCCGTGTATTACTGTACCCGTGTATTACTGTACCCGTGTATTACTGTACCTGTGTATTACTGTACCTATGTATTACTGTACCCGTGTATTACTGTACCTATGTATTACTCTACCCATGTATTACTGTACCTGTGTATTACTGTACCTATGTATTACTGTACCTGTGTATTACTGTACCTGTGTATTACTCTACCTGTGTATTACTGTACCTGTATATTACTGTACCTGTGTATTACTGTACCTATGTATTACTGTACCTGTGTATTACTGTACCTGTGTATTACTGTACCTGTGTATTACTGTACCTGTGTATTACTGTACCTGTGTATTACTGTACATTTGTATTACTGTACCTATGTATTACTGTACCTGTGTATTACTGTACCTTTGTATTACTGTACCTGTGTATTACTGTACCTGTGTATTACTGTACCTGTGTATTACTGTACCTGTGTATTACTGTACCTATGTATTACTGTACCTATGTATTACTGTACCTATGTATTACTGTACCTATGTATTACTGTACCCGTGTATTACTGTACCTATGTATTACTCTACCTGTGTATTACTGTACCTGTGTATTACTCTACCTGTGTATTACTGTACCTGTATATTACTGTACCTTTGTATTACTGTACCTGTGTATTACTGTACCTGTGTATTACTGTACCTGTGTATTACTGTACCTGTGTATTACTGTACCTATGTATTACTGTACCTATGTATTACTGTACCTATGTATTACTGTACCTGTGTATTACTGTACCTATGTATTACTGTACCTGTGTATTACTGTACCTGTGTATTACTCTACCTGTGTATTACTGTACCTGTATATTACTGTACCTGTGTATTACTGTACCTATGTGTTACTGTACCTGTGTATTACTGTACCTGTGTATTACTGTACCTGTGTATTACTGTACCTATGTATTACTGTACCTGTGTATTACTGTACCTATGTATTACTGTACCTATGTATTACTGTACCTGTGTATTACTGTACCTGTGTATTACTGTACCTGTGTATTACTGTACCTGTGTATTACTGTACCTGTGTATTACTGTACCCATGTATTACTGTACCCGTGTATTATTGTACCTATGTATTACTGTACCCATGTATTACTGTACCCCCGTATTACTGTACCTATGTATTACTGTACCTGTGTATTACTGTACCTGTGTATTACTGTACCTGTGTATTACTGTACCTGTGTACTACTGTACCTGTGTATTACTGTACCTGTGTATTACTGTACCTGTGTATTACTGTACCTGTGTATTACTGTACCTGTGTATTACTGTACCTGTGTATTACTGTACCTGTGTATTACTGTACCTATGTATTACTGTACCTATGTATTACTGTACCTGTGTATTACTGTACCTGTGTATTACTGTACCTATGTATTACTGTACCTGTGTATTACTGTACTTATGTATTACTGTACCTATGTATTACTGTACCTATGTATTACTGTACCTGTGTATTACTGTACCTGTGTATTACTGTACCTGTGTATTACTGTACCTGTGTATTACTGTACCTGTGTATTACTGTACCTGTGTATTACTGTACCTGTGTATTACTGTACCTGTGTATTACTGTACCTGTGTATTACTGTACCTGTGTATTACTGTACCTGTGTATTACTGTACCTGTGTATTACTGTACCTTTGTATTACTGTACCTATGTATTATTATACCCGTGTATTACTGTACTTTTGTATAACTGTACCTATGTATTACTGCACCTGTGTATTACTGTACCCATGTATTACTGTACCTGTGTATTACTGTACCTGTGTATTACTCTACCTGTGTATTACTCTACCTGTGTATTACTGTACCTATGTATTACTGTACCTATGTATTACTGTATCTGTGTATTACTGTACCTGTGTATTACTGTACCTATGTATTACTGTACCCGTGTATTACTGTACCTGTGTATTACTGTACCTATGTATTACTGTACCCGTGTATTACTGTACCTGTGTATTACTGTACCTATGTATTACTGTACCTGTGTATTACTGTACCTATGTATTACTGTATCTGTGTATTACTGTACCTATGTATTAATATACCCGTGTATTACTGTACCTGTGTATTACAGCTATCTCATTTGATCTAATGCTCTAATCAGTGTATCTACATTCACTACAGGTTCACTTTGGTGATACAACATCACACTGTACATGTAGTGTGAGTACTTACATATATATTGTTGTTATATTAACTGACTCATTTATACTTGGGTTATACCAGCTCTAACATCTCCATGTTGAAGTCATTACCCCACTTATTATGGCTAGATTTGTACATAATATGACTCATAGAATAATGCCCAAAAGCTGTGGCATTACCAGTAGCCACTTTTTCCCATAGAGGTACAGTTAGAGGCGTAGGTCAACAAACGGCATAAGTTTTCGGATGCGTTTTCGGATCAAAAACCTCCATGCCTTAAAAAAGGTTTGTACTGGGTATGGAAAGCGCTTCCGAATGCACTTTTGAACTTTTGTTCCAGGCATACTTTCTATGCATTAACGTTCAAAATCAAAAGTTTATTTTATGCAGCGCTGTCTTCTTTCTTTTTCTATGTTGCAGTGAATAGTAAAAGACGCATGCTGGTGAGGTGACAATTGTTTTTGTTAGTATAAAAAACCAAGAGTAAATAATCATTTTGGTAATTATTACTAACTACGATGTATGTTACTATTTGTAATTTTGTAACAAGTCTTGTTATCTATTGTTGTAATTTGGCTATGAAACAGTTGAATAATTGTTTTTTTTTTACTAACAAAAGTGTAATAAAGTAACTATACAACAATGACAACTTCTAATAATATTAATAATGGCAACATTTGAATAACAGTAATATTAATAATAATGGTTATCCTGCTTTTTCATGGTAGTATAATTATTTATTATATTTTTATAATAATTCACGATTTTTAGTAAATGTGTCCAAAAATAGTTTCAACACGCTTCTTGACTTATTGGTATTATTTATTATTATTGTTCTTGTTAGAGATGGAACTTGAGGCCTCATCACAGAGTTCCGAAAAACAGGTTTTATACTCGCGGAAAAACGAAAATTTTGCCGTTTTAACATGAATGTTCTTGATCCAAAAATGCTTAGTGTTTAGAGTTTTACAGGTTGGCGTTTCTGTTATGTTTACATGAAAAACTCTACGAATTTTCACGCGTTCTCAAAGCTGGACTTATGCGAATATGGCAAAACATGTGGCCATCCAGAAAAATAAGTTTTATTTCTTCTCTTAAAACAGTTATATGTTGTACAGGCTACAAAACGAAAAATTGATAATAATAAAATAATATTTATTATTATCATAGACCTAGTGTATCATGATAAGTATATATTTCTACTAAAACAGTAGAAACAAATAACTGTTTCATCACTAATGTATTGATACTGTGACTCAAAGATATTCTACATAACTTATTATACTTATTATCGCCTTTCATAAACGATCGTTGCTTGCCTGATGACTTGTTGTTTTTATTGCTCTATCCAAAATGTAAATGTTGATCGCTATAAAACAGCTCTGTTTTGAATAGCAATTGATAACTGCAGAAAAAACAACTCCTAATTTTCAAATCAGTGTGGTTTTTCGCTAACTTTTTGGAACAAACTTTATCCCGAAATTCCAACAGGAGAAAAGGATATTTTTTAATCACAGAAACAATAAAATTTCACCGATCCATCGCGGTTGTGCCCTCGTGTTACCTTAGCCGAAAATGCTTATTATATATTATGAATTATCATCTAGATAATAATTATTAAATGATTCTCATAATAATATAATGATTGCTGTTAAATCTGTCTGGTTTTTGTAGCAACTGAATGACTTTTTAAAATCATTTTCACATCCTGGTGACACCCATGCCCTCATATCCTGGTGACACCCATGACCACACATCCTGGTGACACCCATGACCACATATACTGGTGACACCCATGACCACATATACTGGTGACATCCATGACCACATATACTGGTGACACCCATGACCACATCCTGGTGACACCCATGACCACATATCCTGGTGACACCAATGACCACATATCCTGGTGACACCAATGACCACATATCCTGGTGACACCCATGACCACATATCCTGGTGACACCCATCACCACACATCCTGGTGACACCCATGACCACATATACTGGTGACACCCATGACCACACATCCTGGTGACACCCATGACCACATATCCTGGTGACACCCATGACCACACATCCTGGTGACACCCATGACCACACATCCCGGTGACACCCATGACCACATATACTGGTGACACCCATGACCACATATCCTGGTGACACCCATGACCACATATCCTGGTGACACCCATGACCACACATCCTGGTGACACCCATGACCACATATCCTGGTGACACCAATGACCACATATACTGGTGACACCCATGACCACATATACTGGTGACACCCGTGACCACATATAATGGTGACACCCTGACCACATATCCTGGTGACACCAATGACCACATATACTGGTGACACCCATGACCACATAAAAACTCCCCTTCTTAAAACTTGTAAATCCGTCACCGGTTACGCAACGTAATATAGCTAACAGTGCCGTTCATGTTCTATTTATTCATTATTGATATTTTATTATTAGTATTTCTATAATTATTATATATTTTTGGTTATTTAATACGAGTGTGTACCATTACCACTTACTTTATAAACACTAATTTTGTCAGATCGTAGCAGCAATTGTTGGCAAGTAGATGGAAACCTCGTCAACGATTGTCAATCACCTAATATTAATCTATCTATCTACCATGTGGTTGACATCACAGAAAACACTAGAAAACACTTGTTTATGTTATCTACCCGGTAGTGATGCGTTAATATACCTCTCTGTCACACGATGATAATTGGGTTTCACTCACTAAATCCAATGTTGAGTAGACATTTCAAACACTGCAATGATAATACTTGAATAAACTATGCGTTAGTCCATTGTACAGTGCAGGAATATCTTACCCAAGATGCCTAGCATGAGACTTGTAATGCTCCCAATCACCCCCTTGGTTCTACTCATATTCAGTTCCACCATTACATATCAATTCTCTACTGTGTGTGAGGTACCAATGTACAAGTGTATGCTCGTGTCTGTACATGTTTGTTTGTGAACAGTCCATATGCTGTCTCCATTGTTTTAGAGAAGTTATCTTCTTCTTTTGGTAATGGACCATTACCACTAGACCTTGGGAGTGGACGCAGTTTTTGACTTCAATTGATGTTAATTGAGAGCTGCTGAGATTCAATTGTGAAACTTCGAATTTAATATTTCCAGTTATTTTGACAGGATCCTGGCCAAGGGGTTTTCAAGAAAAGCTGCAGGAGAGAAGACAACTCTCACCTTGAAGATTCTATCTCTGTAAGGTAACTGTACAACATAGTGGAGGACTATAACATTACTGGAGAGGTTTTCAAGTGAAAGGAAGGGTAGAGGGGGTACTTTGGGACAGTTTGAAGGGATTGGGGGGTACTAAGGTGGTGGGCGGGAGTACTCAGGTGGTGGGCAGGGGTACTCAGGTGGTGGGTAGGGGGTACTCAGGTGGTGGGCAGCGGGTACTCAGGTGGTGGGCAGTGGGTACTCAAGTGGTGGGCAGGGGTGCTCAGGTGGTGGGCAGGGAGTACTCAGGTGGTGGGCAGGGGGTACTCAGGTGGTGGGTAGGGGGTACTCAGGTGGTGGGCAGCGAGTACTCAAGTGGTGGGCAGGGGGTACTCAGTTGGTGGACAGGGGGTACTCAGGTGGTGGGCAGCGAGTACTCAAGTGGTGGGCAGGGGGTACTCAGTTGGTGGACAGGGGGTACTGAGGTGGTGGGCAGGGGGGACTCAGGTGGTGGGCAGGGGGTACTCAGGTGGTGGGCAGGGGCACTAATGCATACAATTTTATACATAAATCAAGGTGGCACCAGTTGGTATGTACAATAGAGGAGGCAAAGATCTCCCAAAGTGGCTGCAGCACTTGGTGAGGGTAGATGAGGTTCTGTACAATCTATTTACATAAGATACTTGGTAACTAGCTGTCTGTGGACAATAAAACACTTGATTAAGAAAGGACATGTATTGTAGTAGAGGAAGTCTTCTGTTATGGTCTGGCCACACATGACCTTTGTTTGGTTCTGGCGACACTAACAGCTCGACACGGCGTCTGAGCTGAACCCTGGAAAGGCTTTCTACTGGCCACACTGACCGGCAGCAACTGACAATAGTGACTTCTCCAACCTTGGTGCAACCGATCCTACAAAAACGGGTAAACTAATAATTCACAAAAATGTTATTATAAAGATAATAACAGTGAGAAGTAGATTTTAATAATTATCTTCAACAACAACAATCTATTATTATTGCTTATTTATTATTTAATACGGAGTATTTAGTAAATATCAGTAATAATTTTTTATGGCTAATTACAATTTTTTCAATTTGCTTATTATTATATTTATCACACCATTAACAGTATTGTAGCAGATAATCTTTTGTTATTGTTGATAATATGGCTTTTGGTCTGGTCAGTTTTATTATTATTCTTTCTTTCGCTAAGTTTAGCCTTCTGTGACTCAAGATCCGCTCATGAGAACTTTGTGAAAATTAGTTGGTTACGTACTGGAACGTTTGATCTTTTAAGAAATAAGTTTCTAAGGTGTCACAGCTAATCCTATTTCCCACAGCCATTCATATGCTTTTTTGGCTCAATAAATGCTGAATAACTCTGCCAATAATCGTAAGAAGTAGCCTACATGATTTTTATATGAGGGTATGCGACTTTAGTGAATGTAGGTAAACATCAAAACTTTTCAATAGCAAGTCACAAGGTTTTCAAGGAAAGACAGTTTTGAGGTTCAGCATTACTTGTTGTAATTCAAAGTAAAACTGGTAGATTTTCTCACAAGCAATGACACAACGTCTTCGAAGGCCGCAGTAGCGAATTTTGCTGACAAATTGATGAACGAATTCGATGCGCGCTTGCCAGGGAGAGGACCAAATACAATTGAATTTTTATTTGAATTGTAAAATGCGAAATTTATTCAATTTTCAAGTATTTGAGTTTATATTTGAATTTCATGATTTCAAAACAGGGGCATTTGAATTTATATTTAAATTTGAGGGTTTGCAACAACAGTTAATAAAATTTTATTTTAACTTGAATTTTTTCGAATCTCGTTGTTTGAATTTGTAATCAAATTTGAATGCAAGCAACCATAGGCATTTGAAGCTATATTTTAATTTTGCTGTCCTGTGGTAGTTCCCAACTACTGTACCACACTACACCATTGTAGTTACCCAATCAGTTTATGGCTGGCTAGCATCAGAGACAATAGTTGAGACTCTGATTGTATCAAACACACAAGAAAGGCATTACAAGCTAGATAGTGAACGGACAGAGAAGCTTACTAGACAAAGTAATGCCATTTTGTTTGTTGGTCTCATCATTCCATAAAATTCATAAAATGTTTTTGTTATCAGCAAAAGTAACTTAGCTCAACGTAGCTCAACTTAATCTCATTTATTTTCTCAAAATTCTCAACCTTGTCAAATCCTACACTCTACTGTCCATTCAATTTAAATTAAATTGGAAAACCTGCTATTTGAACTTTTATTTTAACTTGTTAGTTTAGCTTTGGAGGTACTTAAACTTTATTTGAATTTGATGGTTTAGATTTGAGGGTATTTGAATTTTATTTGAATTTGTTATTTAGAGTTTTCCTATCCCTGGCGCATGCTCATGCTGGCGAGAGCTCATTGTTTAACGCGTTTCATCAACGGTAGAACTGTTGATTGTCAACAATCACCGATGGCATTCGTTCAAAACCTCTGCTCTGTGATTGGGCTATAAATTAAACAGCGAGTCAAACATCGATACTTCTATTTTTATCAATGCAACAACAGGCTCGCACAAAATTAATAGTGGCCATCTATTGGCTACTGGTTATTCATGTTCACAATCGTGTGGCAGGTTGGATGTTTGACGAGGAATGACAGCGAATAATGTTTCGCTTACCAACAACGCTGGTGTGACCGGACCTTAAGCAATCAAGGAGATGGTGACCTGAGCCGTGTCATGGCACAAGGTCACAAGGAAGCATTAGGCAGCTTGCTTGGAAAACTGCCGGGTTTACTAGCGTTATCACAGATTATTCAAAAAGTTGCCTTCTCCGAGAGGAAAACTCCTAACAAACACGTTATGCTCCATAATTTATGAACCATTTGTCAGAAATGTATAAGCTTCTCTATGTACGGTGAAACATCATTGTTGCACACTACTTCTGTACCTTTTTGGTTAGGTTAGGTTTGCCGACGTAGTAAATGAAGGTGCGCATTGCCGTAGCCTGGTTACACACTTGGCACGCACTCAATTGTTCTATATGTACGGTGAAGCATCATTATTGTGCACTACGTCTGTACCTATCCAAAGCTCATGAATTGTTAATCGCGGATTCCATAAATCTAAATAAAAATGTAGACTTTGGTTAACGTTAATAGTATTTACGCATCGTAATATCGTAGAAATAAAACTTCTTGTATCTTCACCCTATAAACCTGCTAGGATCCCATTATGTAATATGCTTATGGTAGAGTGCTTATTTCTCTTTGAATGGGCATCACGCTTCACCGCCCATAATACACACATAGTAGTAGTCAGTCCTTGTGTTTAGTTAAAAGTCTTGTTGAGAGGGCAACTCCTAAAATAAGTCAGTTTTTGTCTTCCATCAGGGACTTTAGTCTTATCCAAACAATTTGATACTTTCATGATCGCTCAAGCATTAAGTACTTACTTGGAAAGCTGCCCAAATTATTTGTGCCATTTGAACTTACTGAGAGGTGCCTTTCATTTAGCTACTGAGAGGATAACTCCTCAAAAAACACATTTGCTCGACAAATTTTGAACCATTTGTCGAATTTGGATAATTTTTTTCGTCAATTTGCATATCTGTACGGCTTCATTTTCTTTACATAACAACTAATTTTGTCTATTCTGCTATTGTGGTTTTTGTCACCATTTATATTTTCCCAAACTCACCAAGTTGAACCATTTAAAACGCATTTCCGTTAGAATTTTTTCATAAACAACAAGCATCCCCCCTCTTTGCATCCACTTCAAACTCCAAAGGAACGTTGATTTTATAGAGTTTGAACAGTGATTTAATTTGACATTGCTTATAGAACAGTGGTAATTGATAATTTCAACATTATTGAGTATGATTATAATAATAATTAAAATTGTTAGCAAGTGCAACAACAATAAAATAAAATTAATTATATCATTTATTATTCTAAATGATGAATCACAAGATTTAATAATAAATAAGACCAAATAAATTATTGAAAGTAATGTTTTCATGGTGAACAAAAACGGCCACACATCACAGTGAATTGTTCTTCAATTACTGTTATCATTGTGATCATTGTATCAGGGAAACAAATAATTCATTGTCGAATATAAGATAATAAGTTATATTATATTATCATTAATAATAATTTGATCTTATGTATTTATCAATAAAATGTGGTGTCTTGACAACTGTCATGGCCATGCGATATCAGGCAGAAGAAATCGCAAATGTAAACTCTTGGAAATTATCGGGAGAGCAACTTCCGATTTCTCCCATTGATCGCATTGCCAAGAATCGTATAGTGTGAACGTAGCCTAAAACTTTATCGACTATGGACAGGTGATGTCGATGTATCCAGGCATGTCTTGTCCACAAGAAGTTGAATATATCCATTAGTTAGTAGCATTGTGACATCAGCTTGTGTTGACATCTCATCAATAATGAATATTTGTTTGTTGTTTGTCTCACAGTTACTCATGGCACAATACAATTGGGTCCCGGCAGATCTTTCTGCGGAGCTGTTATTAAAGAACCGGAAGCCCGCTTTTCACCAACAATATTTGTAAAACGAAAGTCAATTCATTTTTAACAATTACTGAAGAAACATTTTTTCATTTACGACGGCTGATAAGTTGAGGTATATAATACTGACGGTGCGCCATAGCCACAAATTGTCAAACTGCAACGGCACTGTAAAAGCAAACCACGGTAATCGTTCAAGGGCGCGCTTTCATTAGTTTGAATTGGCAAGCTCAATGAGCAGCGAGATACAAAGCTATGGCTCTACACTCGAGCATAATATTCAATTAATATTTATCATATTATTAAAAATAATATTTTAAAAAGAACTTCAACGGCAATATTGATTCCTTGAGCTTCTTCAACAACAAAAAAATTGTCATATCAGTTGCTTAAACTGTCTAAAATCTAAATAATAGACAAGCAATTCGTGATTTCTAATGATAAGTTATACGGTCGACTGTGCTACTGTCGGTTGCATTGCTAGAGCGAAACTACTCTGCCAGCACCCCATTGTATTAAAGTGGAATGGTTGATTTTAATCATACGTGTGTTTGCATGGCTTACAGAAAAGCACGCTACATATAACGATTTTACATTGCTACAATTTTATTCATTAAAACTAAAAACAATGCCAGTATAATTTGTTTTTGTGTTTTCTTTCGCCACTCTCGAAAAAAGCTTTTGAGTCAGTCACATTCACTAATATTTGCATAGAAAAAAAATTGACAGCTGTATTACAAAAGCAGACCTGCTCTGTTTTTGTTCATTGAATTTAAACTATAGAGAGAGGACGATTCCTAAAGATTACATGTGTATCATCAAAAGGTACGACGTACAAGTTATAAGCATATTTTCGGCCAATGCGCTTATGGAAATGGCTGTCACTTCGCTTAGCTCAGCGTATTCCCACTTCGAGTAGCGCCTTCGAAGTCTGGCTGACTGCGCAACTTAAAATCTCTAGAATGTGACGTCTTTTTTGTTGTCAAATCCGATAAAACGTGTTATGTACTTGTTGTCACAAAATATCATGTAGAACTTTCTAACGATTATTGTCATTGAATATCAACAAGCCAACTCCATGTTGTGGACTCAGTTAAACTTAAGGCTGGCTAATAAATAATATTTTTTGTAAAGCTAGCAGTGATTGATATTTGGTTAAACCTATTTAAATATTTTTTTCTTAAATAATAAGTATCATTTTTTTAGTATTCAAAACAACATACTTATTTGTATAAAGCAAAACAATATGGTTACAATAAAATAGGACCAGCGTTTGACAATAAATAATAATTATTTATTTGTCTGTCATGTCATTTACTAACCTGCCTGGATTATAATTATTAAACGGACTAACTAGCACTTGTTAACTAATGGAAACTATCCGAGCTTGAAAAGATCGTTTGAACATGCCTGACTGCGCAATGGGGCCCCGGCGAGTAGTTTCACTTTAGCGATGCAACTGGAAGTAGCTCGGTCAATCGTCGAACTTATCATTAGAAATCACGACTGGATTTATTCACTTAAGAAAAATTAATTAAATATTATGACCATAATACTACTTAGTGTCGCCATAGTTTTTTATTTCCAGTTTGGTTAGGTTTGCCGATGTAGTAAATGAAGGTGCACATTGCCATAGCCTGGTTACACACTTGGCACGCACACAATTGTTCTATATGTACGGTGAAGCATCATTATTGCACACTACGTCTGTACCTATCCAAAGCTCATGAATCGTAAATCGCTGATCCCATAAATCTAAATAAAAATATAGACTTTGGTTAACGTTAATAGTATTTTAGCATCGTAATATCGTAGAAATAAAACTTCTTGTATCTTTACCCTATAAACCTGCTAGGATCCCATTCTATAATATGCTTATGGTAGAGTGCTTATTTCTCACTGCTCTTTGAATGCGCATCACGCTTCACCACCCATAATACGCACATAGTAGTCAGTCTTTGTGTTTATTTAAAAGTCTTATTGAGAGGGCAACTCCTGAAATAAGTCAGTTTTGTTTTCCATCAGGGACTTTAGTCTTATCAAAACAATTTGATACATTCATGATCGCTCAAGCATTAAGCCACTTACTTGGAAAGCTGCCAAGTTTATTTGTGCCATTTTAACTTACTAAGAGCTGCCTTTTCATTCAGCTACTGAGAGGATAACTCCTCCACAAACACGTTTTGCTCTGCGACTTTTGACCCATTTGTCGAATTTGGATAATTTTTTGTTGTCAATTTGCATATCTGTATGGCTGCATTTTCTTTACATAAAAACTAATTTTATCTAGTCTGTTATTGTGGTTTTTATCACCATTTATATTTTTCCAAGCTGATCAAATTGAAACAATTTACAACACATTTCCGTTAGAATTTTTTGTCAACAATGAGCATCCACCCTCTTTGCATCCACTTCAAACTCCATTACTGTTATGTTATAGAGTTTGAACAGTCAATTCAGTCCAGTGAATTAATTTTACATGGCTCATAGAACAATGGTAATTGATAATTTCTACATTATTGTGTATGATTGCTTAAAATTACTTAAAATTATTTACAAGTGCAACAACAATAAAATAAAATTCATTATATCATTTATTATTATAAATGATGAATCACAATATCTGGAAGGTTTAATAATAGTTAAAACTAAAAGAATTATTGAAAGTAATATTTTCACGGTGAACAAAAACAGCCATACATCACATTATAATTGTTCTTTAATTATTGTTGTTATTGTGATTATTGTATCAGGGAAACAAATAATCTGTTGTCGGAAATGAAACAGGCAAAAACCCACACTTATTGCCGTATGATTGGCTAGTTCAGTCGCAGCTCACCGATGTGCTCTAGTACATTGTCACGCTACATCGGCCTGTGTAGCCACCTGCACATTGTTACTATCCATTGTATAGGCACATCGGTATCAAAACATCGGTGCAGTGTAGCCAAGCCTTAACATGTTTAGATAGCATCGCTGATTAGATAAGACAGCATTGCCAGCTGTGGCTGAATAATATAACTTTTGTCCTGTATGGGATGTAGCCGTATATGATGGTTTATGGGAGCCGCCATGATTAATGACCCTGGAGGGTCATTGGCCGTGACTGTATTAATTAATTCTACCCGCTCCAAATTTTCAAACAGTCTTGTCAACGATCATATATGTATGTATTATTGTTGGTCGTGTTACAAAAGTCATAATATCGTGTTATTATTACGATAAATGGCCTAAGTGACCACAATTAATTTGTGAGTTGCGATGTAGTCTATGTTAACGCATATTTCCGCTCCCAAAGTTTCAATCCAATATGGGCGCCATGGATGACATTTTTCATGCATCGTATTGGCTAAATTTGGCTACACCTCCTCCTGGTTTGTGGCAATCCTTTTAAACCGTATTTACACTAGATTGACTGTCTCCATCTCAATTGATGGTCGCACAAGCAGTTGTGAGTTCTCTTCACACTGTTGCTACTTTGGAGTTGCCCAACCATCATAGCTAATATAATTTAATGCGTTCCTGCTCACGTAGTTGGATTGATGTCTGGTGATTTAATTATAAACAGTTTTCTACCAGGTAGTAGTTCTCTATGCATTCGATGGGTTTTTATTTACCTATAGTATGAAATTTTGACTTATCTATAAATAATAATAATAATTATTAAAATTAAATAATAATTTTAAGAAAATCTGATGTTTTTTATGTTTGCATCCAAAATAATAAAATAATGACTCCAAATATGAATTAGTTATTATTATTCAACATGTGGAGCTTGATTTATTTGATAGAAAGAGTAATAATACACAAATATCAACAATGCTGGTTATAATTAATTATTTAATAATAACCTTACCATCCTATAGCAATCATTGTTTACATTATATCCAGGCTTGAATAAACAAAATATTGGAGTCACTATATAGAGCGAACCAATCGGTTTAACTGTGTCACATGACTATACAATCGCTGAAACTTGACGCTTGAACCCGACACTGCTGGGTTGCTGCTCTCAGTCTGCGACAATCCTGCGTCACCACCGAAAGTTGCACAAATTTTCTGTCACAAAAAGCATCGACAAACCTTAGAGGAAAGTCGCCTGGTGTAAACAGTGCCTTATATTTTATCCATGGATGGCATTGACTCGGTAAGATTCATGGGCTTGTATTGGTGTTTGATGGATAGCCTTAGATCTTTGTTACATTCCAAGATTTAATACATAATACAATAATAAATTCATGCATTGAAGTTACTCAAGCATAGCAGTGAGCGTATTTAAATTATTTTGTCAGCTACAAGAGGACACAACTCTTTGTTTCTATGATTTAAAAAGCGTACGATTTACGAAACAACTCTTCCTGTAAAAACCATGTTTCATCTAAAGTTCTTCAGTGAATTCGCATGACAAATGGTGTGAAAGTAAAGAAGCTGCAGATTTTTCTGTCTAAATAGAGAAGACAATATTGAATCCTGTGAAGTCATTTGTTATGGCTGATGAATGGGACCTTGACTGTGACATTGAATAAACTGGTTTACTGATTATGTGGGTTTCTCCGTATTTACTTTATTTCATCTTTTGTCTTGTAAGCAGCCAATCATACAAAACCAGACGCTAATGAGCGAATGGAGTGTTCCGTATATTGATGTTGATTGGTGGATATTTTAGTTGGGCATCACATCAAAAGTTTGCATACATTTGATTTCTCAAACAAACAATTATTACCATATATGATGTTATTCCCTACTTCTGGGAGTGGTCTTGTGTTGTCAGATTGTTGGTACCACACAGTAAATATAGTGTAGTCAATGTTACAGATGTCATCACTTGTATCTCACATGACACACGTTTTGTTCTTGTAGACACGCAAGGAGTGCACAAATTCTATACACAAAACATTCATATACACACTATTGTACTATCTAAGGCAGTATCTGCAATATTCTACATTCATATCCTGGTGGGTAGTTGTTGTTAGTAGACCTCTAGTTAACTTTAAATTAAATAAAACAGGCCTCTGTGATTCACAGGCAGGGCGCATCCTCACTTTTTATGTTGGCGAACTCAGATGAGCACGCAATACCACATTTATTGCCATACAGGCTGCTGTGAATGTCTCAAAACGGGAAAGTAATTGATCTGGTTTAGATTTTAAATAATAAATTATATGTAAAGTGCTTTGGGTTGCATCATTTGAGGGAGACAACTCCTACCAGCGCTCTATTGTTGAATATGAAGTTTCCCGATTTGAAAAATATGACATCCGATTCCATTTTGAACATTTTCTCCATGATTCAACTTTAATCACAATTTTCTGCATTCATCTTGAATAAACCGATCGATAATAGCTAAAGAAGAAAGGGGCTCTTTAAGTATTTTGGTACTTTACTTCATCTCTGCGATTTGTGCTCTAAAGTATGCAGTATTATGTATTTAATTATTAATGAATAATAATTATATTAACTAAAATTTAATTGTTATAAAAAAACCATTTTTGTTCATTCTCATTTTACAATTAACTTATTTGGTTATATCGCCATCAACTGCTTATCCTTCTCTTTTCCTTCCTTTACAATAACTTTGCTCAGTTATGGAAGCATCTCCTGCTTCATCTCCAGTCACAACAGTTGTGAAAGTCCTTTGATATTATCTTATGATCCACTACTGCTGTCACGGTTACCAAACAGAAAACTGACTTGATGTGCACAAATTTAGCAAAATAAACCGTGTAAATTCTTGGTGTTTTTTTCCGAAAAGGTCGGGTTGGTTTTGTCTCTAAATACAGTGTACTCCTGATATATCGAATCCTGTTATATCGAAAATCCGGGTATATCAAACAAACTGCATCAGTCCCAGCTGAATGCATTGTAATTACCTACTCCTATATCGAATGATTTCTTACATATCGAACAAAAAAAATCCTAATCTGGCATGAGCCCAAGTAAAAAGTGTCCTACTTCGACCAAAGCATGCGATAGTAGAAAATAAAATTGCAGTATTAAACGCTCAGAATAGTTTTCATGTGTGCTGCCATCTTGGAATATGAATGTCAAGGTCTATCATTCCAATTAAACACTCTGTCTCGGTGGTATAGTTCCGGTAGGTCGACCCCATATTATTATTGTTGTGATAATTGGTCCTTATTGTAGCTGGAGAGCATGCCCAGGCTATCCTCATTCAGTATGCACGTGTTGTTGTTGACTTATTTCAAAATGTGGGGAGAGACATATCTATCTATCTATAACATTACTATTGTCACTGTGTGAATTGAGAGCAATAATCAAGAAAGGAGTCAGGTAAACTTCAAGCTCAAGAAGAAGTACACTACTTACTACTGCTACTAATTTTAACTAGAATACTAAAAGTTTTAATTATTTTAATTATTTGTTTTAGTAAAACAAATAATTAATTGATACACACACACACACTCACTGCTTATTATTATTATTTATTTATTATTATTATTATTACTACTTCTTAAAAGTTTATTGTTTATTATCCTATTAATAATGATTATAATAATAATACTGTTATTTTTTTAGAGACCCATTATTATTATTTATTATTGTTATAACAAATGATGATTTTGTTAATAATTATTATTAATGATAATAACAATGACAACATCATCAACAACAATAAATAATATCATAGATAAATTAAATAATAAGTAACAGGTAGTAGCTGTTACGTTTGTTGTCATAGGTGGTTAGAAGTAATGAAACCAACTTAGTCTAACAGTAACTTAACTAACACAATAATATACAACAACATCATGTGCCGCTACTACTACCTACATCATCATTGCATAATTGTTGTAATTCTCAGCTTCAACACCAATAATTATTTAATTAATTAATAATTACTAAAAACCACAATCACAAAAGACA
This sequence comes from Cryptosula pallasiana, assembly GCA_945261195.1. Classification (NCBI taxonomy): domain Eukaryota; kingdom Metazoa; phylum Bryozoa; class Gymnolaemata; order Cheilostomatida; family Cryptosulidae; genus Cryptosula; species Cryptosula pallasiana. The sequence continues at coordinate 23,586,909 of OX183130.1, forward strand.
AAATGCTTAATATCCGAGCTTAAATACATGTAATAGTGACTTATTATGTGTACATAAAAAAGTCCGACGGTCATGATTTTATATATCAAACATCTCATATATCAAACAAAATTTTATGGTCCCCTCGGGTTTGATATATCAGGAGTACACTGTACTTCATAAATTTTATAATTCTCTATAGTACCGCAAAATTATTTTTATGTCTGAGCGCTTTTTCCATTTGCTGTGAGTGATGGCGATTTGCACATGGTCAGAGAATAAAATTGATGATGCGAAGATAAATCCAAAGATTGGGAAGCTCTAGTTATATTAGATATTTGCTATGTAGGTTTGGTGCATTGCATACTTACATAGGTCTAGTACATTTCCATATAATGATAAGTTAGTGATAGGTATAATGGTAAGTTTAAAGGTTGCTATGGAAACACCATTGTTACCATGCATGTCCTTATAAGGGTGCTTTCTGATACCCTGCGTGTAGGGTAGTAGTTGAACAGTTGTGGAGGACTCATCGATAAATATCGTTTAACGGAAGTTATTTGCGTTTTAAACCACAGACATAGTTATTTCCAGCAACGTCTGTGAAAACTTTATCGCTAAAGCGAGCACACTATAGGTTTTTTTACTAACAGAAATTTATTACAATGATGTAAAGTTCTATTGTGTAATAATTGTCAGGTCTTTCTCTACCGACCCAGAAGATCTATGTTTCTGTTCGCTTCCACCCAACATAGGTCACCAGAGTTGTCTTCTCACTCTCAGGAGAGCACTACTCCTAAATGGCTCTAGCCTATATTTGGGTGGTATTTATTTACACATGCTGGGGACTATCTGCTTTCTAGCAGGGACTCCTAACATGCAGGGAGAAGAGCAGGGCTTAGCGCAGAAGGCTGGTGTAGTTGGGAGCGTTAGGGCTGGGGACCTGGTAGGGGTGGGGTAGGGACCTGGTAGGGGTGGGGTAGGGACCTGGTAGGGCTGGGGTAGGGGTCTGGTAGGGGTGGGGTAGGGACCTGGTAGGGGCGGGGTGCAAGTGGGCTCCTAGATGTGATGGTAATTGTAGACGGCTGGTGGAGTTTAGAGCGTTAGGCACTACAGCTATATGAAAGCTTTCTGTTAGCTTTCATGTCAGCATTGCATTGACTACTAAGTTGACTGTGTGCGGTACAGCAGTAAATAGACGGTTGTTATGTAGGCCGTGTGAGGTGACCTTAATTTGACCCGATTTTCCTACACATTAATGAGGTTATCTTATCTATCATCCAATATCAAGTAGCTGCAATACCCACTACCCAGTATCACCAGACCTGTTTGGCTTTAGGTTAAACAGTAGTTAGAGTTTGTTATAGTAAGATCTGATAAGCTGAGGAGGAAACTATGTTCTCTATATTGCCGTTCAGTGACATATCGTCACGTCATCTGACTGGGTCTTGTTATGATCATTGCCTGAGTGAGGTTTTACCTAACATTCCGTTTGATTTAATTTTTTGCAGCTGACAAGAAGTTTGGCCGTCTCAATCCGACTTGGGAGACCTGCCAATACATGTTTGTGTTGGTAGAGACTCTCACTCCACTCTGACTGACAGTCTCTCAGGACAAGTCAATCAGTATATACAACATCTACTCTCTGATGCTCAATGTCAAATCATTCATATCCAAGGAGATTGAATCTGAGCACCTCTCAGAAGAACATGTTCAACTGGCCAAGAAGATCAGACAAAAGATCTTCGATTACATGGATGAGAGGTAAAGAAACGTGAATGATGCTTGTACATGCATATTTGATTATGTTTGCCGTGTGGTGCGCTTAAAAGGCAATTCAAGATTATAGCGTAATATCCATGAACTATTGTCATTCTGACTCCACAGCAGATCGAGGCTTGCATTTCCAAACTCTACCCCAAAACCCCAGCCCCCAAACACAACAAGATAATCAATCCTGAGACATAAAAATCTCCAAACCACAAACCCGGGATAAAAAGCCCAGTTTCAAATCGGTCCTTTCGAAATGTTCGTATCGCTATCCCGTCATCTTTTCTCCACAAGTGGGAATATTTTCTGAAATTGTAGCGTCTTGGGTGTTAAAAATATTGGGGACATAACTCTCAATTTTGACAATGGACTTGTTGGTGGGTGGGTATATCGCTGTCTCTATCATTACTATCATGCTGTAATCTATCTATGTTTGTGGTATGGAGTGAGCTGAACAAGTACTATATTCTGGTAATCTTCTTGTAGATTTGTGGAGCCAAAGGAGGGCGTGGCAGTCATGGAAGTAGTGAGAATCTGCTGTGCTCTTGACCCAAGATACCTCAAGAAAGCTTTTGTGTATGACGATATTCTGGTGGAGGCCATTGCACTAGGTCTGTAATATCTGCATTGAATACTCTTTCATGGGACGAAACTTGTCAGCTCTAAGTGATGGACATAGCAGTGGTTATGGAAAAGAACTTGATTACATGGAAATGCACGAGTTTAATTGAATTTCTAATCCACCCGCATACAAAAGAGAAAAGAATATCTATCCCACAATGCTTTATACATCCTGTAGGTTACATGCATGAAAGAGTACATGTTGCGCAAGGGTAAAATGCACACTATGGGAGTTATTGTTTACACGCTGTATTGATATAGATATTTGGTTGCATCCTATAGAGGTGCAAGAGGAAGTGAGATGGAGGATGCTAATACTGAGGGTGTACCTATTACAAAGACATCTAGACCCAGAGCCATAGAGAAAGGCAGAGGTAACCAGTAGAGCTCGAGTACTACACACAAGGATATGAACCTTACACAACTGATAGTTGACTCAAGCGACGATGAGGAAGAAGATAGTGATGACACATTCACTCGGGTGAGGAAAGAGGTGAGTTTTGGTGGTAAGAATCTGGTTTGTGACTCAGAAATGCTCTGCAGAGATCTGTGGTGCATTCACGGCTCAAAATGTATCTTGACAAACAACGTTCCATCACAAGGAATGCTTTCAAGGTTTACAGCCTCAAAATTAGCGTCTCAGTCTGGGACAATCCTGTCTCACAACCAAAAGTTGCACAATGTTTCTATCACAAGAAGCATCGACAGACTTCAAAGGAATGTGGCCCAGTGTAAAGCCTTCTATTATTTCCATGGATAGCATTTACTCTGTAAGATTCCTGGGCTTGTATTGGTGTCTGATGGATAGCCTTAGATCTTTGTTCCATTCCAAGATTTAATACATTTCAATAATGAAAAGCACATGTGTTGAAGTTACTCAAGCATAGCAGTGAGCATATTTAAATTATTTCCTCAGCTACAAGAGGAGACAACACTTTGATTATATGATTTATAAAGCGTGCGATCTACGGAAAAACTCTTCCTGTAAAAAACCATGTTTTATCTAAAGTTCTTCAGTGAATCCGCATGACAAATGGTATGAAAGTAAAGAAGCTGCAGATTTTCTGTCAAAATAGAGATGACAATATTGAAGCATGTGAAGACATTTGTTATGGCTGATGAATGGGACCTTGACTGTGACATTGAATAAACTGGTTTACTGATTTATTTAAGTTTTGATTATGTGGGTTTCTCTGTATTTACTTTATTTCATCTTCTGTCTTGTAAGCAGCCAATCATACAAAACCAGACACTAATGAGCCAATGGGAGTGTCCCGTATATTGATGTTGATTGGTTGATATTTTAGTTGGGCATCGCATCAAAAGTTTACATACATTTGATTTCTCAAACAAACAATTATTACCATATATGATGTCATTTCCTTACATCTGGGAGTTGTCTTGTGCTGTCAGATTGTTGGTACCACACAGTAAATATAGTGTAGTCAATGTTACAGATGTCATCACTTGTATCTCACATGACACCCGTTTTGTTCTTGTAGACACGCAAGGAGTGCACAAGTTCTATACACAAAACATTCATATACACACTATTGTACTGTCTAAGGCAGTATCTGCAATATTCTACATTCATATCCTGGTAGGTAGTTGTTGTTAGTAGACCTCTAGTTAACTTTAAATTAAATCAAACAGGCCTCTGTGATTCACAGGCAGGGCGCATCCTCACTTTTTATGTGGGCGAACTCAGATGAGCACGCAATACATAACTATGGATCACCCTCATTTATCGCCTCTGATTGCTAAAAAAAATACTACAACGGGAATTAGCATCAACGTTGTTTTCAGAGTTGTCTGTACTATATTTTAGAGATGAGATAACTCCAAAGTAACGAGCTGTATGCATTGAATAGGAGTCGATAAATACAATAAATATATAATAGCTAAAGGAGAAAGGGGCTGTAAGTATTTTGGTACTTTACTTCATCTCTGCAGTTTGTGCTCTAAAGTATGCAGTATTATGTATTTAATTAGTAATAAATAATAATTATGTTAATTGAAATTAATTGTTATAAATAAAACATCGACCATTTTTGTTCATACTCATTTTACAATTAACTTATTTGGTTATGTCGCCATCAACTGCTAATCCTTGCCTTTTCCTTCCTTACAATAACTTTGCTCAGTTATGGAAGCATCTTCTGCTTCATATCCAGTCACAACAGTTGTGAAAGTCCTTTGATATTATCTTATGATCCACTACTGCTGCCATGGTTACCAAACAGGAAACTGACTTGTTATGTGCAAATTTAGTAAAATAACTCGTGTAGGATTTTGGTGTTTTTTCCAAAAACGTTGGGTTGGTTTTGTCTCTAAATACTTCATAAATTTTATAATCCTTTATAGTTGCCCCCAAATTATTTTTATGTCTGAGCGCTTTTTCTATTTGCTGTGAGTGATGGCGATTTGCACATGGTCAGAGAATAAAATTGATGATGTGGAGATGAATCCAAAGATTCGGAAGCTTTAGTTATATTAGATATTTGCTATGTAGGTTTGGTGCATTGCATACTTACATAGGTCTAGTACATTTCCATATAATGATAAGTTAGTGATAGTATAATGGTCAGTTTAAAGGTTGCTATGGAAACACCATTGTTACCATGTATGTCCTTATAAGGGTGCTTTCGGATACCCTGCGTGTAGGGTAGTAGTTGAACCGTTGTGGAAGACTCATCGATGAATCTCGTTTAACGGAAGTTATTCATGCTTAATCCACAGACATCTTTATTTCCGGCAACGTCTGTGAAAACTGTATAGCTAAATCGATCCCAATGTAGCTTCTTTACTAACAGAACTTTTTTACGATGATATTTTTATATATGCTAGAATGCATTGTCACAATCTAAAACAGGAATAATACAGTGGTGATAAGTGGACTCGTTAAGATAGTTGGTTAGGTGGGGACAATTCTATGTCTTCAATGACGCTACCTACGTGGATTGGCACTTCACATCGTTGAGCCCAAACTGCCCGTTGCTGCCATGTCTTTTGGCGCTCAATGAAACGGTTTGCTTTACTCCCACCGTTAGTCCTAAGCGTAGGGTATCTAAAAGCACTCAGGGGGCCTCTTTTAATCACCAGCAGCATTGGTGATTGAACAAAAGTCTCTAAAGCTACGTTCACATCACACTATGCGATTTCTCGTACGGGCTTAAAGTCGGCTTGCAAGTCCCAGGTGTCACGATTCGTGGCAGATTTATTTTTCATCGGCAGGTGATGGAGCTCTGTACTAGCCAATCAGCATCCACATCACAGCTTTTCAGTTTCATACTTTTCAAAAAACTTGCTTCTGCTGTTGAATTATTATTTAACCAATTTTAGAATATATTTTAATGTTTCCCTGATCAATTGCAAGCTTTGTTTAGAATTAAAATATAAAAGTGGGTATAGTAATTATTATCAATATAATAAAAACAATTACATGCTCGGTGATTATAATAAATAATTGTATTGAAAAAAGTTATTATCATTTATTTATTATTATAACTAGTCATACTTACAATTATTTATTATCATTTGTAATGTGTTTCTTATTATTGATGAGTGAAAAAGTGGTACAATCTATTAAAATCTCTCTCTGGTAATCTTAGATAATAAGTTATATTATTTTACTATTAATAATAACTTGATGTTATGTATTTACCAATAAAATGTGGTGTGTTGACAACTGTCAAGGCCATATGATATCGGGCACAAAAAATCGCAAATGTAAACTCATGGAAATTATCGGGAGAGCGACTTCCAATTTCTCCCGTTAATCGCATTGCCGAGAATCGTATAGCGTGAACGTAGCCTAAAACTTTATTGACTGTGGACAGCTGATGTCAATGTATCCAGGCATGTCTAGTCCTCAAGAAGTTGAAGATGTCCATTAGTTAGTAACATTGTGACATCAGCTCGTGTTGACATCTCATCAATAATGAATATTTGTTTGTTGTTTGTCTCACAGTTACTCATGGCACAATACAATTGTATTAAAGTAGAATGATTGATGGCCGCTGATAACTACTTGCTCACTCACTGCCAACTGTACTCACTACCAACTGTACTCACTACCAACTTTACTCACTACCAACTGCACTCACTACCAACTGCACTCACTACCTACTGCACTCACTACCAACTGTACTCACTACCAACTGCACTCACTACCAACTGCACTCACTACCAATTGCACTCACTACCAACTGTACTCACTACCAACTGCACTTACTACCAACTGCACTCACTACCAACTGTACTCATTACCAACTGTACTCACTACCAACTGCACTCACCACCAACTGCACTCACTGCCAACTGCACTCACTGCCAACTGTACTCACTACCAACTTTACTCACTACCAACTGTACTCACTACCAACTGCACTCACTACCAACTGTACTCACTACCAACTGTACTCACTACCAACTGTACTTACTACCAACTGCACTCACTACCAACTGCACTCACTACCAACTGTACTCACTACCAACTGTACTCACTACCAATTGCACTCACTACCAACTGCACTCACTACCAACTGCACTCACTACCAACTGCACTCACTACCAACTGTACTCACTACCAACTGCACTCACTACCAACTGTACTCACTACCAACTGCACTCACTACCAACTGCACTCACTACCAACTGCACTCACTACCAACTGCACTCTCAGTTATACCAAAAGTACAATATATATACTTATGCATTGAATTCTCACTCACAACCAACAAGCCATGACGTTGCTATAAAGTACAAAATAGTCCCTTTCTATTTGTGTAATAATTTATCTACCAATCCACAAGCTCAATGTTTCTGTTTGTTTCTAACCAACATAGATCATTAGCTTATACAGAGTTATCTTCTCACGCTCAGGAGAGGAATACTCCTAAATGGCTCTAGCCTATATTTGGGTGGTATTTATTTACACATGCTGGGGACTTTCTGCTTTCTAGCTAGCACTCCTACTGTAAAGGGGAGAAAAGCAGGTCTTGAGGCAGAAGGCTGGTGTGGTTTGGAGCATTAGGGGTGGGGTAGCGACCTGGTAGGGCTGGGGTAGGGACCTGGTAGGGGTGGGGTAGGGACCTGGTAGGCGTGGGGTAGGGGCGGGGTAGGGACCTGGTAGGGACGGGGTTCTAGTGGGCTCCTAGATGTGATGGTAATTGTAGACGGCTGGTGGAGTTTAGAGCGCTAGGCACTACAGCTATATGAAAGCTTTCTGTTAGCTTTCATATCAGCATTGCATTGGCTACTAAGTTGACTGCGTGCGGTACAGCAGTAAATAGACGGCTGTTATGTAGGCCGTGTGAGGAGACCATAATTTGACCCGATTTTCCTACACATTAATGAGGTTATCTTATCTATCATCCAATATCAAGTAGCTGCAATACCCACTACCCAGTATCACCAGACCTGTTTGGCTTTAGGTTAAACAGTAGTTAGAGTTTGTTATAGTAAGATCTGATAAGCTGAGGAGGAAACTTTGTTCTCTATATTGCCTTTCAGTGACATATCGTCATGTCATCTGACTGAGTCTTGTTATGATCATTGCCTGAGTGAGGTTTTACCTAACATTCCGTTTAATTTAATTTTTTGCAGCTGACAAGGAGTTTGGCCGTCTCAATCCGACTTGGGAGACCTGCCAACCAATACATGTCTGTGTTGGTAGAGACTCTCACTCCACTTTGACTGGCAGTCTCTCAGGATAAGTCAATCAGTATATACAACATCTACCCTCTGATGCTCAATGTCAAATCATTCATATCCAAGGAGATTGAATCTGAGCACCTCTCAGAAGAACATGTTCAACTGGCCAAGAAGATCAGGCAAAAGATCTGGGATTACATGGATGAGAGGTAAAGAAACATGAATGATGCTTGTACATGCAAGTTTGATTATGTTTGCCGTGTGGTGCGCTAGAAAGGCAATTCAAGATTATAGCGTAATATCCATGAACTATTGTCATTTTGACTCCACAGCAGATCAAGGCTTGCATCTCCAAACTCTACCCCAAAACCCCAGCCCCCAAACACAACAAGATAATCAATCCTGAGACATAAAAATCTCTCACGGGATAAAAAGCCCAGTTTTAAATTGGTCCTTTCGAAATGTTTGTATCGCTATCCCGCCATCTTTTCTCCACGGGTGGGAATATTTTCTGAAATTGTAGCGTCTTGGATGTTGAAAATATTGGGGACTTAACTCTCAATTTTGACAATGGAATTGTTGGTGGGTGGGTATATCGCTGTCTCTATCATTACTATCATGCTGTAATCTATCTATGTTTGTGGTATGGAGTGAGCTGAACAAGTACTATATTCTGGTAATCTTCTTGTAGATTTGAGGAGCCAAAGGAGGGCGTGGCAGTCGTGGAAGTAGCGAGAATCTGCTGTGCTCTTGACCCAAGATACCTCAAGAAAGCTTTTGTGTATGGCGATATTCTGGTGGAGGTCATTGCATTAGGTCTGTAATATCTGCATTGAATACTCTTTCATGGGACAAAACTTGTCAGCTCTAAGTGATGGACATAGCAGTGGTTATGGAATAGAACTTGAATACATGGAAATGCATGAGTTTAATTGACTTTCTAATCCACCCGCATACAAAAGAGAAAAGAATGTCTATCCCACAATGCTTTATACATCCTGTAGGTTTCATGCATGAAAGAGTACATGTTGCGCAAGGGTAAAATGCACACTATGGGAGTTAATAAGAGTATTCGCGACCTGTTCGTAGAACAAAATACCAAAAATAATAGGTGTTCGTAGTTCAATATGTCGCGTAAGCAACGGAACATTAGTTTAGAACCACAGAATATTCAATGAAATGTTTTAGTTTACCGAACAAATCATAAAGAAGATAACTCCCAATTTTCAAAACAATTACGAAAATAATAAAATTTGAACTGCTACAAATTAGAATAGTTTGTCAAGTTGCCCTTCAATTTAGTAAATTCTCAATGCTTGCAATTATTTTGAAATGTTTTTCGAGGATTCAAAACCGGTCTATGAAAATGAAAAAAATCAACTCGCTCATTATTATTTATTTAGTGTTCAGTTTCATTCGCGACCTACGAACAGTATAAATAAATACTCGTTGATTATTTTTTTTATTCAGTGAGCTACTTTTTGTTGACCCACGAGTTCCGAACAAAATGATTATTTATTGATTAAATTTATTGCCGGTCTGATTATTTTTATTGCAATGTGTTCGGCGAACAGAGGTCGCGAATACTCTTATTGTTTACACGCTGTATAGATATAGGTATTTGGTTGCATCCTATAGAGGTGCCAGAGGAGGTGAGATGGAGGATGCTAATACTGAGGATGTACCTATTACAAAGATATCTAGAGCCATAGAGAAAGGTAGAGGTGACCAGTAGAGCTCGAGTACTACACAGAAGAATATAAACCTTACACAACTGCTGGTTGACTCAAGCGACGATGAGGAAGAAGATAGTGATGACACATTCACTCGGCGAGGAAAGAGGTGAGTTTTGGTGGTAAGAGTGTGGTTTGTGACTCATGAATGCACTGCAGAGATCTGCGGTGCATTCATGGCTCAAAATGTATCTTGACAAACAACGCTCCATCACAAGGAATGTTTTCAAGGTTTACAGCCTCAAAATTGGCAGTTAGAGAGGATATGCTGGTTTTGTGCGGTAGTCAGCTGGGCAGGCTGTCTGTGTGATGTGATATATACCCCCCCCCCCCCCACCCAACTCAGCCTGTGCAGAACCAGACTAATGGCTTTCATTGCTATTTACATCTCAGAAGTCGTCAGCACACGTGAAGCGCACCACTCTTGGTCAAATCCAAAATACATTCTACTAATTGTCTTGACTTATTGCTTTTGATCTGATAATCACTTACAACTACTGGTACGTTTTATGTGTCACATCTGTTTATCTACACGTATATATATGTTTCTCTAGGTGGATTACTACCGTCATGTGTCCAGAACGCTTATAGGTGCCACTGAGCCAATACACCTCTGGTGACACCTCAAAGGTAAGCAGTCCCCGATGCTGCAGCGTGTGACCAGACAGTACCGGAGTGTAAATGTGACGTCTGTCTCTTCGGAATGGCTCTTCAGTCTGGCCGGGCAGATAACTACGAAGAAAAGAAGCCGCTTGAAACCGAGGAAAGTCGATATACTTGCCTGGCATATAATCTTAAAGAGAGCCCAGGCATGATTGGTTGACTGACTGTGTTGTAAACTGCGCAGTAAATTAGAAGTAAAATAAAAATATTGTAATGGAAAAGCTGTAGATTCTGAAAAGCATAGCTCAATATTACTTTCCTTTCTTTCTGTTGTGAAAACTGTTTTGTTAGAACTTAGAATACATATTGCAAAGATAAGATAATCCACTCCAGTTATTGTCATCTATTTATCATCTATTTTAGCTGAATTCCACATTTATAATGGAGTTAATGTTTGTCCCCTCTAATAGAGGCCCCGTATCAAAATCCAGAACTGCATTGACCTGTTCAATGAATGGTATTCTGTAACTAATTACATTTCATTATTTTTCTACTCGCGCAGCAACATTTCACTGTCGGTGCTGGTTATCAGCTCTTGTTTTACCACTTCCTGTACCATTCCCTCTCTTCCACTCGCTCCGTGGCCCTGCTCACATACACCCTGACCTGACGATGAGGGCTGAACTGACTTCTCTCAGCAGCAGCCTTGCTGACGGTTCAGCACCTGCATACTGGTGAGACAACAAAATCAACAGCAGCGGAACCCAAGTTCATTTCATACGCTTATTGGTACCAGTAATGTGCTTCTTGCTCAGCAGTAGAGCCCAAAAAGAGGTAGAAGGAAGATGAAAGTGGCTCTTTTTATCTGCAAACAGCAGCCATGACAGCCTTTGCAAACATTTTCTTTTTTGGTCTAAACGCAGCATTATACTTCCATTTCTTTTTCTTCCAAGTTGTCCCCTCTCGATAGGTCGATCTATCGTAATGGGTACATGACGGACATCTATCGAGCCAATTTGGCTTTCCATGAATGAGTTTGATATTTTGATTAATCGAGGGGGCAACTCCTCGATATTCAATTTCATCTTTTTTATATCCAAGTGCCATCCCTAGTATGTATTAGTCTTATGTTACGGATCGGTAATGTTCGCGACCTATGAGTATGCCTCGCAAAGTAACATTTTTCTCCCGTAGGGATGGTATTTTGTGATCCACTAAAAATATTGCTACCGACCCATTTGCATTAAATAAATTGCAAAGAATAATATGGCTTTTGTCTTTCTCCCCTCGGTATGCGTTCATGAGACGGCTTAGGCGCGCACACACTAACGCATGTGTGCTAGGGGCTATGACCCTCCCCATGCGCGCATATAAAACATAATTTATTTATTAAGTTTTTTGCTCGCGATCACACCTACTACGGTGGAATAAAAAGAACAAACACGCATCAGGGTGAATATGTTCTACAATTAATTGTAATTTTATTTTATCAAGAAAACAAATAATTGGTTGTTGGAAATGAAACAAGTATAAACCTGCGCTTTATGCCATGCAGTTGGCTAGCTCAATAATGCTCACCGATGTGTTCCAGTACATCGGCCTGTGTAGCCACCTGCACATTGTCACGATCCATCGTATTGGCACCAAAACATCGGTGCGGTGTAGCCACCCCTGTATGCCTTCGCTGCACAAAACTATCTTCCGTACCCAGATCCAGAGCTTGGCGACGGATAGCGTACCACATGAGCCTGATCGACAACTGAAATGACGGGCGTTGTGTTTGATTGAGCAAATAAGAGCAAGATTAATATTTTGTGCGTTCCACATGATTTCCTGTTTCTGATTATTTGTTAATAAAACGTATTCTTTATTGCTAATTTTATTATTATTGGTCAAGTAATTGATAAATTATTATTATTACTTAGATGATTCATTATCATTTCTAACTTTTATGCCTTCTAGTTATCTATTTATAAGTTTTTCCCACCACAAACTATAATTATCTAACAATTACGTGCCCATGGTAGTTTCATATGAACTCTAACTATCGTATACTTATTGTAATATCTGCTACTATCTTACAAGTATATATGATCTTTGGAAACCAACGGAAAATCAATATAACCTTGTCAAATGGAATCGCTGTGAGTTAGTGAGCCAATCACAATCTTAGTGCTAACTTGTCGTGACATGGAAACATGTTGTTGTAATATGATGTTGTAAGCTGCGATAATGTTTTGATTGGTAGTTAGTCTCCGTTGACCTGCCCTACTGGCTCCACCAAACAATGTAATTTTCAGTGCATAATCTATTTCTTACACCACTTTTTACTGCATTAATCTATAGTCTACAAACTTCCTTAATACCAACAAGCTTGCTAGTTACTACAACATAACGACTCCAACATTTACTATTATAAAGTGTATTCAAAAGTTTTGGGTGGAAAAGCTATTAACAGCTTAAAATGTATCTTTTAATTGTTCTATATATTGTTACATATTGGGAGGTTTATAATAGCCTGTTTAATTAATATTCCATATATACCAAAATGGTGTTTGCCATAGACAATCCTATTGATTGCACACATAAACAGTAAATGTATAAAACATGTCTATGTGTTGTTAATTCTACTTTTGTGTCCTTGCACCGCCATTAAAAGATAGATAATGTTATTGTCATATATTTCACAATCAGATTATTACAAATCCTGGTCTTTCCATACAGCTATACTTTATGTACATATTAATGATTGCTTGGCGATTCCTTGATCAACCAATCACAGCTTACAAATGTCATATCACCGTTTCTTATAACATGCTACTTGCCTTGCCCGATCTATCAACAATTATATAATAATTTGTGGCTATAGTTTGTAACAGCGAGTCTGACCGTAATTGCTGAAAAATGAACAGTAGTAAAAGATTACCCAGTTTGTTGGAGGGATGTCCCCTATTGCTGAGGTAAATGGCCCACGCTATTGTAATATGTAGATGAGGCTGCCTTTATCTATCAATTTAGTACAACAATTGTAGCTGATTGCTGTAGTGCTCATTTGGGCCTGAGAAGGGCATCCTAATATAACCAATCATATACTAGAATATTCAGCTAGTAGATCAACAGCTTTCCATTCTAGTAATTACGTTCTCTCTCTATCAGAAGTTGTGTGCACTTGTGTGAGTAGCTCAGTAAAAACAGGTAGCTGGCTAACATTGACGTATGATTCAACAACTCGGATTTGGACATATATAGATCATTTTTATAGTGTAAATGTACCTACCATGATAGTTGGGTGTGCATTACTTTGTACTGAAGTCACCTGATACTGTGAAGGAGTTGTCCCACATTGACACGCGCAACTGCTACCCACTCTTGTTCACTCAGTACTAACAATCAGTTTTACCTGACTCTACAGCACTTGATTCCAATCCAACAGACCCAACTTCTGCTAACTGCAGACCTTTAGTACGGTAGCTGCGTGTCCTCCCAGCTCCACAGTCAGACCATAGTCGAGTTCCAGTGTAAATATAGCTGTTGCTACTAGAGGGTAAAATTCCAAAGGTTCCAGACAAAATACAGAAGTGCTCTGCCAAGCAGCACACCTTGCCTGGCTTTTTTATGTAATACACAAGACATCAGTAGTTGAAATGGGCAAAAACAAATAACATTACATGTGAATACATATGTAATTTAAGTAAGGAATATATTCACAAAAAAGTAATACATGTACAATAGAGTTCTAAGAGGCAGTCTAATGATACAGTTCAAAAGGTAATATCTGCTGCACAGTCTTTATCCTTTAGCTTCTATGCCTCCTTCTTTACCTCTCACTCTCTGAGGCTATGAGAGGGTATCCCACATGTTCTTACCTCCCTGTACCAGTTGAGGAAAGAACTGTGCAGTATTCTATCAATAATACTCCATAAGTAGTAAGTACTGGAATTCTGGGGTAGCTAGGGTTAGTTTCTGGCCTGTTAGGGGGTCGTTTTTGGGGCCCATCCTCTTATGGGTATGCCACATGAGCCAGAATATCACCCGTATCCGTCGTTGCCTCACGCATGATGACACATCCAGTGTAGGATGAAGCAGAATGGACGTGGCGTATTCATCGTTCTCTCTGTCGTGCGGTGATTCGTTGATTTCTTAACCCACAGCGACTTATTGTGATGAAGTTGTCTAGGTCAAGGTTATATTGATTCTCAGCCATGCTTGCAACAAACACATATAATAGTTATATAGTAGCGTATTGTAATAATTATACGATTGTTGGTGCTGATCAGAAACTGTTCTGGACTCAAACTGTTCTACCTCTCGAATATTCGATCGAGGCTAACATATGCATGCCCAGCGTGGTCAGGACTAATAACTGAAAACAACCTCAATCAAATTATCAGAGTAGAGAAATCAGCCATGATAGTAATGAATGCAGATCTAGACTATGAAAGCTGCCTCAAAACGCATAACATTCTACTTATTATGAAAGACATTGAGCAGCAATGCCAAAACCACTACCAAACAATTACTATCCAACGACAACCATCCTCTTCACCAAAACATCATGAAGAACACCAACTGCCAAACAAGAGTGTCATTGGCAGTGAGAATGCCTCGCTGTAGGACTGAGAAGTTGAAAAGAAGTTTCTTTTTCAAATTTGCTAATTGCTAGTGAACAGTAATTTTTGATTTTCTCTTTTATTTTGTTTCAGTATTGTAACACATTTTCACGATTATTTTCACCCGAGGGCATCAAACTCTCTGATATATGGAGGAAAAAATGAAGCCTATCCTAAACAAACAACATAACAATTGCAACGTACTCTTGCTACTACACATGGTTTATAACTTATCATTATTATCACATTATTTGCTGAGTACTTCCAGGTTAATAATACTACTATCCCGTATAAAATAATAATAGCAATAACCATAAATGAGTAAAGGAAGTCGTAAGCAAGTAAGAATTAAATAATTGTTATTGCTTTTTATTATTAATAATAAATGATAATAATAGTTATTAATTATTAATAATAGTTGGAGAGTAGTAGTTTACAACCATATAATAATAGCTTAGCTTTGTGCGAAATCATACTTGATATCATGATGATGTTGTATGATGAATCTGTCAGTTCATTATTTTCATATTCTGGTGGTTCACATTCTGACTGCGAAATGTTTTAAAATTAAAACCCACGAGCAATAATAATTCTTAATAAATTGTTCAAGTGCGGCTCCAAGATGGCGTCGAGCTCACATCCGGCCTAATTTTGGACCAATTAGTTGGTGTTCTATCTCTTCTAATTTTATGATATTCACTGACCTAGCTTACTTTACTACCTACTCTCTCTAACCAGAGAAAAGCAGGACCTCGTGCTTCGCAACCAACAACGGAACAAAAAACCTCCTAGGGGGCTTTCGCCAAATTTAAGTACGCTTAGCGACGAGCTGGAGAAAGCCAGGGCCTCCACCATATGATTTGAACAGAGCTGTGGGGAATTAATGTCTCACCTTGTGCACTTATTGTGAGCAGTATTCCCCCAGATCAATGTCTACGGAATGTCGTATAGAATTAGGTTCCGGTCTAGCTGTGAATAATGTTAGTCTCTGGTTAAGTGTCTATGTAGTCGGTATCATCTGCAGGTAGGTATTAGCTCCTGTAGGTACAAGCTACAACACCAAAGGTAGGTTACTCTATACTTGACTTTGAGTGCCTGTAGACACCGTTGTCTCTATCTCTCAATCTAGTACTATGTACACTGACTCCTTGATGGTTGTAGGAGCATGCAGTGCTGTAGAATATCTATACGAATTACATGCTAGAAAATTCAGTAATACTAAGATGTCTAGAAGAGTGTTTTGAGTGAGATATTGTCTGTTCAATAGCTATGCGTAAAGTGACTATATAAAAATCTATTACTATTCTTTAAACTGGGAAGAATTGTTGGAGTTATTTTCTCAAGATAATTTAGTTAGATAAAAGCATACAACTCCAATATGATAATTTGATATTTATTCATTGGTCTAATTCTGGTCATAACACTATGTAGACATCTAGTAACTATATACAATATAACATTGCCACTTCAGTCACATGATTGTGTAGTTAGGAGCTGATACCTTTCATAACAAGTTGTTATCAATGGGTAAAAGCCTGGCTACACAATCAAAATCTGTGGTTATTGCACAAGAGTTCTGAAAGGTCAACGCATTTTCCTAAATGCATTGAAGTTTTTTCATTTGCAAAGTTTTAACATGCTTATATTATGCCTTGTGCTTAGCCCATGGGGCCGTAAAATATTGATTGTGATTGGCTAAAGCGGTCCACAATGCATCCAGTTATGCGCGCTTCAGTTAGTTGGATCTAACCGGATTCTTCTATACAAGGAGTTTTTCATGCACGTGGTGATTGGTTTAATAAATTTTTGATTGTGATTGGTTGTTGGCTTTTCCTAATTTCAAAATAGAATAACGGTTAGAATATTAAAAATTGCTAACAATATTTATTAACATAGTTATTATATTACACAAATCATAAATTATCGTAATTATTATAAGCAAACATGTTGACCAATCAACATACATTATTATTTCAACCAATGATTACGAGCACGAAAACTCTTTAACCCCAATCCAACCGCTAGTAGTAAAAACTACTAACAAGCCCGCGACTTACTAGTTACACAACTAATATTGGTTTTTACATCAGCAAAGATAGTATAACTCCTCAACGCAACGTAGTTCAATGCACAAACTTGTGTTCGTGTAGCACCTAGCTTTTAGTGCGTTGAAGTTGCGCAACGCATAGCGCACGCACAGTACTTGCAATTGTGTAGTTCAAGTTTCAATGCTCGACGACGCTAGCATGTTTTTGAACGAAACATTCACAATCTATCCGCGTCAAACACTTAACCTGCCACACCATTGTGGACGTAAATGACTAGTAATCAATAAATGGCCACTAGTAACTTTGTGCGAGCCTACTGTTGCATTGATAGAAGCAAAAATGATATTTTATTCGCTGTTTATTGTTTGCCCAATCACAGAGAAGTGATTTCAAACGAATGTCATCGGCCATTGTTGACGGTCAACAGCTCCACCTTCAACGAAACAGTGAACAATTGAGCGTTTGCGAACTCACATATGCGTTTGTCAAATCGTTGGAAAAACAAGCTAGTGTAGCCAGGCCTTAACACTAAACTATTGTTCTACTCAATATCAATGCTTAGCTGATATATTAAATAACCTTTTGTTATCTAGTATTTGTCAGCTTGCCAAGTATTCAACTGAGTGTCAAAGGGTTCAAAGCTTATCGCCAGCCTCACTACTTGTCTGCATGCATGGCTGATTACTAGCTGTAGTGCTCTGACTACTGGTAACAGGTGAGTGTGATGTACTGTGTGTGGTCTATCATGGACTGGACACACACACATTACTGTGATTAGTGAATGTTTGTATGTAAATAGGGAGAGTTCAGGGTTGACATTAATATTGTTATTTTTGTACCTTGCTCAAAACTTGGTCCTCTATTCCTGCCAATTCTTTGGTGCTTTCTTCGTATAATTTGGTTATTTCCGGGAATTCCTTTCAAACTTCTTTTGGTACAAAAAACTTTTTAACAATTCTTGCTCTAGACTAACAGCAGTTCTTAACTGAAAAATGAGTTGTTACTCTATGCATAGAAATTATGGGAGACGAAGGAAGCAGACAGAAGGAGAAGGAGAGACGTCAGAGACATCATGAATCAACGAGACCAGACAGATCTGTTGGTGCAGCGGATGGGCAGCAAAACAAATGTGAGTCTGGTGTATTATATAACTGTATTGTTGTATATATTATATAACTGTAGTGTTGTATATAATATATAACTGTAGTGTTGTATATAATATATAACTGTAGTGTTGTATATAATATATAACTGTAGTATTGTATATAATATATAACTGTAGTATTGTATATAATATATAACTGTAGTGTTGTATATAATATATAACTGTAGTATTGTATATAATATATAACTGTAGTATTGTATATAATATATAACTGCAGTATTGTATATAATATATAACTGTAGTATTGTATATAATATATAACTGTAGTGTTGTATATAATATATAACTGTAGTATTGTATACAATATATAGCTGTAGTATTGTATCTAATATATAAATGTAAGTCGGTTTTTGCGATGTTAGCTTAAAACTCCGGCACTACTGAATCAATCTTAATACAAAACATATATTCAGAGTCGTCATTACATTCTCTAGGTTATAACACTCTTGATTTTTTCTTTTGCTGGAGGATCGCAGCAATATTTGCAATAGAAACCTCATTCTCAACAGTTATGCCAAATTATATCCGGCCATATTTTTCTGCCTTTTGTGTCATGTTCGGTTTACTTTGATTATATTCCGACATGCTACAGCCTTTTGATTGGTCAGCAGTGCTACAGCGAGTCAAGTATTGATATCTGTTTGCCAAACAGCATTGTTTTGCTAGCTTTTTTCGGTCTTATAATTGCTTCTCCACCGACTCACCTATCAACTGTATTTGCCTTTCACATTCCAACATTATCTCATTGCTTATGCCAGCCTGATATTGTTGTTCAGCAATTTTCTTGAAGCCCGTTGCTATACTATTAAAATGATTAATATAATGATAATAATAATAATGCATAGAAACAATAAATAATTGTTAGTTTTAATAATAATCAAAATAATAATTAATAAACACCATCTCCTCCTGCATTGTTATTTTTATGCTTGAGTAATTGTTATTATTTTTACTTTTATTAGTAGTATTATTTTTTTCATTATTTCTGTTATTATTATTGTTTTTACGATTATTTTTTTGTTGTTTTCCTTCCTTTTATTAACTATTATTGTTATTGTTACTATTGTAACTATTGTGACTATTGTGACTATAATTACTATATAGAGTAATAATAAAAGTAATAATAATAATAATAAAAGTAGTTCTTATTTATTTAGTAAAATTACAAATAACAAAAATATTAATTAATAGTCATTGATTATTATTAATGTTGTTATTATTATTATTTTTATTATTAATATTATTTTTATCAATGTTGTATAAAAGTAGTTGTTTTTCTTTTTTGTTTAAAAATCATTTAACAGTTAATAACACTGTGGTTGAATACTGCTCATTAATATTAGTACTGCCATATACCCTCATCTCTTCCATATCATTATATTCCTCAATTTATTTAAGCACAAACAACTTTGATACAAATAAATATCATTAGCATTGAAACTTATGAACAAAAACCATAGCCACAGTGTATCCTAACAATAATAACAACCATGAATGAGCAATACTGGTAATGCATACAAAATAATGATATACGCCGCAATAAAAATAAAAGTAATCAAAAGGAACCCAATGTATCAGAGTTGTTCTCAATATTTCTGGCTTTCTTCAGCAGTAGTAATTTTTCTTATTTGTTTTTTTTGCTTTTTCAAGTTGTTTACCATGACAAAAAATACTTAATAATTATGAGTAGGTCTACAACAGCAGCGCAAAGCGAGTCTAGGTTTAAAGACTTGCAATATTTTTGACTAAAGGTTTTTAATTAATTTTCATTATTATTACTACTCCTGCTTTTAATAATAATTAATCGACCTATCTCTCCACAACGTTGGTAATAACCATCATAGTTGAAATATCGATGGTAGACTGTTGATAAAGGATACAAAATATTATACCAAATTATACAAAAATTGCATAAAAAGAGTGACAAAAATAGTCATTTGAGGAACTTAATCCGTAATTTGTACACAATTTGTTTATTTTAATGACATTTGACTTTGCCTGCTGCTCAGCATGCCACAAAAAAGAACTGGCCCAAGTATTCCAAGCAACTTTTCTCCAGCTCCACAAGGTTTACGTAAATTCAGAGAAAATAAAAATGATTGTGAGTTTTTGTTACAATTGTGTTGTGATTGCCACACAGTGAACAGTGCATGTTTAGCTGATTTACTTACACAGTTGATGCAGCATTCTAAAATACGTTTTTGAAATATTGACCAATGGGTTGCACAGTCACTAAGCATATGTTTTGATATGGAAATTTAAAATACAAATACTTGAATATCCACCAGATTCTTTGAGTTGGTTTTTCACTAAATGCACAACTACAGCAAAGCCTTGAGTTGACTTTTTGGAAATATAATCCATGCTTTATGACGATCTCCTTTGGTGGGAAAATAAATTTAAAAAAATGCTTTTCACTTTCTGGAATACCTAGACTCGAGCTATTATGAAAGAGTTGCAAGCTCAACTCTTCAAAAAGAAAAGTTAACGTTTTTGCAAGTTGTTGTTATGAGTGGTGATGTGCAATCGGGAGAGCAATGTGTTGCATGGAACAACCGTTACACTTCTGCAGATGTTGTGTAATTATGTTCAAAGATTCAATTATGTTATGAAGCAAGAGGGAAGTTGGCACACCCATGCGGCTATAAATTTATAATTAGTGCAGACAAAAATTTTCCAAGAACTGTTAAATGCTCTGACTTCAAATTTCGTAAAAATTGTAACCAGTTACATAATGATTGAAACATGTAGACAAATTGAGCATAATCAAGCCAACTGGCAAGTCAAACTGAATAAAAACCTCCATAACACTGACCCCTCTTGATCTCCATAGCATCGTTTTCGCACTCTTTATGTTATCTCCACGGGCAACGCCGGGTATTTCTGCTAGTATAATATATAACTGTAGTATTGTATATAATATATAACTGTAGTGTTGTATATAATATATAACTGTAGTATTGTATACAATATATAACTGTAGTATTGTATATAATATATAACTGTAGTGTTGTATATAATATATAACTGTAGTATTGTATATAATATATAACTGTAGTATTGTATATAATATATAACTGTAGTATTGTATATAATATATAACTGTAGTGTTGTATATAATATATAACTGTAGTATTGTATATAATATATAACTGTAGTATTGTATATAATATATAACTGTAGTGTTGTATATAATATATAACTGTAGTATTGTATATAATATACAACTTTAGTGTTGTATATAATATATAACTGTAGTATTGTATATAATATATAACTGTAGTGTTGTATATAATATATAACTGTAGTATTGTATATAATATACAACTGTAGTGTTGTATATAATATATAACTGTAGTGTTGTATATAATATATAACTGTAGTATTGTATATAATATATAACTGCAGTATTGTATATAATATATAACTGTAGTATTGTATATAATATATAACTGTAGTATTGTATATAATTGTATGTAACTGTAGTTACATGTAGATGCAATATAGCTACTAGCTCCTATAGTCCTTCTTGCTTTCTCCGTTGTGTCTTTCTGTCCGCCGGGATCCCACTGCTGCCACCAATGTAGTAGAATTGCACCACCTACTACGCACACAACAACACTGTGTTCATGAACACCCCTTGTGTTCATTTCTCTATTTACTCTCACTGGCTCTACCCTGTCCTAGCTGCACGGAGTTCTGACCGTTGACTTTCACGGAGTCATCTCCACTCGGGGTGTACTCTAACACCGACGTTAACAACCTTCTTGAGTCCTCGTCTCAAACGTCTCAAGCCTACACTACGGTGTAGCAGTAAACACTTTATCAAACACAATTCTGTTTAGCTATATGATAGTAAACAGTACACTAATCCTAAGTCTTCTCTTCAACATTCAGCTCGACAGCACATTTTATAGGAGGTGAAAAGGAACACTCAACCTTTAGTAAGGAGTGAGCCAATCATACAAAACAAGACAAGCAATACACCAATAATAATATCTATAACAATGCAATGTAAATAAAGACCACCAATCACACAGTCTGCACTTGGTCCTGCTCTCTGAGGTGATGTTCCATCCAATCACAGGTTGGGGGACACTAGCTCTCCATGTATGGCATATTCACTTCCTTAGGCTAAGCTCCCGTTCTGTAGTTCCACACTCTCTTACTCATATAGGTGGGTAATTGATCTTCTTGTCCTCAGTCTTCCATTTCTGAGGTGCTTTGGCTAACTAGATCTGCATCAGGTGGGTATAGGAGGGGCTACACTGGACCATTAAAGGTTATATAACTTGTAAGTGTAGGTACTTATTAACATCTAAGGTGGGTATAGGAGGGGCTACACTGGACCATTAAAGGTTATATAACTTGTAAGTGTAGGTACTTATTAACATCTAAGGTAGATATAGGAGGGGCTACACTAGACCATTAAAGGTTATATAACTTGTAAGTGTAGGTACTTATTAACATCTAAGGTGGATATAGGAGGGGCTACACTGGACCATTAAAGGTTATATAACTTGTAAGTGTAGGTACTTATTAACATCTAAGGTGGATATAGGAGGGGCTACACTGGACCATTAAAGGTTATATAACTTGTAAGTGTAGGTGCTTATTAACATCTAAGGTGGATATAGGAGGGGCTACACTGGACCATTAAAGGTTATATAACTTGTAAGTGTAGGTACTTATTAACATCTAAGGTGGATATAGGAGGGGCTACACTGGACCATTAAAGGTTATATAACTTGTAAGTGCTTATTAACATCTGCGGTGGATATAGGAGGGCTACACTGGACCATTAAAGGTTATATAACTTGTAATGGAGGAATAACGGGTTAGCATACCGGACCAGGATTAATAAACAATACAAGGGAACCAGACAGGGGGGAAGGGGACATCATACTCTACTTTTAAAGTCTCACACAGTATTGCACATAATCTACTACTAAAGTCTCATACAGTGTTGCCCATAATATACTACTTGATGATTGAGTATGATATAAACCTGTGGTATTGCATTGAAATGGATTTACACGAGTTTTCTCCCCAAAAAGAGAAAAGAGCTGCTTTGTGGGGGTCTCAAACTTCTGTCCCCTCACCCAGAGGCTGTGCACTTAGTCATTGAGCCACACCAGCTGCTTACATTTGTGAGCAGTAGATGGCTCTTTGAAGGTATACTGGGACCAACATATCTACATGCTTGTTATATAATACTTGATCTGCTAGGAGAGTCTGTACAACAAGTGATGTTGTTATTGTATGTGTTTAATGTATTGCATTGCTTCCACTTGTTCTATCAACCTTTTGTTATATTTATTTCTACATCTATATATGTTTGATATTCCTAATTAGGTCATGTTTATGTTTTCGCCTTAGATCTTTGGTACAGGCACTCGGGGGAGGAGCAGATAGGTGGTGTACCATTTCAACCAACATGTAGAATTTTTCAAGATGAGGATGAGGTAACTGCAGACGTTGGGTCACATGACATCACCCACATGTATATTAGCAATGGAGTGATACCTCGACTAGATGTTATAGCACCAAATCTGACCCATCTGAGGATAAGGGAAGTTAACAAACACTCCCAACTACAGCGGTTTGTTATATCTAGTTACATTATTGAGTTGTGTAGAAACTTGGCTTGTCTCAGTTTAAGCCACAGAAATTGTTTGAATTATTCTCAAATCTCTGGTTTATATAAAGTTTTATTTTAAGACAAATCTTGTAAAGGTTCATTTACATAACTCATTAACCCATCCACCACTTCCTCTGTTTTGTGCTGAATTTTAGAATCACATCAAATGGCTTTATACGTAAACTCCACATCGATATTAATTTTTACTTTTATATGAAATTCTGCTTGTGAAATTAGATCTAACTGACAAAACGGTAGTAATGTATCTCCGCTATAAAACACAAAAATGAACTGTTATTGTTGTGTCCCACAGAGTGTTACTAGGTGTCCACTCACTCTACTTGGTTCGGTTGTTAAAACGAGGGTGTCCAGCCTGTGCATAGACTGGACACACAGCCCTTGTACATAAATAATTTGATAGCCACAGATTTCAATGACTTTTGTTGGGATGGAAAAATGTGTAGTCAGAACAAAACCTCAAAATGTCATTCATTCAGTAGAGTATTTCTATGTATTTCACTAGCTCAAAAATTGCTATATTTATGAGAGATTGGCATGTTGTGTGAAGTTGCCTCCTACTATATAGACACTGATTAGGTATTGTGCGCACTGAGCATTTATTTTGACTGGACTAGTGAAACGCTTCACTGATTTGATTAGCTTAGCGTACAGTAAATACCCGAATCATTTGTGCAGTGAACGGTTGAAAGTGGGGTTTGAGCTATATTTGTAGTGTAGCTACTGAGTATAGCTATCTTTGACTTTTAACTGAAAAAGCTAGCTGGGAGCTTCAAATTGATGCGTGGCAATACTAGATAACTAGTTTCAGCAGCAAGTTAGAAGCTATTTACTGCACTCTTTTCATTGAATGCTAATGAAGAAATGGCAAAGTGATACCCGTGTGATGTCACAGCTATGACATCACACACAAAGTATCAATATCATTTTTAAACTGTTGTATTTTGAAAAGGGCTGCTTTTTCAAAGTAAAATGCATGTACAATTATTAGCTTTAGTTCTATTGCTTCTGCGAAAATCAGCCAAATTCAAGATTTCATCAGTTATTATTCACAAGGGCTTTAAATAGAATTCTAAAATTACAAGATAAAAATAGACACAGAAATGAAAGGAAGTGTGGTCGATAAAGTTTGTGTACTCAGTTATTGCTTCAGAATGTTTTTGTTTTACAAATTGTACCATTTAGTTACATGTACTATATTGGTTGGTAATTGTTGTACTGTTGTGTACACAGTAGTACTCCTTGTATTTACTATGTATCAATGTATATGTTTTATTTGTTATAGTCTGTCTCAACTCACTCAGCTCAAGGAACTGAGTCTATCTCATAATAACTTCGGTGGTGGGCAACCCACAGTCATTGCTGAGATCAACAGTTTGAATGTACTCCACCTGGATAACTGTCGGCTGACAACCCTACCTGAGGGGTGAGTCTAAGAAGTAGTAGATATTACACAACAAAAGAAACAGTTTTATCATTTCACACATTAAGTCTTTAATTCAACAGAAAACATTGTTGGTAATGTTCTAGAGGTGTATGACCTTCACCCTACCTCAACACAACAGAAGTACACAAACAACCATTTATTATGTACAAACAGTTATACAGTGTAACCTTGGTATTTCGAAGTTGAGGGGACTGAGGAGATAACTTCGAATTTTAAAATTTCGAGTTTCTAAATTAGGAGTAATATTTATTTATTGTGCAGACAACTGCTACCAAAAATAGAAGTTATCTGTTCTATGTTGTTAAAACATTCCTTATTTCTCAAAATGTAACAAACATAGAAACTTGAACATTGAAAAATTTTACAGAAAAGCAAAAGCATTGATTGAATAAGGTGTTGAGTGATCAGTGCCTCACAACAGCAGATACTGCTAGCAGTGGTAGATGAGCAGTGAGGGGGCTAACCCAACAACTAACCATCATTTATCATAAGCCAGAATCTTCTCCTTGTTTTTTTGCCAAGTGCTAAGAGTATTAGATGGAACTCCAAACTGCTCTGCTACATCTTTTTTTATTTTTGCCTTAAGCAACAAGCTGAAGGGCCTGCTTTTTCTTATCTAAGCTTATCTAAGCTCGTTTCGCCTTTGCACTTGCCATGCTGATTAAAATAATGTCATCTGCAAACTGCCGACCGCAAGTTTTGACATAGCTGTCTTTGTCTAATGCTTCATGTACATATAGCGATCGATCGTGCTAGCGATTTTGCTTAGCGATTGGGGAAGTCCCTCCCCCAAATTGCGCAATTTTTCACTACTGCCAATTCTTCAGCGATTCCGGTCAAACTCGCTGTTACAAAGCATAGCCTTCAATTTATTACAGATCGTTAATAGATCGGAGCGCTGAATATGACAAGACATTATTGGAAACAAGGGTAAAGTTTTTTACGTTGTGATTGGCTGATCAAAGAATCCGCTAGCGATTTTTTGATCTCGATCAAAACCTGACAATAACCTCAAATAAAATGCTTGAGATTGCTTAGCGATTTTGTAGGAAACAGAAGTTGCAAAATCACGCAATCGCTAAGGAAATCGCATAGTAATCGCTATATGTACACGGGGTTTAAGTATTGTTTGGATGCGTGCTCCATACAACGACCAGCATCTGAAGGATGACGCTTCAACTTGACTATTCATTATGCGCCAATAACTGTGACCAATCGAAGCCATATGTGTGGCTTTACAACCAATCAACTTGGGGTGTTTATGTAGCGCATTCTAAGACGCCTATGCTGCAATACGGGTGTGTTTGTTCTATGAAAGTGTTTGAGTGTATAAGAAGTCCATCGTAACGAAATTATCTATTTGATTGAAACCAGCTAAATGTGGTATTTTTGCACCACATTGCTAAATTTGTTAGCTGTTGTTGCGATAAAATAATAATTAGTAAAAGATGACACTGTCCAATGCATTTTGAGCAACTGAAACAGACTTTTGTATTTATTAATGTCATATAAAAAGGTCGAATTTACAAAAAATACTTCGAAATTAGCTATATGAAAGAACAATGGTGAGAAACTGGGACTTTTTGTTTACTTCTAAATACCAAGGAATTCGAATTTATAAGGTTACACTGTATAACTATTAAAACTAGCTTGTAATGCCCCTGTTTGTTTTTGTTATGTAAGTTAGTTGGTGCAGACAGTCCATAGCAGGTAGTGTGCAGGTAGTGTACAGGTAGTGTACCGGTAGTGTACAGGTAGTGTACAGGTAGTGTACAGGTAGTGTGCAGGTAGTGTACAGGTAGTGTACAGGTAGTGTACAGGTGGTGTACAGGTAGTGTACAGGCAGTGTACAGGTAGTGTACAGGTAGTGTGCAGGTAGTGTACAGGTAGTGTACAAATAGTGTGCAGGTAGTGTACACATGGTGTACAGATAGTGTACAGGTGGTGCACAGGTAGTTTACAGGTAGTGTACAGGAAGTGTACAGGTAGTGTACAGGTACTGTTCAGGTAGTGTGCAGGTAGTGTGCAGGTACTGTACAGGTAGTGTACATGCAGTGTACAGGTAGTGTGCAGGTAGTGTGCAGGTAGTGTACAGGTAGTGTACAGGTACTGTTCAGGTAGTGTGCAGGTAGTGTGCAGGTACTGTACAGGTAGTGTACATGCAGTGTACAGGTAGTGTGCAGGTAGTGTGCAGGTAGTGTACAGGTAGTGTACAGGTAGTTTACACCTAGCGTACATGCAGTGTACAGATAGTGTTATGGTGTAGCGTGTTGTGCAAATGTGGAAGTAGAACTGCATTGGAGGAGTGGCAACCACATATTAGAATGTTCATGTTTCTCAGGCTATGGTCCAGGTTCATAGTCTTTGGTAAGAGATTGCAATAGGGAAATGTTGGTGAAAGTGGGGTATAGAGCCTTCTAAGGGTCAGGGATGTCTAGTATAGGCAACTGCAGAGGCAATAAGGGAAGTTGGGTGCCAAATCCAAGGGAGGCAACTCTAAATCTTGTAACATTGAGTAGACAACTCTCTGTTATTTAGTGTAGATGGTTTACTTGTGCTCTTTGTGAAGGGCTGGAAGAATGAGAGAGACCTGAGGGTGGTTTGAGTAGTATATTTTGAGCAGATCTCTGGAGTGATGGGGTGGGCTTGAGTTGAGTGTTGGTGACAGCACTAGGGGTCGGGGCCAGGGGTGGATGCAGGGGAAAGCAAGAGAAAGGGGTGTTATGAAGAGTTTTGTCTCTGCGTGTCCGCTACAATATATCCTGAGAGGATGAATGAGGTTTTCTTTTAAATCAGCAGAGGGCAACGTGCAGCCCACGGGTCACAAGTGACCCAGCTGCCAAGAAATTTTCCCCACTAACCCCTTAGAAAATAACACGCTAGCTAGTATTTAGAGTTTTAGTCATTTCACAATAGTTTTGCTCTTCCATCCCTTGGACTCACCCTGCAAATTTCCAACCATTAGAAATTCCCTCTCACAATTCATTGATAACTTATTGAGAAGTGTACATGGCAGCAAGCAGCAATAACCTACCTCCACACATTGAGGAATAAACCGGAGAGGTGCAACATCAAGCATCTCACTTGAAATTGTTCTTGAGTTGTGGAGTGGATAGTTACTGAAATATTGTAATAGATTTGAGTCCTCTATCACTACACAACGGAATCCTCTCCTTTCTCTCTCCTCACGCTTCGGGGTCTATCCCGATTAGACGTTAACCAACTGCACAGGGTCCACGACCCAGACACGCTACTAGATGTTTTATCACACAAACTAGTCTGTTGAGAGATGAAAGTTTCAGCAGAATTAATTAAATGCCATTATTGTCACTTCACTGAGAAAGACTTGACATGAAATGGTTATGTTTTTGTATCGATTTGTATCCCATTTAGTTACATGTACTATATTGGTTGGTAATTGTTGTGCTGTTGTGTACACAGTAGTACTCCTTGTATTTACTATGTATCAATGTATATGTTTTATTTGTTATAGTCTGTCTCAACTCACTCAGCTCAAGAAACTGAAGCTATTTAATAATAACTTCAGTGGTGGGCTACCCACAGTCATTGCTGAGATCTACAGTTTGAATGTACTCGACCTGGGTAGCTGTCAGCTGACAACCCTACCTGAGGGGTGAGTCTAAGAAGTAGTAGATATTACACAACAACAGAAACAGTTTTATTATTTTACACATCAAGTCTTTAATTCAACAGAAAACATTGTTGGTAATGTTGTAGAGGTTTTTGACCTTCACCCTACTTCAATGAAAGTTTCAGCACAATTAATTAAATGCCATTATTGTCACTCTATCAAGGAAGGCTAGACATAAAATGGTTATGTTCTTGTATCCCATTGAGCAGGGATGGGACCAAATACAATTGAATTTTTATTTGAGTTTTAAAATTCAGTATTTATTCGACTTTCAAGTATTTAAATTTGTATTTGAGTTTTAAAGTTTTCAATTGTAGTAATTGACTTTTATTTGGATTTGTTGTTTAGAGTTGGTCCTATCCCTGCCATTGAGTTACATGTACTATATTGGTTGGTAATTGTTGTGCTGTTGTGTACACAGTAGTACTCCTTGTATTTACTATGTATCAATGTATATGTTTTATTTGTTATAGTCTGTCTCAACTCACTCAGCTCAAGAAACTGCATCTAAATGATAATAACTACAGTGGTGGGCTACCCACAGTCATTGCTGAGATCTACAGTTTGAATGCACTCAACCTGGAAAGCTGTCAGCTGACAAACCTACCTGAGGGGTAAGAAGTAGTAGATATTACACAACAATAGGAACAGTTTTATTATTTTACACATCAAGTCTTTAATTCAACAGAAAACATTGTTGGTAATGTTGTAGAGGTGTATGACCTTCACCCTACTTCAACACAACAGAAGTACACAAACAGCCATTTATTATGTACAAACAGTTATATAACTATTAAAACTAGCTTGTAATGCCCCTGTTTGTTTTTGTTATGTGAGTTAGTTGGTGCAGACAGTCCATAGCAGGTAGTGTACATGCAGTGTACAAGTAGTGTACAGTTAGTGTACAGGTAGTGTACAGGCAGTGTACAGGTAGTGTACAGGTAGTGTACAGGTAGTGTACAGGTAGTGTACAGGTAGTGTACAGGCGGTGTACAGGTAGTGTACAGGCAGTGTACAGGTAGTGTACAGGTAGTGTACAGGTAGTGTACAGGTAGTGTACAGGTAGTGTGCAGGTAGTGTACAGGTAGTGTACAGGCAGTGTGCAGGTAGTGTGCAGGTAGTGTACAGGTAGTGTACAGGTAGTGTACAGGTAGTGTACAGGTAGTGTACAGGCAGTGTACAGGCAGTGTACAGGTAGTGTACAGGTAGTGTACAGGTAGTGTACAGGTAGTGTGCAGGTAGTGTACAGGTAGTGTACAGGCAGTGTGCAGGCAGTGTGCAGGTAGTGTACAGGTAGTGTACAGGTAGTGTACAGGCAGTGTACAGGCAGTGTACAGGCAGTGTACAGGTAGTGTACAGGTAGTGTACAGGTAGTGTACAGGTAGTGTACAGGTAGTGTACAGGTAGTGTACAGGTAGTGTGCAGGTAGTGTACAGGTAGTGTACATGTAGTGTACAGGCAGTGTGCAGGTAGTGTACAGGTAGTGTACATGTAGTGTACAGGTAGTGTACAGGTAGTTTACAGGTAGTGTACAGGTAGTGTACAGATAGTGTACAGGTAGTGTACAGGTAGTGTGCTGGTAGTGTGCAGGTAGTGTACAGGTAGTGCACAGGCAGTGTACAGGTAGTGTACAGGTAGTGTACAGGCAGTGTACAGGTAATGTACAGGTAGTTTACAGGTAGTGTACAGGTAGTGTACAGGTACTGTTCAGGTAGTGTGCAGGTAGTGTGCAGGTACTGTATAGGTAGTGTACATGTAGTGTACAGGTAGTGTGCAGGTAGTGTGCAGGTAGTGTAGTGTACAGGTAGTGTACAGGTAGTTTACACCTAGCCTACATGCAGTGTACAGATAGTGTTATGGTGTAGCGTGTTGTGCAAATGTGGAAGTAGAACTGCATTGGAGGAGTGGCAACCACATATTAGAATGTTCATGTTTCTCAGGCTATGGTCCAGGTTCTTAGTGTTTGGTAAGAGATTGCAATAGGTAAATGTTGGTGAAAGTGGGGTATAGAGCCTTCTAAGGGTCAGGGAAGTCTAGTATAGGCAACTACATAGGCAATAGGGAAGTTGGGTGCCAAATTCAAAGGAGGCAACTCTAAATCTTGTAACATTGAGTAGACAACTCCTTATTTAGTGTAGATGGTTTACTTGTGCTCTTTGTGAAGGGCTGGAAGAATGAGAGAGACCTGGGGGTGGTTTGAGTAGTATATTTTGAGCAGATCTCTGGAGTGATGGGGTGGGTTTGAGTTGAGTGTTGGGGACAGCACTAGGGGTCGGGGGCCAGGGGTGGATGCAGGGGAAAGCAAGAGAAAGGGGTGTTATGAAGAGTTTTGTCTCTGCTTGTCCGCTACAATATATCCTGAGAGGATGAATGAGGATTTCTTTTAAATCAGTAGTGGGCAACGTGCAGCCCACGGGTCACAAGTGACCCAGCTGCCAGGAAATTGTCCCCACTAACCCCTTTCAAAATAACACGTGAGCTAGGATTTTGAGTGGTCATTTTACAATAATTTTGCTCTTCCAGCCCCTGAACTCACCCTGCAGATTTCCAACCATTAGAAATTCCCTTCCACAATTTATTGATAACTTATTGAGAAGTGTACATGCAGCAAGCAGCAATAACCTACCTCCACACATTGAGGAATAAACCGGAAAGATGCAACATCAAGCATCTCTCTTGAAATTGTTCTTGAGTTGTGGAGTGGATAGTTACTGAAGTATCGTACCTGTTACAGTATTTTATCATAGCACGTATTCTTATGTTATGTTATCACAGTGATATGTAACATTTTAATAACAAACAGACTTTACAAGGTACCCTTTGTCTCAACCGCAATAGTTTATGCGACAAAAATGTTTTCAGATAGTGACTTCATTGTATGTGTGTGGCCCACAAATAGGTTGAAAGACTTTGATTTGGCCCTCAGGGCAAAAAGGTTGCCCACCTCTGTTTGAAATAGATAACAATATATTATGGGCAAAAAATAACCTATTTCATTTGCTGGCGTCGATAACTCCATCAAAGAAGGCTAGAAATCATAGAGTTGTGTATCTGGTGCAAGGTTATTTATATCTCTAGTTGATGGCTGTGTTTGATTGGTCAATTCTTGTATTCTAGCTCTTTGTATGTCTACTATAACACTAGCTGTGATCATATGCTATATTGGGATAGCAACTACAGATAAAATAGCATCTTCCTTTGTAATCAGTTCTTCCATCATAGCCCCTGGCTACAACCATTAGTTTGATCTGACAAAAACTGTTTACCATCAGTTTGTTTTGTTTTACAAAACATGGCAATGATAGTTTACCGTTTGAGAGAGACTTATTCATTTGTTAGTATATAATTGTGTGGAAGTAGCCTGTGTTTTGCCAGTTGCCGGTCGTCAGAAGACGAATCTGTGGTAATTAGAAACTCACCCATATCATACCAGCAACCAAACTTTGACTCCTTTCTGTGGCACCATCAAATCACATTTTAGCTCCTCATCAGCCCAGTAATGGTGTATTAGTCGTTTCCCTCCCTGAAGGGAAGTTTCACTCAAAGTAGCAACAAAGCACCAGTTGTTTTGTTCTGTTAAATATGAAATTTGGTTGGTAACTAGTTTTGGGGCAAAAACTGTTCACACAATATTATCTCAGATGTACTAGAGACATGATAGATGAATGGATAAACCCAAACAACTAATAACCAAACTTTTATGTAGAAACATAGAGCTAGTCTATTAGTTAGTGAGACTCTGGCTAGTTGCCAAAACCATAGCTCTGTAGGATGAAATAAAACCATATACTTTAGCTGCTTGTCACAGCTTTGTTTTCTGCAGGTTTGGAAATATAACTAGTATGTTGAGAGATGAAACTTTCAGCAGAATTAAATAAATGTCATTATTGTCACTCCATCGAGGAAGACTAGACATAATAAGGGATAAGAGAGGTGGTGGGATAAGGGAGGTGGTGGGATAAGGGAAGGGATAAGATTGTTATACCAATATTGGTACATTAGCGTTTTACTGATATCAAGAATAGACATCCCAACATATATTGGTTTGTATAACACACATTTATTCTTTGTTAACATTACTGCTGACAAATCATCGTTAATTTCTGTAGTATATCTAAACCTAGGACTTCTTTTTATTTTTTTTTAATTCTTCTGTTGTTGCTAAAAGTCTAACATCAATTTCTATTGCGTACATTTTTTATAGACTTTCCAAATACTGAATTGTTCATTAGCTTAAAGAAGTCCTTCTCAAAATCAGTCATTGCCTTTTTTCTTAATTCTGTGTTCAAATCAATATATTGTCTCATCCAAGCTGACTCTTTAAATGCAAGTATTTTATGACAATTTGTTACTTTTAAGCCTAGACTACAATATTGTTCTAATGATTTATGATGAATAATATAATTCTTTTTATCATTTAATCGTAGCATCATTTTCCCATCTTTATGTTCTGGTGCAAGAGGATAACAATTGTGGTGGTCATGTAGGCGTTTGGATTATTCTAACTCAGCAATATATCCTTCATTTGGTTTTAATTCATCAATATTATTTAACCACCTGAAACCATGAGTTGGTAGAGGTTGAGACGTTGCCCAACCATAAAGATTATTCTTGTCTTCATACATAATATAGCTTTGCTTTATTTGCTCAACAAGAGGGCTAATATATTTATTATCTGCGGTTGCATATCTAAGAAAGCCAATAGTAGATATCCCACCACGAATACAACTCTCAATAAAATTATACATATTAACATCAGTTATGTTTTCTAGTTCTATTTCAGTTTTTAATAATAGTGCATCCCTGACAGTGATGGAGAAGTAATATATTTTGCCGGATCTAATTTATAAACTTGTATTGATAGATCTCTAAATGTTTCAAAGACATCTGCTAATAATAAAGCATCAGTTGCTAAATATAAATCATTATATTGACCTAAGTTTTTAATACTAAACTTATTCCAGACATCTAGTGCATGTTGATAGTCTTTATCAGATATTGATGAGTTTCCAGTTAAGAAATTAAGACCATCAACAAGCCTTTCGAGTGATGCATTTAAAAATTGTACGGTATCAATAAACCTAAATTTATCAATACCTTGTTGTTGGCAATAACATCTGCACTTCTATTTAATTTTTTTTATTAATAGATGAGTGTCATATCCTCTTAAATGATGTAAAATAACTGGAATATTTTTATCTGGCTTTAATTGTAAATTACAGTTGTTGTGAGCTGCTCCTCTATATTTTCCAGTAATACGATCATGATCTCTAACTTTATGATTCTTGTCTGTAAAATCTTTATCACATAAATAACATTGAGTTGACTGTTTAAATCCAATCTCTTCTTCTTTTGATATAATTATTGGCACTACCAGTTGATTGGATATCCATTTACCTGCTTCATCCATTGTTTCATAAAACTTTTCAATAACATTGGGTCTTCTATATAAATTAAAACCAACTTTTACTCTATCAGACCAAATACAAGTCCAACAAAATGAAGATGGTTCAGGTATCATTTTACCTGCGCCAGCTGGTCTTAATATAGATTCCAAATCAGCATACAATACATATGGTTTTCTTAACACGTTTTTTATATTTTTAAATTTAGTTTTACTACCTTTAGCAGGCATTGTCACAACAGATTCCCCATCATGCAAGCTGACACATTTGACAATATATATATCTAAAGATGCTTGAGTATTATTATTATTTAAACATTTTAAACATCTATATCTGTTATTAGTTTTCTTTGTTTGAGTGTTTAATAGTGCAGATATATTTTTTACCCATATATAATGATTATTATATAATAATAAGTTTACTATTGGCAATTCTTCTTCATGTATTCTAGAGTCAGTATGATAAATAGTTAGCTTATCAGCTTCCCAACCATAAACATTAATTATTAGGTGGTTTTTCTTAGCAAACCTTTGTATGTCTTTTACATTTATAGGAAATTTAACACCTTCATAATTTAATTGATTAAAGTATGGTTTATTGTTACTTAATCTATCTGTATGACTTTTAGCTGGAAATAAACATGATAATATAAACCAAGCAAAGCAACAGTCATCTTGGTTTTTAACATTAATACATGCTTTTTTATTTGCTAGCCTAGCTGGAAGATCTTGAAATGTATTGCCACCTGATAATACTGGCTTTCCATAAAATTCTACATCAAGTTCAGCAATGTTTGTCAATCTCCATCCACTACCATTTTTTTGTAAATTTATCTAAATTTTGCTCAATAAAAATAATTTGTCTATTAAATACTTCTAACATATTATTACCAACATTTACATATTCTTTATCAACCCAAATATAAACCAGTTTTTCAAAAGAGTTCTTTATTTTGTTTTT
This sequence comes from Cryptosula pallasiana, assembly GCA_945261195.1. NCBI lineage: Eukaryota > Metazoa > Bryozoa > Gymnolaemata > Cheilostomatida > Cryptosulidae > Cryptosula > Cryptosula pallasiana. The sequence goes on from OX183130.1 coordinate 23,622,216, forward strand.
CAAATTCACAAGCTATTGATATTCTAAAATCCATAGATATTGTAATATATTTTTCCATCATAGCTAATATTTCACTTTGATAGATATCGCTAAATATATTTGTGTCAGAAAAACCAACATTAATCTAAATTTTCTTGTTGTACAACGAGAAGAAGTAGGTATTGGGTTTTTCAGTTTTGTGTTTTGGTCTAGGCCTGTCTCCATTTAATAGTAGAAATAAACTTCAATTAAAAAATATAAATTAGAAAACTAAAAAATAAAAAAATAAGACTTCAATAATTTAATTGGCTAGTCACTTTTGTTTGTTGGCATTTTTTCTCTCATATTCATATCCTTTTCTCTCACGACAAACAAAACACATTTTACACAGTTTTTTTTTATCATTAATAAATGTATATAATTCAAACTCTTTAATACTGTGGTGGAATTTTATGTCTACTACCATTGCGCAAGGTCCCCCTGACAACTGCTGGGTGTCAGGCAAGCCTAAATAGAGCCTGACACAGTCAGAACATAAGCAAGTCGGCCGGTAGAAGCCCTACCGGCCCTGCGGTATTTACTGCCGGCCCTGCAGCATGCACTACCGGCCCTGCAGTGCCATTACCAAACCTATACCGGGTCGGTGAGCAAAGAACTACTATAGCCTGAGGACCGAAATTGATACCAAAGGTGCAGGAGCCCGACTTTGCAACATAGCTGTCCTCAAACAAGACTAAAGCCAAGGACCACAAGCCATAAGGACCAGGAACTAGAGCTACTGATTGCACCATCATGAATCAGCAAGATTGACTGAGAAGCTCCGCCCCCTACTTCTGGGCGTCTTACATATTTAACCCTATATTAACCAATGAGTGTATTGCATATTTATATCTTATGTTCTGATTAGTGTAAACACTTCCTGCCATTGCTGATTTGTTGCCCCTTGTTTGGGCATATGTTTTAATCCTGTTCTGCCTATAAAAGGCAGAACACTTCCCTTCATTCATTGTATTGTATTGGGATTCTGCCTGCGCTTAAGCCAAGTAGCATGATACAATTACCCTCATTATACATTGCTGGTTATGCTGTGTAATAAAGTATGGTTTACTCAACAAGTCATTGAGTCGTACGCTTGAGCCGCGGGCTCCGAGAACAGTTGTGGAGTTGGCATACTCCTCTGTTGGAAGTTGACCTCTAGAGTGAGGCGTTGTTGGTGGACGTTTGGTCGGCCCCCCAAAATCCACTACAATACATTGACTACAATATAATTTTTTTTTGTTTAAAATAATTTTATCTAAATCTGACAATGGTTGTTTTGTTACATATTTATTTATTACATCAGATGGTGTAACTATTTTTGTTAGTTCTTCATTTTTTTTTTTAATATATGTTTTTCATGTTGTATAGCACGACAATCAACACACATCTTACATTCCTTGTTTGGTGTAATAAATTTAAATATGGAAAAGTATAGTCGACAATAGCTGCATCTCTTCTGTTGGTCTAGCTCACTACTCATTTCATAGCAATAAGAAAACTCAATACCAAAATCTATTATCTCAGCTATTTTATCATTGGAGTGTGACAATTTTGCTTTAGTGTGACAATTTTGTTGGAGTGCGACAACTTTATAATCATGAGATGATAACAAAAGCAAACATTGCAGGCATGTTTATCAGCTTTATATCCATGATTCACTGTCTATGCATAAACATCCTATTAATTTTGTTCTATTTTTAGCCACTATCTATGGCTAAAACCAGAGTAAACAGCCTGTCACAAAAATATGATGTCCTCTACCAAAAACGTCTAGTCTAAATCAAAAATTAGGGAGCTGATTTATGACAATTGGGGCTTATTTTAATTTAGATTAGGGGGTAAATGGCGTGAATTGATTGGATATTGAGATAAAAACAGCGGGTGGTCCAGAACCAGCCTCGAGTCAACTACTATATCACCAACTGAGATCATTTACTATATTGGGATAGCAACTACAGATAAAATAGCATCTTCCTTTGTAATCAGTTCTTCCACCATAGCCCCTGGCTGCAACCATTAGTTTGATCTGACAAAAACTGTTTACCATCAGTTTGTTTTGTTTTACAAAACATGGCAATGATAGTTTACTGTTTGAGAGAGACTTATTCATTGGTTAGTATATAATTGTGTGGAAGTAGCCTGTGTTTTGTCAGTTGTCAGCAGACGAATCTGTGGTAATTAGAGACTCTCACCCATATCATACCATCAACCAAACCTTGACTCCTTTCTGTGGCACCATCAAATCACATTTTAGCTCCTCATCAGCCCAGTAATGGTGTAATAGTCATTTCCCTCCCTGAAGGGAAGTTTCACACAAAGTAGCATCAAAGCACCAGTTGTTTTGTTCTGTTAAATATGAAATTTGTTGGTAACTAGTTTTTGGGCAAAAACTGTTCACACAATATTATCTCAGATGTAATGGAGACATGATAGATGAATGGATAAACCCAAACAACTAATAACCTAACTTTTATGTAGAAACATTGAACTAGTCTATTAGTTAGTGAGCCTCTGGCTAGTTGCCAAAACCATAGCTCTGTAGTATGAAATAAAACCATATACTTTAGCTGCTTGTCACAGCTTTGTTTTCTGCAGGTTTGGAAGCATAACTAGTATGTTGAGAGATGAAACTTTTAGCAGATTAATTAAATGCCATTATTGTCACTCTATCAAGGAAGGCCAAACATAAAATGTTTATGTTTTTGGATTAATTTGTATCCCATTGAGCAGGGATGGGACCAAATACAATTGAATTTATATTTGAAACTTAAAACGCAGTGTTTTTTCACTCTTCAAAAATTGGAATTTGTATTTGAGTTTTAAAGTTTTAAAACTGCGGTATTTAAATTTTGTTTGAACTACAATTTTTCAAATAAAATTATTTGAATCTTTATTTAAATTTAAATGTTTTCAATTGCAGATACTTGAATTTCAATTGAGTTTGTTATTTAGAGTTGGTCCTATCCCTGCTATTGAGTTACATGTACTATATTGGTTGGTAATTGTTGTGCTGTTGTGTACACAGTAGTACTCCTTGTATTTACTATGTATCAATGTATATGTTTTATTTGTTATAGTCTGTCTCAACTCACTCAGCTCCAGGTACTGTATCTATCTGGTAATAACTTCAGTGGTGGGCTACCCGCAGTCATTGCTGAGATGGACAGTTTGAATGTACTCCGCCTGGATAGATGTCAGCTGACAACCCTACCTGAGGGGTGAGTCTAAGAAGTAGTAGATATTACACAACAACAGAAACAGTTTTATTATTTTACACATCAAGTCTTTAATTCAACAGAAAACATTGTTGGTAATGTTGTAGAGGTTTTTGACCTTCACCCTACTTCAATGAAAGTTTGAGCACAATTAATTAAATGACATTATTGTCACTCCACACCTCAAACAAGATAACTTATACTGTAAAATGTCAGATGCCAACTAACTTCTGCTGATTTTCTGCAGAGGCCACAATATACAAAATATAAAACAGGCAATATCCTGTCTGATTGAGGCTCAGCCAATCACAAACATAAATATTTATACAACCCACTAACATGCCTCGCATAAGTTTAATCAAATAATTTGCATAACATCTAGCATGTTGATCTTTTGACGAGGCAGACACCTCCTATCTTCAGTTTTGTTCACTATTGCATACCATCAATGCATTTTTGTTAACAATCATGTGGGTTCACAGGCTAACAAGCTATATATACATATCACTATAAATAAAATATGTAGCCACTCAAACTGGCTGTTAACGTGTCACAAAGATTTGGTTGCTGGGGTAAATTTTGCTGCTCAACACTGCAGCTAATGTACTACAGGACTGGCTAGTCTCACACAACTGCTCAACACTCCAGCTAATGTACTACAGGACTGGTTAGTCTCACACAACTGCTCAACACTCCAGCTAATGTACTACAGGACTGGTTAGTCTCACACAACTGCTCCACACTCCAGCTAATGTACTACAGGACTGGTTAGTCTCACACAACTGCTCAACACTGCAGCTAATGTACTACAGGACTGGCTAGTCTCACACAACTGCTCAACATTGCAGCTAATGTACTACAGGACTGGCTAGTCTCACACAACTGCTCAACACTGCAGCTAATGTACTACAGGACTGGCCAGTCTCACACAACTGCTCAACACTGCAGCTAATGCGCTACAGAACTGGTTAGTCTCACACAACTGCTCAACATTGCAGCTAATGTACTACAGGACTGGCTAGTCTCACACAACTGCTCAACACTGCAGCTAATGTACTACAGGACTGGTTAGTCTCACACAACTGCTCAACACTGCAGCTAATGTGCTACAGGACTGGCTAGTCTCACACAACTGCTCAACACTGCAGCTAATGCGCTACAGGACTGGCTAGTCTCACACAACTGCTCAACACTGCAGCTAATGCGCTACAGGACTGGCTAGTCTCACACAACTGCTCCACACTTCAGCTAATGTACTACAGGACTGGCTAGTCTCATACAACTGCTCAACACTGCAGCTAATGCGCTACAGGACTGGCTAGTCTCACACAACTGCTCCACACTTCAGCTAATGTACTACAGGACTGGCTAGTCTCATACAACTGCTCAACACTGCAGCTAATGCGCTACAGGACTGGCTAGTCTCACACAACTGCTCAACACTGCCCCCCCCCCCCCCCATCTACTATTTACTCTCTACAACTCTGAGCTTGTTGGCTGTTGCGTGGAGTGGAGGTCAAACCTTTATACAAAGTTAGGATTTAATAAATTTATTATTACTGATAGTCCAGAATGTAACAGACCAAAGCAAGATCCTAAAGTTACCTGCCAGGTAGTGCCAGTTGCCTGGCTTTTATTAAAGTATTTACAGGATATCCGCAAGCTAAAAAAGGCAACTACCAATCACAATAATTTAGTGCGTTTGAGTGACAAGTTAGATTTTAAATAAGTTTAATCCACTCTTACCCCCTGCATCCACCCCTGGCCACCCACGTACCAACCCCCAAGTGCCTAGCCACTGCTAAACTGATTGCTTTTCTCACCACCAACGGTAAATCAACTAAAGACAGCTAACATCTACATCCATAGAGCACACTTGTACCCTCCACCTACCAGGTCCCTGCTACCCACAACCCTCTCTCCCTTTCAACTTCTTCACAAGGATCTCTCCTCCAGCAAGTTGGAAGGCTCTATGAACAAACGTATAGACTTCAGCCCCTGCGCACATAAACTAAAGTGGGCGGAGTTATGCACTCCCAAGTGATAACAGATGGTAACTACTAAACCAAATGATGGCCAAGAGATGAGGAGTTATAGCCAAGAGTACAAGTGACCTATGACAGCTAAGATCAGAGAGAGACAGACAAGCCAATGCTCTAGTTACAGATGTATTGGACTACTAATGGGAAGGATTATAAATGCACCAATAGAAAGTGAACTTTCAAGTGAATGTGTCTTCTGTGTAAGAACGACCAAATTTAGTATCTAGTTAGTCTTGAATTAGGAATGTTACTGAATAAAGTACCGTACTTTCCGCTATTACTATATTTGGTTGACTTTTAATCTGTGTAGTGTGCCTGGAGGGTTGCCATAGTTGAGTTCTGTCTCAACTGAGTTCTTGTGTTGACTTGGTAGGGTGCTTTGTATTAGGTCAAGGTAGAGCATCTCCATTGTAAGTCAAGGTCAAGGTTGAGTGACTCGGACCTCATTCAAGTACTTGGATTTTGGTCAAGTGAACCAGGATTTTAGTCAAGTCATTCAGACTTGGATTTTTACTGATTCTAACGAAGAATTAAAAAAGTTCACTTTGAAATAATTCGAAGACAACATCTTGTTGTTCTGCAAATTTTTGCCTATTTCAACTTTTCTTGTTAACAATTATCTTTCTCTACAATGACTACAATAAATCCGGCTATCTTTAAATTACTTTGGTTTCAGCTGCCGCAGGAGATGCAGGGGGTGTGGTTTAACATTTACTTCTTGATACAAAATACATTAATCTGTAGCTATAGCCTTTCTTTATCACTCAGGTCTCTCTAGACAAATATTTAATAGCAGTGACAAAGTATACAAGGCAGCAGGCACACAGTGGGAAGGTGTAACATCAACATTAGTGTTATACATACAGAATATATATACTGACATACGATACACTATCTGAGGCTACCATTGGCCCCCAACCATAGCTGTAGATAAAGGGCAAGGTCAAACTGAATTTTGACAATTCTAAGTTGAAAGAAAAATATTCACTTTTATATCTATTTATAGTACGATAATATTCCCTTCAGCAGCTGTGTGTAGCCTGAGTACAATAATCAGCGGCTTGGGCAATGCCAACAGTCATAATTATTGATCATGATAATTGTGACATCAGCGAGAGTGCACAACTCCAATTTTCAACCACCATAATGTGACAGTTAAGAGGTTGTTACAAACAAACAAACCTGGTTCCCTTTGTTTTATGGATAACATGAATCTTGGCCCAAACTATTTTATGCAGGCAATTGTACATAATAACAGGACTATGTCAGTCTAACAAACATTAACGGTATGTAGCTGTTGTAATTGTTAGCTAGCAAACCTTGTTTCCTGCGTTAATGGCAACTGCAAACACTTATTTTCTGCATTTATAAAGTGTTTCAATTAAACAAAATTTAGATATTTTGCCACAGTCAAAATGAACATTAAACACTGATATTCTGTTGTTTCTTGTGTAAATTATGTATGTTGTCATGTCTATACTAGATGTGAGATCTGAATAAAAACAAAACATGGTGTATACAAACTGCATTGATGATATAGTTATTGCATTCTAGCCCAAACCTTGTCTTGGGATGTAAAAAGTTGTTTTCGCTCCAAAACAAGCGCGAGGTTACAAGAAAACTGACATTCCACAAGATTTCATATTATTACATGTACTTTTCAATTAACCATACAAAGATTTTTAAACAAGGAAAGCAAACACCTTTACAATATTTCAACTTTGATTTTTCCCTCAAATAAATGTAGGAGTCGCTATTCAAACTAAGTATGAATGGAATTCCTAAATAAGTGAACTACCAGTTACTAAAGGGGTTTGTGTAAAGAGCTTGAGTTCCCCCAATGAATGTTTGTTACTTAGTATACTCACATATGTACCAGTCTCAACCACTCACTAAAGTTTTGTGTTGTCTAGCCACTGTTTGATTTATTTGTTTTGTTTATTTGAGCTTTTTATTTAGCCTTCAGAACCTGAAGCAGCTGAGGGTGCTCTATCTTGGAGGGAACAAGTTTAAGCATCTCCCTGCTGTAGTCTACAAACTCACTGAACTAGAGACACTAAGTCTCTGGTATAGTAGTGAACTAGAGAGGATAGAGGATGACTTGCTGCATCTCACAAAACTCAACAGGTTGGAATGTACAGGGTGTTACTCTCTTGTTTACCCTCCATCCGCTGTGTGTGAGCTAGGAGTGACTGCAGTGAAAAAGTTCTTCAATGACCTCAAACTAGCTAAAGGAATAGAGAAAACTGTTGTGCCAGTCGCTATCATTGGAAAAAGCATGTCAGGTAAATCGAGTGTTGTTAAAAGCCTCCTGAGTGGTCAGCGCACTTTGTCTCACCGCCAAGCCAACTCTCCATTGGACGAAACAACCAAAGTGTTTGAGTTGAAAGACTTACAGCTACCAAGTTCTCAGCTCAAATTGATTGACTTTGGTGGCAATGATGTCTACCAAATTGCGTACAGAATGATGATTAAAGGGCAATACTTACCTCTCGTAGTGGTCAATCTTAAAGAGTTTTCCTCTCTTTCATCATCTCTTGGGACCAAGGAGGCAACCAGGAAGGTGTGCTTGGACTGGCTAACACACCTTTACCTGGCTTGTCCCAGGTTGGGTCGTCCCATACTCGTAGTCACTCATGTGGACACAATGGAGAGTGACACTGCTAAGTGCTGTGTCAAAGAGCTTCTCAAACAAGTTGAGATTATTCGACAGGAAGTGCTGAAAGAAGAAAAAGAGCGACAAGCTAAACACACTTTGAGTTTCCACAACATACCTCATCTCTCCAACACAGATGTCCCCCTGTTTGCTCCTGATGACATATTTGAGTTTGGTGACATCACAACAACCTCAGTCAACATCCAAAGTCTTAAGAACAACCTAGAAGAACGCAGCAAAGACTTCAAAGCTGTCATTCCCCGGCTGTGGGAAGAGTTGGCATCATTCATACACAATCATGCAGACACACCGTATGTGTCTATCGCTGATGTAACATCAAAGTATTCTAACAAAGACTGTCTTGTCATATTGAGATACATGCACAACATCGGTGACATTTTGTGGTTTGAGAGCATGGTTGGCCTTAAAGACTACATATTCCACCAAATCCCTGCTGTCACTGAAATGATGACTGTTCTCTTTCATCACAGCTCTGAAGATCAATGGAATAAGCGATTAACCGATTTCACCTCATTTTTCCATGGCTGCCAGTCAATCAGCAAAAAGAAATACAAAGCACTGATTCAAAGGTTCATTTCGTCTGGAGTAATCGATAGAATACTGCTAGTCCATCTGCTTGAGAAAGAGTCAGAGTTTCCACCTGAAGTGGCTCTTGACTTACTTCAGTGCTTTTGCATCGTTTTTGGACCAATCGAAAGTAGAGCTGGAATTGACTACGTGATTCCATTTTTTGCTCCGAAACTCAAAGATGATTCATGGAAGACTGATGGACCCCTACAGTTACGTGCAGACATCGTACTTTGTGGTCTGACCCTCCCAAAGTATGTACATCAACTTATAACAGTGACAGTGCTAAACCGTTCTTTGGACTCTACTGACAGCATTGAAGTTACTTACAATGGCGCTACAATCTACCACGGAGAGAGCACTACACATCTGGTACACGATTTTGTGAATGGAACAGTGACATTACAGATCTCAACTCCTTTGAGCCTACTCGCCGACTCCTGGAAACGCCTTATAGACACAGCTCAGCCGGTGTTCTCATTGATCTCTCAAGAGTGGAAAGCTTGTCATGTGTCATTCAAGTTCTACTGCTCCCACTGCCTCTTTCTCAATGACCCAAGTCCTGCTTTTGAAATTGACCCCCGATGGTTTCAACTTCGATCGAACTTCGATTCAACCACCGTGAAAAAAGCACCAGTTTTGGTAGAGAGATTTCAGGTCTTCAAATTTTTCTACAAACTCTGGTTTCAACCCATCAGTTCTGCTGCTGCGGAAGAAGCATCAGTTTTCGTAGAACGCTTTCAGGGAATACAACCGGTTACCTGCGACAGAGAGGCAGAAGTCAAGAAGAGCAAGAGGCCTTCGGTTCCCAAGCCATTCAAGTATCCATGTGAGTCAATAGCATACTTGTACTTTGGTGGACAAATGGTACTGACTGTAACTAACAAAAAGTTGTATGTACACAAATGCTCAATAAAGATACACACATTAAAGTCTATCAGTTACATTAGAAATAATTTGGATGTGATTTCAGGCTACGAGTTGTCAGAGGGTGAAATCCAGAAACTGGAGGAATATCTCTCAAACCTAGAGTCCAACCGGTACCCAAGAACTGCTGGTAGAGTACACATAACTGTACATTACATAACTTTGTGTGAAGACTGTTGGTTTAAAGTGGTGAAGTGAAGCTATTGCAACAATGCTATTGCCACTTATTGGTTTCTGTGAAGTTCTGACCAAATGACTATTATACTATTTTTGTTCCATTTATACAAAACCTGTAAGCCTCCCTTCTAATGGTTATTCAGGCCTACATAGTTGCCACCTGCTTTGGTTGGCTGACTAATCTGCCCACTTTTATGTTTCGAGGTTTTGATTTTCTTATTTTCGAGGCAATAAAAACGTCTCCCTCTATCTACTGTATTGCCTCCACATAATGGCAGTCTTCACTTGATGCTGTTTGACAACCAGACTGCAGTATATCAGCACTACTTCCCATTTATGAAATCGATAAAGTTTGATAAAATAGCCGGCCCTAAACAAAAATAGGTTTTTCTGTTTTCATTCATGGATACTTCATCTCGATGTGACTTCATGGTCAATCTACTATTATTAGTAATATATGAGCAGATCTCCCTACCAAGTGTTTTTTTGTGGATCTGACCTTGGAGTTGAGACAATGGGTTACGGCGTTGGATGAATTCGCCGAGTTTATATTGTATTTTACTTGAGGGGTACTTGAGTGGCATTTGAGTGGCATTTGAGTTTTGATTAGTTTTTTACTTAATTTGAACTTATATGGCATATAGATTTTGAATGTATGGCATTCAAGTTTTGATAACTTTTTTACATAACTCGAACTCATATGGTATCTTGAGAGAGAGGGGAGAGGAGAGAGGAGAGAGGAGAGATGGGAGATGAGAGAGGAGAGAGAGGAGAGAGATTTTTTAGTTTTCTATACATTCATGTATATATGGTTAGTTATGTACATATTTATGGCTATATTTATATCTACATAGAGAGAGGAGATATATCTACATTGAACAAATTTATTGATCAAAAATGAAAATTATATGTTTATATACCTGATTACATAATGAGGGGTACTTGAGTGGCATTTGAGTTTTGATTATTTTTTTACTTAATTTGAACTTATGGCATATACATTTTGAATGCATGACATTCAAGTTTTGATAATTTTTTTACATAACTCGAACTCATATGATATTTTGAGAGAAGAGAAGAATGAGGAGACTACATTGAATCAATATATGATTATATACATTTATTACATAATAAGTAGCAAAATATTCTTGTATAATATAGCTAGAGTTAGTAAATACTAAGTAATTCAAAGCACTACAACTTGTAATGACAATCAATGGTTGATAGTCTTTTTCTTTACAATGTTGTCATTGTTGTACTGATGTTATAACTAGGAAGGAAGACTTCTGTTCTATGTACTTTTGATTCCATAATGAACTAAAATCAAAAGTTATGTATTAGTATAGGATGATTAAACAAAAATGTAAAATAATTACATAAATTTGAATTATAGTTCTTTTTACATTGGTTAGTTAACATTATATAGTAAAGGGAAGTAACTCACCAAGTTATATTATTCAGTTTGTTTTTTCTTGAGCATAATTTTCATCAAGCGTTTTTGATTCTCTCTCTTCTATCTAAAGCAAAACAAAAAATAATTCCTTTATAAATAAATATTATCTAATTGGAAGTATTACTTATATCAGTTAGTTTACATTGAATAAAAAATACTCACTGTGTTGTCTTGTCTGACATGCTCTTTTTGAATATAGTTTTCACCAGGGGGCGCTGGTTCTCTCAAAGATGTAGAAGATGTGTTTCCCACTCCCATTGAAAGCACTAAGACCTTGTTCTCAACAACCTCATCTGTAGTAAAGTACTTCATCTGGTTGGAATCATCAAGTTTGTTGGATAGGTTTTGAGCCGTTTCTATCGCTTGTAATGCTGTGAATGTGATTATATCATGTCGATGATAACCAAATCTACTAACTTCACGATTTCTTACAAGTATGACTCCTGTTCCAATTTGTTTGATGTTGCTAGCGTGTTTTTCAGGTATATATAGAACTCCCATCATCAAACCATCATATTGCAAACATCTGTAGTTTACCAGTAGCGCATTCATCACCACATCTCCATTAGGTAATGTTAACTGAGTTGATATTTGAGGAGATTCAAAACTGATTACACTTCCAACAGCAAATTGCGAGAGCGTTGCGATACGAACCATACTGATCAACTGAGTAGGTGTTTTTTTTTTTATTAATCTACTTAGCTGTTTAGCTTCCTCAAGGGAAATATTGGATGGGAAGTTGATAGGGTGAAAGATTGGATGCTTGTCTGAATCGAATCCCATAAAAACCACCAGTTTTGGAACATCCGGTTGTGTTGGAGCTAATTTGTTGTAATCCTCATTTCTCACCATAGACCTCACTTGTCGTCTGTTGCCAAATGTTTCGATATTGTAGCGGATAATGCATAAGTTTTTATATACATCCTCAGTTGGTTGTTCGATGGAGACTATCTCGAGAAGTGACGGCGTTTGATTTAAGTGAAGTGGTTGAAACCTTCCAATCATTACTCTGTCATTGGTATCGCAAGAATTGAGCAAACTAGCAGCATTTTTTGACAAGCAGGAAAGATGAGAAGGAGATGGCGCTTTCAAAGTCCAAGTATAGTCAATCGTTTTATTTCTATCCGAATCCCATGGCTTTGGTCGAATTGTGTTCAGTTTCCTTCTTATTAGATGTGAATCAGGAGGGATATTTTCTTTATCATCAGAGTATGGCTCAAATGTTGAGAGAAATGAGGTATTACGGTCTTCATTCATATTCAGAGCGTTCAGTCGGAAGTTGGAACTGAAAAGAGAGTAAAAAATATGTAACAAATGGCTGGAATTTGAAAAATATTTTGAAAAGAATAAACTAACTAGATATTTATAAAATAAACACATAATCAAAACCATAATAATTTTTCTGATGTGGTATGGTGAAACTATTTGATCTTTTATTAATAAGAACAAAATATTAAAACATAAAATTAACTTTCTGAAGTATTATAGCAAAACTAGTTGAAGTTTTTATCAGTATATGTTAAAGAATTATTTAGTAATTCTCACCTTATTGAGTTTCAAGTAAATGTAGTAGTTGGTGTGTAGATGTTGCTTCCTTGCTAGCTATTGTAGAACTGGATGCTTTCTGTGTGAAAACACTGGTTCTTAAATAGCTAAAGCTGTACTAATTAACCCTATGAAACCTTTATAATATATCTATGACTCAGCAGTTTTTTCACGCGATATTCCCGCGAAAGCTTTGGTTTTTATTCGCGTGAAAATTATTTTTTTACTCCCGCGAAAGCAATGGTTTCTATTCGCGTGAAAATAAACTATTTATTCCCGCGAAAGCATTGGTTTGTATTCGCGTGAAAATAAAATATTTATTCCCGCGAAAGCAACGGTTTCCATTCGCGTGAAAATAAACTATTTATTCCCGCGAAAACATTGGTTTGTATTCGCGTGAAAATAAAATATTTATTCCCGCGAAAGCAACGGTTTCCATTCGCGTGAAAATGAAGTATTGATTCCCGCGAAAGCTTTGGTTTGTATTCGCGGGAAAATAAAATTTTTATTCCCGCGAAAGCAACGGTTTCTATTCGCGTGAAAATAAACTATTTATTCCCGCGAAAACATTGGTTTGTATTCGCGTGAAAATAAAATATTTATTCCCGCGAAAGCAACGGTTTCCATTCGCGTGAAAATAAAGTATTGATTCCCGCGAAAGCAACGGTTTCCATTCGCGTGAAAATAAAGTTTTGATTCCCGCGAAAGCTTTGGTTTGTATTCGCGGGAAAATAAAATTTCTATTCCCGCGAAAGCAAGGGTTTCCATCCGTGCGAAAATAAATTATTTATTCCCGCGAAAACAATGGTTGGTATTCGCGTGAAAATAAAATATTTATTCCCGCGAAAGCATTGCTTTGTATTCGCGTGAAAATAGAATTTTTATTCCCGCGAAAGCAACGGTTTCTATTCGCGTGAAAATAAATTATTTATTCCCGCGAAAGCATTGGTTTGTATTCGCGTGAAAATAAAATATTTATTCCCGCGAAAGCATCGGTTTCCATTCGTGTGGAAATAAAATATTGATTCCCGCGAAAGCATTGCTTTGTATTCGCGTGAAAATAAAATTTTTATTCCCGCGAAAGCAACACTTTCCATTCGCGTGAAAATAAATTATCTATTCCCGCAAAAACATTGGTTTGTATTCGCGTGAAAATAAAATATTTATTCCCGCGAAAGCAACGCTTTCCATTCGCGTGAAAATAAATTATTTATTCCCGCGAAAGCATTGGTTTGTATTCGCGTGAAAATAATTTTGTTATTCCCGCGAAAGCAACGGTTTCCATTCATGTGAAAATAATGCTGATTCATAGCAGTGCAACTTAAGCTATATAAGAAGCACTGTTTTCATACAGAAAGCATTCACTTCATCGTTAGTAACTGAAGGAAGAAGATCTACTACATCATCATCTACTACAACCCTCCTTCTTCATCATTTGAGTTACATAGGAAACAGCTGAAGTTCAAACAACTATGTATATAATTCATCTAATTCAAAGAACAACAAGTCTTCATTTATGATGTAAGTATTTATATTTCGTTTTAATTGTAATCAATTTAAGCGTGAAGACATTTTCTGAACAAAAAACAAGATTATTCACTATTTAAGATATCAAAAAATGATGTATGTAAGTTTTAATTATGGTTATTCTTATTATTTCAGAGGCTTCAAAATGAAAAAAGTACTCCTTCTTCATCCGAATTTTATAGAAAGCAGCTCTCAAGTTCAAACTAACTGAAGGAAGAAGATCTACTACATCATCATCTACTACAACCCTCCTTCTCCATCATTTGAGTTACATAGGAAACAGCTGAAGTTCAAACAACTATGTATATAATTCATTAAAGAAAAACAAGTCTTCATTTGTGATGTAAGTATTTATATTTTGTTTTAATTGTAATCGATTTAAGCGTGAAGACATTTTCTGAATAAAAAACAAGATTATTCACTATTTAAGATATCAAAAAAATGTTGTATGTAAGTTTTAATTATGTTTATTCTTATTATTTCAGGACTTCAAAATGAAAAATGTACTCCTTCTTCATCCGAATTTTATAGAAAGCAGCTCTCAAGTTCAAACTACTAGGAATATCATTCATTTTAATTCAAAAGAAAAGACAAGTCTTCATTTCTGATGTAAGTATTTACGTTCTATTATAATAGTAATCAATTCAAGTATATTGAAAAAAAATTGAAACCTTAGTCTTTTTTATTTTTTTGCTATAAAGCATTATCATTTTTTTTTAGAATAACAACGAACTAGATCAAAGGAAAAGAACTTTCCAACAAAACTTCAACTTGAGTAATAACTGAAGCTACTACTTATATTATATATAAATAATGTGTCGAGTAACAAACAACAGATATGTAGCAAACACTATTTATAATGAAAAAAGAGAAATGCAAAAAACTCGAAATTGTTTTGAAAATACTAAAGACTGCGCTGAATGGATAGATGATAGTTTACTCGTTACTTCATCGTTGTTTTTACAACGAACTTTTCCTGATACCACTGCAATAACTTATGTCGTCGCAACTTATCCGGATAATCACTGTAGTCTTTTGTCATTAAAATTACAAAAAACTATTGCGCAACTTTCCCCATCGGACTTTTTCAAGTTCATTTACAATGAACTCTCTTTTTATGAAAGAGAGGCTTTAATGCTTGATGAAAGTTATCGAAGAAAATCATTTCTTACAAATTGGAGACGAGTAGGTAAACATTGTGGTGAAAACATGGCTGCAGCTGGTTTCTATAACCTTGAAAAAGACAACGCTGTTCGATGTGTTTTTTGCCAAGGGGTATTACTAAACTGGAAGGATGAAGATGAACATCCGATGAAAGAACACGCTAAAAGTTTTCCGTTTTGTCGATTTGTTAGAGGATTTAACACTCACAATCGTCTGTATAGACCTAGGAAACTACTTGCAGATGAAATGAAAAACATCTCAATTGTCAAAAGTTATACGATGGAAGAACAAAAGATCAGAAGAGGAGATTTAACTGCAGAAGTATTACCTCTAGGTATATCAATTGATCGTGCTGATACACCACGTTTTGCTACTGAAACATCTAGAGAAGACAGTTTCAAACAATGGAAGGGTAAAGTCTCCATGAAACTCCTTTCCAATGCAGGTTTCTACTATACTAAGTTCGGGGATAGTGTGAAATGCTTCTTTTGCTCAGGTGAACTTAAAGAATGGAAAGAGAGTGATCTACCATGGGAGGAACACTGTCGATGGTTCCCAGACTGTTATTTTTTACTCGGGAGTAAAGGTGAAGAGTACGTTGAGGATGTTTACATGCGAACGGAAAAAGGCAAAAGGTGTAAGCGACGGGTTGAAAAATATCGAGAAAAATTAAAACAAATAACTCGCAACAATGACACCGAAGAAATGAAACTTATTTGCAAAAAACTAGGATACAGTCAAAACGATATCGAACAAGTTTTAGTGTTAAATGGAAAACCTTTTGAGCGAATAGGTTTTATGATTGAAGCCCTACATATTTTTGAAAATGATTTTACAACTGTTGAGAATTCGTCAACACTGTTAAAAAATGATGCTAAATCAATTGATTCGTTAAAAAAAGATAAAGATCCGCTGTTAAAAAATGATGCTAAATCAATTGATTCGTTAAAAAAAGATAAAGATCAGACTAAGCAAAGCAAACTCGCTCAATGTGTGTCTGAGACGCATGAAAAAAAAGTAATTGCAAATCATATCTCTCTTCCGTGTGGTCATCTCATTTACTGTAGTGAGTGTAAGGAAAAAGCGCTTACTGAATGCTCATCAGAAGTAAAACCTTGCCCAATCGATGGTTGTCAGGTTGAAATTAAAGCATTTATGAAGATCTACATGAGCTAGCATAACAATTAACCTCAAAAAAAAGAAAAAGTAATGAATGATTAAATAGATGTTTCAATTTGAAAACGTATCATTCGCGTTTTGTAATTTAACGGAATAACAACAAATATGCTACGTGTTGAAGACTTTGCTCACCAAGAAGCTTCCGATGCTATAGGTCCTAAGACTTTTTTGGCTGAGGTTTCTGATGAAATGTTGAGGATTTATTTTACGGAGGAATGTGTATACTGTGTACTAGGAGGAAGTTTTTACAAGCAAGCAACCAATCTATCGCTACTAAACTGTTACTGTTCACACGTTGATGACAAATGTATCACTTGTAAAAGATATGCTGAAATGGTTGAAGGCGCTACACCTACCAAAAAAGAATTGGGTGATGCTATCGACTGGATTGATAGAAGACAAGTTTTGAAAAATGCTAAAATGGGTTTTTTGGTGCATGATGAATGGATTAATGCTTTTTTGGATCTTTCCACTGATGATTTGAAGTCTCCCTTTTTGTTAACAAATTTGAGAGCACGATTAAATCCCTACCTATTACCTACTAGTCAGAGCAAACTGGCTTATCAACGACTAAAGGATAAATTACTTGCGATAGCAGAAGGATATCCATACGCTTACACTCTTGATGAAAAAGAAGACTCAGTCAACCCGATAATAACTATTGATTCGACAAATATATCTGAAGACTCATAAAAGAACTGCTACAAAAAAAGTTGCTTCATTTATCTCTGAACTACAGCAGAAACATGAGTGGAAAAACTCAAGGATTCAAGTCAATTGGTACATTGGCTGATTTTGTTCCTAAGTTCATAAGGACTCATTTTGAACACATTCCTTTAGAGCGTTCGAATCCTCTTTTTGTTCAACTCATCACCGAAGAAGTATTTTATTTTGTGTTAGGATTCAATCTAGTTCGTAAATCAATACAAAGCATGCTTTTGAGCTGTAATTGTATTTCAAGAGCAAATCCTCTCGAATGCTTAAACTGTTCTAGGAGCTTTGATCCAAAAGTATGCTGTCCGCAAGACAAGTTGATAGATTTTGAAGATCTCAAAAGAGCGATCGAACTGGTTGATATAAAGCAATGTTTGAAAGATGCTGAACTGGGTGATTTGATAGATATTTCGATTTTAAGAGGTTTGACTTCATTTCGCTGGACAGGAACACATGTTCTTTTGTCTCAATCTCGATTGGAACCATACTTACATTTTGGTAACCACTTTGATGAGATTGTTTCACATCTTCAAAATCGGTTGAGAGAGCTGAACAAGCCGCTAGCCTCATACATATAAATAGAAAAAAACATCAAGAAAGAAAGTATTCAACTTTCAACACTGAAAGCGAAAACATTTAAAAAAATGAGCTGCGTATTTATCTTGCTACTGGCACTAACATTTCCCAATGTTAGTGGAGTATTCTATACCAACGAAATTGATGAATGTATAGCCGGAGCTATGGATAAAAATGATGTCTTGTTTTTTTCACCTTTCAAAAGGACTATACGATATAAAGATGAAAATGGAAAAAACTGTGTGCGACTCTACCCTCCCGACTTATTATATTGTGGTTTTTTCATCCCTCCAAGCGCTTCTTGGATCTGCAAGGAAATAACTTCTACAGATTCTGTGTCTTGTGATACACCAACAAAATACACTCTGAATCAGGAGGAATGCGCAATAGGGGTTAAAAATAATACGGAAGGTCTTACTCAAAATACAAAACTATTTTGGAATGATGAATTATGTGTATTTGAATACAACACCTCACGTTTGATTTGTCCACCAACAGAAGAGTTTGAGACAACCAACTTTGCATGTGTGGAATGCAATCGTTTGACCAACAGGGAGTCGAAAATAGCTACTATCATCACTAACATCAATGGTATTGAAGGTGTAAATTTGTCATTTTCGAGTTTTGAAAGTTTGAAGTCTGTTCAAAACAAGATTATCATCAGTATCACATGTCAAGGAGATACCAAAGACAAATGCAATCCCAAGGTTATAAATATAGAGCTTTAGTTGAAGCATATTAACCAAAGACCACCGAAATGCAAGACAGTTAACTCTAGATGATGAAAGCATAAACTAGGTTAAAAGTCTCTCTCTCTGAATAAAAAAAAAATGAGATATTGCATCTATCTCCTATTATTCCCAATCCTAAGCGGTTATTGTCTTGTAACCGAGTTTACACCATTCACTTTATCTCATAGAGCGTCTGGATGTTTTCGGGGAATTCTTAATATGGAAGCGGTTGATTCAGTAACTCGTATTTTAAGAAAAAACTTAAAATATCGTATGCGTAGACTCACATGTTTCATGGAACCTACTCACCTACGTAGAAGCTGTGACACTTATGATATGTGGCCTCAACACTACTTTGTTTGCAAAACCGACGAAGCTTTAAATTACATTCGTTTATACGATGAAGGATTACTAACTACGACTCGAAGAACAACTCCAACAACAACCACTACAACTCCACATACAACGACAACAATCACCACAACTCCACAGACAACGACGACAACAACCCCGACGACAACCACTACAAACAAGCCAGTAGTTCCGGCTTTATCACCGTCAATTCCATCTCTTCCACAAGCTCTGGGTTTAGTCGATTTAATTTTGGAACAACCAAGCCCTACAAACTCTACTATATACAATTCTGATTGTGTGTGTGATAGATACATCATATGCGAAAACAATTCAGTATCAATTACAAATTCAACACCGTCGATTTATAGAGTTTTTATTTATAATGATTTGGAGGGTTTTTCAAAACTTTCTCTGTCTATATCGGAAAATAGTAAACTTAAGCTTGAAGAAAATCTTCTCATCATCATTGAACCTGAATGTGATGATATTTCTTGTAAAGTCATCAAATACTTTACAAATTAAAAAGTTTTTATAGACTTTAACTCTATATATTCAACTTATTACACTCTATTATGATATCTATTTTATCACATTCTCCTTTTTTGTAAATTTGTACAATTAGATGAAATTTAACCATTTAGAGAATGATTTCTTTTTGCAAAAAATTTATGAAAATTGAATGAAATGAAAAAAAGACTATGTATTAATTGTTATTACTTAGTATTTACTGACTCTAGCTATATTATATGAGATTT
Organism: Cryptosula pallasiana; assembly: GCA_945261195.1. NCBI lineage: Eukaryota > Metazoa > Bryozoa > Gymnolaemata > Cheilostomatida > Cryptosulidae > Cryptosula > Cryptosula pallasiana. Next base: position 23,641,837 of record OX183130.1, read on the forward strand.
TCCCTACTTATTACATAATAAATGTATATATTCACATATTCTTTCATTTTTAATCACTGTATTTATTCAATGTAGATATATCTCCTCTCTCTCAAGATATCATATGAGTCGGAATTACAGAAAATTATCAAACCTTAAATGTCTTACATTCAAAATCTAGATACCCTATGAGTTATAATTATGTATACAGTTACTCCCTACTTATTATGTAATCAGGTATATAATCATATAATTTTCATTTTTGATCAATATATTTGTTCAATGTAGATATACCTCCTCTCTCTATGTAGATATAAATATAGCCATAAATATGTACATAACTAACCATATATACATGAATGTATAGAAAACTAAAAAATCTCTCTCCTCTCTCATCTCCCATCTCTCCTCTCTCCTCTCTCCTCTCCTCTCTCTCTCTCAAGATACCATATGAGTTCGAGTTATGTAAAAAAGTTATCAAAACTTGAATGCCATACATTCAAAATCTATATGCCATATAAGTTCAAATTAAGTAAAAAACTAATCAAAACTCAAATGCCACTCAAATGCCACTCAAATGCCACTCAAGTACCCCTCAAGTAAAATACAATATAAACTCGGCGAATTCATCCAACGCCGTAACCCATTGCATAACCCCAGATAATGACCCCACAAAAAAACACTTGGTAGGGAGATCTGCTCATATATTACTACTACTATTGTCTTACACACTTAATTGATTTGGTGTAACATAAGCTCTGTGTATGATACAGCTGCCGAAGGTGCTGCTGAAAGTGCTGCTGAAGGTGCTGCCGAAGGTGCTGCTCAAGGTGCTGCCAAAGGTGCTGCTGAAGGTGCTGCTGAAGGTGCTGCTGAAGGTGCTGCTGAGGGTGCTGCCGAAGGTGCTGCTGGTAGCAGACTACCAGAGGGAAAGAGAGTACAAGAGAGAGATGATGTATTGTCTGCCAGAGAGAACGAGGAACAATGGGGTCCTACAGTTATCTCTCAGAGAGCCATAAAGTTGGTACCTTTGAAGAAAACATGGAGAACAAAACTCCCCTCCAATGAGGTAATACTTGAGGTTTTCGGTGCGTAAAACTGTTTGTCAAGTTAGACTAAAGCTCCAAGTCCTCCGTTGACTCTTGGTGATACTTTGTTATCTTGTAGAAAGAGCTAAGCTTTGGTGTGCAAGTGAAATAGAATCTTTGCATACTTTTTGGTGGGCAAATATATTTCTAGCCACTTGAATGTGCATGTTTTGGCCACAGTGAATAAAACAGCTCGCACCTGGCTGGAGTTTGAACTCATGGCTTTAAATCAAAACCACTGAGCTCAAAGTGGGAAAAAACAATCTTCTTTGAAAAGAGTTAATTGGCTGGAAGATATCGTACAGAGAGTAAATTTTCTCTCCTTAGAGTGGTATGGCGTGTAATTCTAAACTCTTATGGGCATGCCACACGAGCCAGAATATCACCCGTATCAGTCGTTCCCTCTCACAGGATGGTATATTCAGCGCAGGATAAAGCAGAATGAACATGATCAATTTTTCAGCCTCTCCGTCATGCCGGGATTGGTTGACTAACTCACAGCGATTGTATTGGCAATGTTATCTTGATAGCAATCATATGATCATTGGTGTTTAAAACTAACCCAGGCACGTAATTTTTGAAATAATTATCCTTTGTGGTAGAAAAAATTGATCAATAAATGGTTAGAAGCGGTAAAAGTTATAAATGGTAACGAATTATATACCTAATAATAATAATAATTATAATTTAATAATTACTTGACCAATGATGATAAAATTAAGAATAAAAAATAGGTTTTAATAAAAATAGATGCTATAAAAATAATCAGAAACCGAAAATTATGTGGAACACACAAAATATTAATCCTGCTCTTATGCTGTGTATGAAATTCGAGATTTATTGTTTGTTGCAACTGACTCAGTTGTACGATCGACTCCTCAAATAGCCACATCAATGTAAGTAACACTGTCCACAGTGCTGTGTAGGTGTGGATAAATGTCATAAAGTTGTCTATACTGTTAGTAGGTTTGGTCTCCACGGTTAGCTATATGTGGTGTATCTACATAACAGATCAGAGTTAGTTCTATATAAGTTAGTCAAACGGAATATCATTGCTCACTTTCACTTCATTCACTCTCCATTCACCAACCCATTAATGCTGGGGCTAGGTTGGGTAGTGAGTGTCTTTTTAAGTTGTTTCCATGCTGAGCTATTCCTTTTACTATTGAATTTTAGAGTTGGTTGATGCTCTCTTTCCATTAATGTAGATAGTTTGACTGGCCAGTTGTCAACTCTAGACTAAACTGTATTGATGCGATAGCATATCATCTTGATACACATCTTCGGGCAATTGGGAATTATTTACTCTATTATACTTTATAAGAAAGAGCGAACAACTTCTAGTAAAGTAGTACAGATAATGAAATGAAGATAAATGTTGAGAGTTGTCATCTCTACAATAATTTGAGCTGGATAATTTGATAAAAGCTACAAGGAAACACAAACTGATGATTTTGATCGCAACACTTCGGTGCTCAATCGAACACTGCGTCTGTATTTTCAGTTGCAAGTCCGGCTCGTGTGGCATACCATTGATCGTCAGACTTTGACTATGGTTACTGAAGACAGGCTCATGTGGCAAAAGCATTACATGTACTTTGAGTAGACATGCAATCTTGTGAAGTGGTAGCTAATGATACTTTTGAATCTCCTTCAGATTCAATAAAAGGTTTTTAATAGACAAATTACAATACAACAGATACTTGACACCATCTACTCTGTTTACAGAGGGACCAGGCAAGAGACAAACAGACATCTACAACTACCTCCACCATCCAGTCTACTACAACTACAGGTATGTATGAGTGTAACGGATGAGAGATTTAGGCAACGCACATCATTCATCTATTTTCTACTGTCAGTTTTTTATCAACCAATGATACAAAGTTATTCACAACCTTTCACATGGTGAACTGCTCTGTTGTATTAGCAAAGTAGCACTCACTTTTGGCAGGCATCCAAAACATGCTACAAACATGTGCCTTTCCCTTTCATTAATTCAAGGATGTCAAATAGTTTCACTATATGACTGCTGACTGTTACAAACCAAAGCCATCCCAGGCCTAATGACTGACTACTAGGGTTTGACTTGTTTGAGAATCTCTCCTTCATAGAATAATACTTTTGTCCTTTCAGAACAGCAGCGCGTGAGTTGGCAATGTGTGTGTGCCTGTGTGTGCGTGAGTAATGAGTAATGCTCCACCAAGACTGTGGTTCACTGATTTTGGTAGAGAGTTCAAGGTCATTAGTTTGTCCATGTAACTCGTGCTCTGTTGAAATTCCTCTATCAAAGGCTTAACTACAGGTTAAATACTCAAAGATATGTTATAGTGCAAGTGTTTGTATCTCTAATACGAATGTTGCTCATTGTACATGATATATACCCAGATGGAAGCATTGCTGGTGCCAGTTCTTCACTTGTTGGATCTTCCACAGCTGCAGCTAGTTCACTCGTGTCTCAAGACTTTGACTACTATGAGTATATAAATGACCAAATATACTATGACAACTAGCAAGTCTCCTTCTCATTGGAGTTGTGCTCTCTTGATTCAATGATCGTGAGTATATAAGGCATTTTTCAACGCGTTCACTTGACTTTTCATTTTAAAGAGAATACCTCTCTCTCCGTTGGTTACATAACTATACTAGATTAATTTTTTGTGTACGACAAGTTTTATTATCAAAAAGTAAACATCTACCTGTTTGTCTCTAGCCATCAATCCATAGCCAGTACTCTCTTGAGCAGGGTGTGGTTAAAGGAAGGGCCTGAAGAAGCATCTGGTACCTCTGAGTTGGCTAAGATTGTCAGCTAACAGATGTACAGTTTGTTTCTAGCCATCATTCCATAGCCAGTACTCTCTTGAGAAGGGTGCGGTTAAAGGAGGGCCTGAAGAAGCATCTGATAACTTTGAGTTGGCTAAGATTGTCAGCTAACAGATGTACAGTTTGTCTCTAGCCATCATTCCATAACCAGTACTCTCTTGAGAACAATTTGATCTTTTATTTATTATCTTTTTATGCGTGGCTGGTGCTAGAGGAGAGGTGGGGCTTCTCATGTGGGTGTGGGGGGAGGGGTTGGAGGTACTAGGAGAAGGGGGGGGGGGGCAGGGGAGGGAGGGGATTGAGTCATCCCTGTGTGGATGATGTCAGGGATAACCTGGGGGCTTTTTTGTATTGGTAGTGCTATGAGGGGTGTGGGCTTTTCTTGTGTGGAGGTATTAAAGGGCTTAGGATTGGCTTTGCAAGATTCACTTTGTGTGTAGAGTTGTTCTCTCATCAAGCATTGTAAAACTATTGAGGAAACCTACTTGCGGCAACAAAAGTGCCAGAGGTTTTTAGAGGTCTATGGAGGTCTATGACAACACAGTCAACAAAAGGGCCCATCTGCGAGCCGCAGGCAGTTCCATTATGATTCTGTATAGTATATTCCAACGAGCAGTTTGTACCATTTTAATTAGGTTTTCAATTTAAAACTACCTTCTAAAAATTTTAATTATTGTTAATTGATGCTTTTTAATTTTTTTCCTTGAAAAAATAACCAATATTTAAGATTTGATTATTATTGTTGTAGTGAATAAAAACAACATAAGAAATACAATTTTGGCATTGTTTTTTCTATCTAATATTATTATAAAATTATACTAATGTTATCGTTAATTAATGCTTAAATTGAAAATTATTATTTTGATAAAAATCTTCCATCAATTTTTTTGGATTCTGATCATAAGCACTATAACGTGAACGCCTGTGTATACTTAATAGCGAGCTTATCAAAGATGAAACAAATTGCTGACTTGAAAAAAACAGCTCCGAAAAAAACTAAAATTTGTTGCAATATCAGTTTTGTGCAATCAAAAAAGTCTCTGCACAATGCCAATATTTAGGAGACCATACTTCTATACAAACCAGCCAAAACTTTGAAAACTCGCTTAATAGCTCTATATAACTTGTTGCGTCTCTGGGGAAAAGATGGTGTCTTGGTAAGTGCTGACTGCGTCTACAGGACTTGTCTTACTGGTGAGAGAGCAACTCCAGATAATTTTTCTGAACACATTTCAACCTCCAAAAGTTTAAATTAAATCAAATGCTCTCCAAATTAGGCGTCCTGGGCCCTTGAGCAGAAGGGTGGGGAGGGAGCATTCATTGTGTGGGTGGTGTTGAGAAAAGACTGAGGCCCCTGCAGAGGGTTGATTGGGTGGAGGAATGGGAAATGGAAGAAACAGAGTTTCGGCTTTTAATTCTCCGTCACTTGACTCTTTATACCAATGACCTTCAACTTTCTCTACTGTACATTAGAGCAATGATTGTTTGAAGTCAAGCACCAATGGTCTATAGTTACATCATGATATACTGATGCATAAAAACACTAATATTGTAAATAATTCTGGTATTTTTAACTTCTTGGTGAGGGATGAAATAAGAATTACCATTTTCACATACGCTAATATATATAATAGTTATTGATATGAAAATTGTACATTGCGTAATATAAAACATTTTTCACTGAGCGCTGAATGATTTAAAGGCTTGTAGTGAAATGAAGGGTTTACACTGACTCATGTCCATTTATCTTCAGAGCTGTGACCAAATCATCGTGATTCAAATATTTGGTGACTCAAATCTTTTAGAAATGAGTTATTTCAAATATTTGATACAACATTTAATTTGATTTGTTACTTTCAGTCATTATTTGATTTGATTTGCCTTTTTCCACAAGATTTGACCAAATATTTGCAAAAATATAGCAAAACATCAAAAAACCAGTGATGACGTTTGCAGCTTTTTTAATGCTTGTAATTGACCTGAGATTGCCATAATTCATGGTATTCATTTGTAGCAAATAAATAAAAGAAGTGAAAAGAAGCTACCTGGTTGTTAGCCTATAGTAATCAAGGGTCAGTGAAAACTATGCTGCCTTTTCTGTTATGTATAAGTTTTCATCAGCAGAAGTCAAAGTAACAATTGACTACCTACTTATCTGACTTGAATGTGCTGAGCTGAGAGCGTTTATGGATGGCGACCAGGTTACTTACTTTTGTGTAGTGAGTGATGCATTAGTTGATCATGTACTATAAGGATAACTGCTCTAATACATATGCAAACTAATGCTCAGTATTTGCTATTATTTATCAGTTATCTAGTATCGCTGGTACTATTAGGAATAGTCTAGCACAATGACAGTTTTTGGCGATGAAGGAATCTTAGAAAGGTATAACCTATGGTGGTTGATTGTTTTGCCTATTGAGTGTACATTTTATCTATTGCATAACACTGGCTAATTCATTTGGCTGATGTAAGCATTGGTTTGGAGTTTAAATGTTAATATATGTCGTCATACCAATGAATAAGTTCCATTGGAAAGTGTACGCAGGAAAATGCAAGTTTGCTAAAGTAATAGAGTTGGAATATTGTTTTCTAGGGACCATCTAACCACACCATTGCGATCTAACTTTGAGTCAATTTTTTATTTCCAATAGTATAAGTGATGATTTGAAAATGAATCCTCACCAGCTCACTTGTAACTCTTAGTGCAGATGTACTAACATAGCACCCACAACTGACATGTAAAACAATTCACTTTACTCTTTCTGACTGTTTTAGATGGAGTTAGCCTGAGATCTTACCTGAGACAACTCTAACATTGTAAGTGTGTGGGCTGATACTTGTACACAGTGGGATTGTCACATACTACTTGTATACATCGTACACTCCATCCATAGATATACTATGTCTATATACTAACATATATATATTGTACTCTGTTACTTTCACTTGGCTAGCTGGCTTGTATTATCTTTTATAGCTGTTATTTCACTCTTAGAGTTGTCTTCTCTCTCTTGTGTTTCATTATTTTATACCTTGTGTGTATCAGCTCTGTTGTTTGTTTGAACTTTTGGTTATTGCTTACTGGGTGAGTAATCTGCTCGTGACCCACAATGCTTTGCTGAGGTCAATGGTACTGGAAGTATATTTATATTTGGCTGACATCTTGATTTCTATCTGTCAATAACCCCGACCTGGTTTGATCAATTTATCTTTGATGATTTGCTTTTTTACATTTAGTATTACACAACAATTGCCCTTTCCATGTCTTACTACAATCACTTCTCTAACAATATTGTAATGCTTATGTAAGTTTTATCTTATGCCAGCTTGATTGAATAAAATAGCTGCTAGCAAACAAGAGTTTTCGCCATTCTTTAATTAAGACATTTTGTCTACAGCCCAAGAACTAAACAGGAAGTTACCTGATACTGTAAAGGACTTGTGCACAGAGCTCTACTGAGTCACAACTGTTTTAACTTCCAACTAAAGTGCTCAGGCTCGAATAAATTTGGCTGGCTCAGAGCCAACTGTACTAATCTGGGTAGAATTAGTACAACTGCAGTGAATATCCGTATTGGAATTCCAGACTGATCAGACGGAATTCTAGCAAAATAATGTACTTTATTTCCTATCTGTACTCTAGGGCTTACAGCAAACAAGTCCAAAACAAACTCTGATCAATATGGCAATAAATGCAATATTTATAAATCAATTATGCTAATGAGCAATTGAATTACAGGCAGTCATTGGCTAAAATAGTTCTACCCAAAGATTAAGTAAAATCCTTTATCAATACACCAGTTTGTGCTTCTCCAGGAATTAATGAGCTCCCACTTGTCTTTAAAAGCAACAGGCTCAAGGCATTTCATCTTTACTAGCGGTAAAGATCCTTCTCACATCCCTCAAATAGCTTTGCATGTTTTGAAAGTTTTTCTTTTGCTTTTTTGTACTCGGACAAGTCTGTGACGTTTGCCAATTCTATTGAAGCGTTTCGCTTTCTCTTCATCATTAAATCCTCCATTGAGTTGGAATACAAGGGTGGCGTGCTTCCTTTCTCCTCTGCTGGCTTATCATTCCCAATTGTTTTCTTTATTCAATGGCCGATTTACTAACCACGCTAGCGATATCCCTTTCGCTTCTCGGCAACTGATTATACTGAGCCGTCAACAATTTTATTGGTCCATTTATAATACCTTCAGGGCACCCCATTAGCTATTACAGAGTTTTGAATTGAAACAGACGCGTTGTTGACTGACAACAACAACGCCGCATTTCTGTTCAGCTTTTGGTGGAGAGCTTTAGTTATTGCACTAACATGTTATACATCCGATTATAATTCTATGTGGGATGAACCGATCAGTATTTTTATTTATATGCTTTCACTTGGGCATGTATGACATTATAAGGTCGTTCGAGACAAAATCTTTGAATAGTCTGTGACGATCGTTTGTTTGCTGAGTCGTATCTATTTGTAGAAACAAGTAAAGTTTCTTCATCGCTTGTTCAAAGGGTTTTTGTGCATATTTCGTTCTTCCAGGATAGCATTGACGAGCCAAATAGTTAATGGAAAAACCCTCTCGAGGGTTTTTAAAAAAGAAAAAGTAGTGACCATTCAAGGGAACATTAAACGAATTATTTTCAGAAACAGGTTCTAAACGATAAAAAAGACACTTTGTTCAACTGATGGCTATGTTTTGTATACAAAGCATTGGCATCAGCTTTACCAGAAACTTCATCCATCCAATTATTTTATTCAACAGTAAATATGTACTCGCAAAAACCTTTTAAGTGAAAAAGACTTCTGCCAATGGGAATCGTACATCCATCCTCGGAACAGCAGGAGACACCCTCGGCCATCAAGCTACAAACACATGTTGCTGGCAGATTTAATTTAGAACATACCAACAACTATTTTGCGATAGCTTTTATTTTACAAAAAGCAGCTCTTACAGGTGCCTAGATGCTTTTTGTTTTCTGGCCACCTAAGCACATGCTTCACCACTGCCAATACAAACTTCACTTTTGTTACTTCATATGCTCATATTGAATTTGCTTATCTGCCCCTAATATATTTAATGCTAATCATCAATAAATAAATCTTATGACAGACCATTTATGCGAAAAACAATTCCTCACCTGTGGTCGAACCCAATCTGTCAGCAGCAGGTCACAGTGTTAACCGCTGGGCCATCTCATAACATGAAATGCTGTTGATAAACAGCTCAAGATAACAAGAAGGATGTATGACCTACATAAAAGAATTTTGCTTGAGGTATGGACATCGCTAAGTACTTTTCAAATGTTTTCAAATTCTATTTCAGAATTGTTCGATTTGCCACCTGGTTACTATTTCTGATAATAATTTGAAACGAAAAGAAATTTTCGCAGCGAAAACAATACAAAACGAACATTTGTGTCACATGATGATTCCAGTGTAGGCTGTGACTCTTTTACCAAAGATCTGAAACTTGATGGAAAGTCATATGAAAGACAGTTACAATGCGATCGCAACCATGCAAAAATTATGCAATTCGGAGCAATGGTCTAAGAGTCATAGTTGTTTTTTTGTTTTGAAGACCATTTTCAAAATTGGAATAGCTGAGTTGACGGTAATGCAAGAAACTTGGAGTATGAAATTTTTAAAAGATTAGGCATCAGGCTATGTGGCCTGATGTGTTACTTGTTGCTGGCTAGTTCCATTTTGGTCTCGGAAAGCAATGAAAAGTGCTGTTTTTATTGGGATTTTCCAAATTGAAAATGAAAAAACTTGAAGAAATGGTTACACCGAATGGACTAAAACTATACTTATGTCTATACTTATACTTAAACCAGTTGTTATTAGTCTGGCAGGTTGCCAGATTAAGTTGTTCTGTGTTCTACCGTGTACGGCAGAACTTACCCGGTAACACGCTATGATCATTAGAGACACTAACACTACTTTGGCAGTACTCTCTAGACTAATAGTAGTACAGGAGTGGAGACAAGTGCTCTCTAGACTAGTAGTAGTACAGGTGTGGAGACAAGTGCTCTCTAGACTAGTAGTAGTACAGGTGTGGAGACAAGTGCTCTCTAGACTAGTAGTAGTGAGGAGTGGAGACACGTGCTCTCTAGACTAGTAGTAGTGAGGAGTGGAGACAAGTGCTCTCTAGACTAGTAGTAGTACAGGAGTGGAGGCGAGTGCTCTCTAGACTAGTAGTAGTACAGGAGTGGAGGCAAGTGCTCTCTAGACTATTAGTAGTACAGGAGTGGAGGCAAGTGCTCTCTAGACTAGTAGTAGTACAGGTGTGGAGACAAGTGCTCTCTAGACTAGTAGTAGTGAGGAGTGGAGACACGTGCTCTCTAGACTAGTAGTAGTGAGGAGTGGAGACAAGTGCTCTCTAGACTAGTAGTAGTACAGGAGTGGAGGCAAGTGCTCTCTAGACTAGTAATAGTACAGGAGTGGAGGCAAGTGCTCTCTAGACTAGTAGTAGTACAGGAGTGGAGGCAAGTGCTCTCTAGACTAGTAGTAGTACAGGAGTGGAGGCAAGTGCTCTCTAGACTAGTAGTAGTACAGGAGTGGAGGCAAGTGCTCTCTAGACTAGTAGTAGTACAGGTGTGGAGGCAAGTGCTCTCTAGACTAGTAGTAGTACAGGAGTGGAGGCAAGTGCTCTCTAGACTATTAGTAGTACAGGAGTGGAGGCAAGTGCTCTCTAGACTAGTAGTAGTACAGGTGTGGAGGCAAGCGCACAACTTGTTGTCCATCTCACCCCGATGCTCTCTCTAGTAGTAGTTCGGTGAAGGACGCAGTGAAATCCTGTACAATAGGTAGAACTTGTTGAGGGTAGCCTTTAGCTGGGAGGGACAGAGAGCTAATCTATTTGTAACGCAGTCTCCTCACAGGGATGCTCTTTGTTGACTACGTAGGCTGGTGAATGTCACCAATGGAATGTACTGTAGTCTCCTTATTTATGCCCTGTGGTGTTAACTTGGACTAAACATTGTAATGAGAGGACAACTCCAGTTAAGTACCATATAAAATACCAAATAAATCCTTATAGTACAGTCAATACTCCAAACTGGCAATCAATAGAATCAGTGTTGATAAACGTTTCTAATGTTATATTTTACATTGATCTGATAGTTTCACTGCACAACATCCTGGGTGAGTTTGAGGGTGAGTTGATCACAAAAAATACGCAAAGTTGTCTTGTTTTTGGTAAGACAACTCTTAACCTACAGTGTTTGTTCAGGAAGAAGAAGTGTGTTGCATAACTCTATAAGATAAATTTGTGAAAATCAGGCTCATTCGCCGAGAAATAGGACCACTCCCTTCCTATATTCAAAGCATTTGCAAATGCTAGAGACTAAAGTTAAACAAAACTTTGATGTATAAATGAGGGAGTGAAGTCTCTGCGATATGTAAAGCTTCAGAGAAAAGCTACATATAGCCATAGTAGATAGTAATACAGAAAACTACATATAGCCATAGTAGATATATATACAGCTACATATAACCAGAGTAGATAGTATATATATACAGCTACATATAGCCACAGTAGATAGTATATATATATACAGCTACATATAGCCATAGTAGATAGTATATATATACAGCTACATATAGCCATAGTAGATAGTATATATATATACAGCTACATATAGCCATAGTAGATAGCATATATATACAGCTACATATAACCAGAGTAGATAGTATATATATACAGCTACATATAGCCATAGTAGATAGTATATATATACAGCTACATATAGCCATAGTAGATAGTATATATACAGCTACATATAGCCATAGTAGATAGTATATATATACAGCCATATATAGCCATAGTAGATAGTATATATATATACAGCTACATATAGCCATAGTAGATAGTATATATACAGCTACATATAGCCATAGTAGATAGTATATACATACAGTTACATATAGCCATAGTAGATAATATATATATACAGCTACATATAGCCATAGTAGATAGTATATATATACAGCTACATATAGCCATAGTAGATAGTATATATATACAGCTACATATAGCCATAGTAGATAGTATATATATACAGCTACATACAGCCATAGTAGATAGTATATATATACAGCTACATATAGCCATAGTAGATAGTATATACATACAGTTACATATAGCCATAGTAGATAGTATATATATACAGCTACATATAGCCATAGTAGATAGTATATATATACAGCTACATACAGCCATAGTAGATAGTATATATATACAGCTACATATAGCCATAGTAGATAGTATATACATACAGTTACATATAGCCATAGTAGATAGTATATATATACAGCTATATATAGCCATAGTAGATAGTATATATATACAGCTACATATAGCCATAGTAGATAGTATATATATACAGCTACATATAGCCATAGTAGATAGTATATATATACAGCTATATATAGCCATAGTAGATAGTATATATATACAGCTACATATAGCCATAGTAGATAGTATATATATACAGCTACATATAGCCATAGTAGATAGTATATATACAGCTACATATAGCCATAGTAGATAGTATATATATATACAGCTATATATAGCCATAGTAGATAGTATATATATACAGCTACATATAGCCATAGTAGATAGTATATATATACAGCTACATATAGCCATAGTAGATAGTATATATATACAGCTACATATAGCCATAGTAGATGGTATATATATACAACTACATATAGCCATAGTAGATAGTATATATATACAGCTACATATAGCTATAGTAGATAGTATATATATACAGCTACATATAGCTATAGTAGATAGTATATATATACAGCTACATATAGCCATAGTGGATAGTATATATATATATACAGCTACATATAGCCATAGTAGATAGTATATATATACAGCTACATATAGCCATAGTAGATAGTATATATATATATACAGCTACATATAGCCATAGTAGATAGTATATATATACAGCTACATATAGCCATAGTAGATAATATATATACAGCTACATATAGCCATAGTAGATAGTATATATATACAGCTACATATAGCCATAGTAGATAGTATACATATATACAGCTACATATAGCCATAGTAGATAGTATATATATATACAGCTACATACAGCCATAGTAGATAGTATATATATACAACTACATATAGCCATAGTGGATAGTATATATATACAACTACATATAGCCATAGTATATAGTATATATATATACAGCTACATATAGCCATAGTAGATGGTATATATATATACAGCTACATATAGCCATAGTAGATAGTATATATATACAGCTACATATAGCCATAGTAGATAGTATATATATACAGCTACATATAGCCATAGTAGATAGTATATATATACAGCTACATATAGCCATAGTAGATAGTATATATATACAGCTACATATAGCCATAGTAGATAGTATATATATACAGCTACATATAGCCATAGTAGATAGTATATATATACAGCTACATATAGCCATAGTAGATAGTATATATATACAGCTACATATAGCCATAGTAGATAGTATATATATACAACTACATATAGCCATAGTAGATAGTATATATATACAGCTACATATAGCCATAGTAGATAGTATATATATATAGCTACATATAGCCATAGTAGATAGTATATATATACAGCTACATATAGCCATAGTAGATAGTATATATATACAGCTACATATAGCCATAGTAGATAGTATATATATACAGCTACATATAGCCATAGTAGATAGTATATATATACAGCTACATATAGCCATAGTAGATAGGAGATGACATTAAGGCTTTGTTTCCACTGTGACTATCAATATGAGCTGTAGTGGGTATGGTTTTCTATTGTATGTCAAGGATTTGTGTTGTGTGACAGCAACGTTCAATATATACTTTGGCTTGATCTCAGTCTAGTTATTATGGCTCATTATTCTAATATACACAGTTATACAACCAATTTATTAACCTGTGCATTGCTCATGGTAATGTATTTTGTCAGATCTGTTTTCACAATGCTACAAACATGTTTGCCACCATCAATTGCACTAAAATGTACATAATATATGTAGCTAATGTATGTTCTCTTTTGTACTTGTTTGCCTAGCATAGTTCTGTTTCGGTTTGCTATTTATTTGTACATTGTGCCTTTTGCTGATAATGTACAAACCAAAGTTGTAATACGTTGCTCTTTCAGTTTCTATAACGTTAAAAGTGAGCACCACTAGGGAGCTTTGGCAGTCTCTGCAGACTCCAAAGCCTTTCTAGGCTAGAGAAATTTATGTCATTTTGTACAACTCATTTAGTCAGAGTTATGTTCTCTTGTAAGCTTCGCGCGCACTCAGACTTGAACAAGTTTCCAATCTCCCAGCGAAGAGACTAGTTGGCCTGTGTACTCATATAATTTCCTGTTTTGATACGACCTTTAGAAGAATCAGAGGCCGTTCACTGGATCACAACTTATAGTTTCGTTTGTAAAAAAAAATGGGCGGCAACTAAGTGAAGTAATCATAATTAGTGACCCTGTAGGGTCACTAATCATAATTAGGGAGGCAATGTCAATTTGGCAGTGACTCAAAACCATGAAATTCTAATTCTATGCTCAAAACTGGCAACGAGTGACATTACAGTGCGTTTACTGTCCAAGTGCATGATAATATGTTTTATTTTCTCCCTAAACCCTCATCATTGGAATTAACAATTGATTGACTTGTTGATTGAATTTGTTGTTGTTGTTGTTCGTCGTTGATTGTGTGTGTGTTCTTCTATTAATTATTATTATTAATTATCCAATCCATCCAAGTAGTAGTAGTAAGTAAATTATCAAAGCAGAAGAAAGAATACTTGTCTTGTGTATTACTATTACTATCCATCTATCTATTAATTAATAAAAAATATTACTAATTATTTATTTAATAATAATAATTATAATAATAATAATTATTATTTATTATTATTATAATTATTATTCATAACAAAATAATAATAATAATAATTAATAACATTAGATTATTATTATTAGTAAGTGTATTATGTATTTATTATTTAGTAGTCGTGATAGTCACCTTTTTTACTATTATTTATTTATTATTATTCTTATGGACTAACAACTGGACTACTATTATAATTATAATTTAATATTATAATAATAGTTCATAAAAATAAGTAAATAATAATTAATAAGTTATTATAATTATAATAAAAATAATAATAATTATTAATATTCTAATTAATAATAATAGTAGTAATATTATTATTATATAAATTTATTATGTAATGATATTGAGAGGGACGTCAGTACTTTCCCCTAGCTTATTATTATTATCTACTCAGTAAGACTCTCTCTCACAATTACCGACTGAGCTTGTATCTCATTGTTCTATTTCCTTTGTCTAAGAGTTAAGCTTTTATCTCCGAAATAACTCACTGTCTACATTTATGTCTACTCGCTACACACTGTCTATGTCTGTGCAAGGTTCTATTGTTTACATGTGCCTACGATACTATTTAGTGCGTTCTACCTTGTACCAAATAATTATTTACCACCACATATTATATTTTTCCACGTTTTTAATTATTACAACTTTTGGGTGCTGATGTAAGGGCAAGGCGTGGCTTGCACCAATATTTTACTCAGGCGTGGTTTGTAATGTGTACCCGCCTTCCCTTTATTTAAACTGATGTTAGTGCAATAAAGTTCAGAGTTAGCCTGACTCTCAGATGATTCTCTCTCTCAGAAGCAAGCACAGCTAGGAGCATCAAAACTACAAGCGCTGACCTGGTCGACTATTGGCAAGCACGAAGCTAAGGTGGAAAGTGAGAACGGTTCGCCCTATCACTGTGTATCCCCTCACCTGAGGTGAGGAATACAACACAACGCCTAGTGCCCTAATAGTTCGGCTCATATCAAATTCGGATTCGGGGAATCCAACAAGTTAGACAACAATAATTACAGTGAAGTTATTGTCGATCTCGACTGAGTCAGATTCGACTGCAAATAATTCCAGCATAATTATTGTCGGTAGCAACAGTTCGAAACAAACTATAAACTAGACAATAACTCGGCACGAGTATTGTCAGGGGCAACAGTTCGCAACAAACTATAAACTAAACAATAAACTAAACAATAATTACAGCACAATTATCGTCGGACATGAACATGTTCGGATGCAGCCAATAATTATCAAATAATTATTGTCCACTGCCAGCAAATATTCTACGCCAGATTCGGCCGCACCCATAATCGCACAAACCAATAAATGCTCTCCATACAATAATAACAAATTATTGTGAGTTGACTTGGGCAGAACAGGGCACGTCAGGAAAGTGTACAGGTGGCTACCACCCAGACACAAATTCCTGTACAATATTTCATATTAATTATTCTTTTATTCATTTATTTATTTATCATTATTGTGCAGGATTTTGTGGTGACGTGGCCAGTCACCTTGGTAGCACACCTGCACCCTCCAGGTAGCAGAGTTGTTTGTCTGTCCAGACAAGCTTGCTGCCAGCTCGGCCTTCTCATCGTCCGCCCTTCTGCATAGCTGCTAGAAGGTAGGCCGTGATAGGCGAGAGTCTGTCAGGCAAGTCTGCCTCTAGCCTACTACTCGTTGTACAACACTGGTGCTGCCAGACCTAGTAGGTCGTCAGAGCTGGTTGCCTTATGGAGCAGTAAGGTAAAAATTGAGCAGTATTCTAGTATAAGAGCTTGAGAGAGTGTTAGCTATCTTTATTCATAAGAGAATTGTCCAGCTATGCCTCGCGGTGTACACTGACTATTGAGAGGCATAGCAGCTCCATTTATGTGAAGCGTTACATAACATTTAGTACAGTCAAGACATTGAACAACAGTCGTTGCCTTAACACAAAAAGTACAAGAGTGAATAAATAAATGTATAAAAGGTGAGAGTACACTTGATATAATTTGGCTCGCTATAATGTCTATGTCTATTTACAGGCGCCGTGCTATGTGTTTACTGTACATTATTATGCATTATAACTATCATAATTTTATGTAGCAAGATTTTATTTTTACTGCACTTATTTAATTAAATTATATTATTATTATTTATCATTATTTATTATTATAATAATAATAATAATAATAATAATAATAATAATAATAATAATAATAATAATAATAATAATAATAATAATAATAATAATAATTATTATTTATTACTAATAATTTATCATTAAATTGCTTTTTATTGATACAACAACCAACAATAATAATGATTTAGCTGGTACAAGTGTAATTTTCAAATGAATGGACAGTTTTTTCCCTAAAATAAAGCATCAGCTTTTAGACCATTTTGTTGATTATCCACCATTGGTACAAAAAATATTTTTGTCTCACCAATAGTTGCCTCATATAAATAGTCAAGAAAAAGTATCTTCGCTTGAGACAACAGAGGATTTGAGGTCCCACTGTCAAGCATTGCTGACAACTGTGTTGTTATAGTAAAGCGAAATCAGTGATGCATGTTCAATGATACGGCGAAAGCATGGGCCCCCACGGAATGTTGCACATTCCCAGCAATTAATTACCTGTTATCATTGGTGATTGATATTAAGTTATTGACTCATTAGAATGTGCAAAATTTCCATGGACAGATGGGCGAAGGCTAGCTAATGCTAAGGCAGATGATGTGTAGTACAGATGAATTTTCCAAATTTGGTTTTCATATTAAATATTGATGTCAACCTGTCCAGTAAGATCTGGAAATTTTATTAATGCTTAAAAAATTGCTTACTTTTGGTTATTATTGCAACATTAAAAAAGTGGCTTGGAAAAAAAATTTATTGCATCGAAAATTACATTTTTTTTCTGTTGCCCCATAAGGAAGTCAACCAAGCGTATCTCCTAATCAATTAGCTACCCGTGCCTACATGTATATATGATGATGTTCACATACGTGTTGTGTTTCTTTATAACGAGAAGTAGATGAATTCAATTTGCTGCTGAATTCAATGAGTTAGTTTAGAAGTTTGATCATGCCATGTGAACTTGTCTTCACATTTGTCACACTTAAGAAACCTGTCTTCACATTGAAGCGTCACACTTAACAAACCGGTCTTCACATTTCAAAATCTTCCTAACAAACACTTCTTTTTACTCGAAAGCCTCTCAGTCCTTACCTAAGGGAATTTCACTTATATCCAGTATAAACTTGTTGTTGACTTGAAGATAGCATTCTAAATAATTTTCAAAATGTGATACAAGTTTTATTATCAACTAGCACCATACTTTTATTGTCTCACACATACTGTAACATGCAGTTAAAGGCTTGGTTTCAGGGTGGTCTGACAACAAAAGGCTAATACAACCATCTGGGTCGCCAATGTCTTTTATGTACCAACTTATATTTCAAGCCCATCTATCTATGACAAGCTATGTGGCAGCCTGTTTTGCACACCAGTGTTTGATAACTGGCAGAACGAAATTCTTGTTTATTGCGGTAGTATCGTGGCGTCCCTAGGTTTTGTGTTCCAATGAATTTTTTTTAGGTAACCAATGAGTATTAAGCTACTGGGCCGTGATTGGTTAAATTTTCGAAAGGCAGTGAATCAAGAGGGTGATTATACTTCTTGCGATCAGAATTTGTGCCAACTTTACGTGAAAATGCATTAAACACAAGCGTAAGCTGATCTGTGACTTTTTCGGAGCTTGAAGCGGAATCACCCACAAAAACACCTCTGGGGAGGGCTCTGGTGTCAATCATTGCTGACAACAGTATGGTCAAAAGGGATGTAATATATATGCAATATATAATATACTGTATTACTTAGTTGTAGAACTAAATATTATTATTATGAGAAACTTGAAATTTGGGTTAAAATTTTTTATTACTAACGGTATCAGCCCTCCTGTAAGATTGCCTCTCCCTACAAGAGAGCATGTGACTATTATCAGTAGAATGTTAGAATATTAACAATAGAATGTTTTAACCCAAATGTTATAAGTTCCTCATAATACGATTACAATATAATCGCTAACAATTATTTAAATTGGTAATAATAAATGGGAAATAAATGATTTATTACCACTATGAAATATTCTGTCATTTTTGCTTGACCAAAACAAAATTATTCATTTCTCAGAAGTTATTGGTGAAATTTTTGGGACAAAATCTGATTTGTTGATTATAATGAAATACATCAGCAAAACTGTATGCCACTGAGTAGATGAGACGTTTATGTTGAAGTTAAAATTGTGTAAAATGCTTGTCATTTTTGGGGAAATTGGCGCGAGTGAGATTTCAGCTACTATTTATTCTCGTGTGAGAGTGCATTTAAGAGGTCAGTTTACAGATAATCAAAAGTGAACTTTGATTGGATGTTTGGCGGACATTCTTTTTGAATTGGTGTATTGGTTGTAGAGTTATTAGTACAACTATAACCAGAGATATTGAAAACTGCATACTGAAGTGATTACATAATAATTATTTTACTGCATCAGGTGATACCTATCATTGAGCTGTAGTGGCTATAATTAAGTAAATACTATTTTCTGGTGCAAATACGTCGCTGGTAAAGTGAAAAAGTGGAAAACATCTTGGTTGTAAGATCTTGAACTAAAATTATGCTGTCATTTTTTGAGTTTGATGTTGAGTATTTTGAATAACTTGGATTTAAAGTGAAACAATCAAATCAATATATAATTTACACTGATTAACACTGATGCTAATGGTGTCAGTTTGGAGCATTGATAATACTATAAGGATTTATTTGACATTTTATTTGGGGCTTGGTGGGGCTTAGCTAGAGTTGTACCCCCATTACACTTTTTAGCCAAAGTAAAATTCACAGGGCATAAATAGGGGAATTACAGTACATTCCATTGGTGATTCAGCAGCCTACACAGTCAACAATGAGCGTCCCTGTGATGAGACTGAGTTATAAATAAAATATTTCTCTGTCCCCTCTGAAGGCTATCATCACCAAATTTTGCATATAGGCCGTAGTTACTATGACATGACATGCTTGGTTTCTTCACAAGTTTTATATTAAATGGTTCTAAGTTGCATCAGAATATTTTCTGCAGAAGAGACATGTTGAAATGTCAAAAATCGGTGGAGAATACCCAAAAAAATGCGTTGCAAGCTATGTACACTACAGGTTTTTGTTGAGTTGTCATGTATGAAGTTTTGTATTTGAAGAATCGCTTCTTTTCAAATTACATACATGCTAATTATTACAATCACATGTTCTTTTAATGAAGTTTTCGGCGGCATTGTTTGTGTTAAAAATGTATGTCTGCCAGTTTTAGTCCAAAACTTTGCAATAAACGTTTTTAATGCTAAACCCTAAAACCCAAGGAGAGTTTATAATCAGTTTGCTAGCGAGCGTCGAAATGTAAGAGGCCCTTATTATAGTTTTTAATCATGGGAATATCAAAATATCTCATCAGCAAAATTATTTTTTTATTTGTATTTTAAAAGCAAAACAATCGACTAAACTATTTGCCCTCAAAATGATGAGCATCTGTTCATTATGACACGCATGCAGTGTTTGTAAACAAATAGTTTTCATACTGGCATTTGTCAACTGCTCGAATGGCTAGAACTCAAGCACACCATTTTTTTCTATTCCATAAAATTAGGAAATGCCAACATTTTTATAACCATATTTCTTGATGTAGCTGAAAACAAATGCTGACCTTGTAGACAAACCATTGAAATATTAGATTTTATCACAGTCGCCATTCATTCATTCCGGGTCTGTCAATGCTCATTTTACGAGTTGCTACAATGTCTCAAGCTGTTTTTTTAATTTAATGCGAAAAAAATATTCAAGTAGCAAGAGCACCATACATTTCTCAAGTTTTTATGCGTAAATCGTTTCATTGTAATGAAAACATGTCATCAACTCGATAACATACATTCATTTACTTTTACCTCATGTGAGTGATTCCATGTTATAATCTTTACTGAAGAAGCCAAAGCAGTTGGTTTGTGTACAACTTATCATAGGCTGACTAGATCAAATGAAATGCTAGCTTGGCATATGTGACTCACTAACGGCCATATAGTTTCCAACTACTGTAGCTTTACAATAAAACTGTAGTCCTTGAAGCTAGTTGCAGTTTAAATGGGAGCGGACAACTGACATCTTTATACAACATTTTCAAGAAGCTCTCTAAGTCTGTGAGCTAATAGAAAACTTCAACAATGTACACCTTTAGAATCAGTGTTAAAAAACTTATTTAATGATATTTCACACATTGATGTGATTGTATCACTCTAAGGCTTGTAGAGACAAATTGAGACTATTGATTGCTAATGCTAAACCGTAGAAGTTTAATGTTCTAATATATCTGTGGCTTACAATCATAAACTCAGACTGGCAATTGATATCTCGTGTCCAATGGAAATAATTATTTTCTCAGCACAATGGAAAGTTATCGAAAATGATATGAGTATGTGGCCGTGAGTCAATATTTTGTGTATGGAACAAACCATTCGTTTAGAACATCATAAGTTCTTATAAATTCTCATAGATTATTGAGCAATTCATAAGAATATAACTCTCAATTTGCGAAGCAAACAAGAAAGAATGAAAACAGCATCATTATAGACTAATATAGTTCATTAAGTCATCCTTCTTATAGTATGTTGGTCATGGTATGGTAATAGCCACATAACTTTTTGAGGATATAAAACGGGTTTGTTAAATTGAACTAGTTAGACTCGCTGTTATCATTTATTTAGTGATCAGTTTCATTCGTGGCCCATAAACAATATAAATATATATGGGTGGATTATTTATTCAGTGATCTACTTTTTGTTGACCCTCGAGTCCCAAGTAAAAACATTGTTCATTGATTAATTTTATTGCCGACCTGCAGAGCAGTGCCGAAATCATCGTGATTTGCGTATTCTGCGGGTCAAATATTTAAAAAAGATTTGTTTCATGTATTTGATACAAGTGGTTATTTGATTTGGTTACATTCAGTCATTATTTGATTTGCCTCTTTCCACAAGATTTGACCACATATTTGCAACAAATATATCAAATCATAAAAAGACCAGTGATGATGTTTTCGGCTTTTCTTAATGCTTGTTATTGACCTGAGATTGTCTAATTCATAGTATTCAATTGTAGAAAATAAATAAAATCGGTAAAAAGAAAAGAAACCACCTGGTTGTTAGCTTAGAATAATCAAGGGTCAGTGAAAACTATGCTGAATTTTCTGTTATGTATAAGTTTTCATCAGCAAAAGTCAAAGTATCAGTTGACTACCTACTTTGCTGACTTGAGTGTGGTGAGTTGTGAGTGTTTATGGATGGCGACCAGGTTATTTACTTTTGTGTAGTGAGTAATGCATTAGTTGATCATTTACTATAATGATTACTGTTCTGATATATATGCAAACTAATGCTCAGTGTTTGCTATTATTTATCAGTTATCTAGTATCGCTGGTACCTTTAGCAATAGTCTTGCACAATGACAGTTTTTTGGTAATGAAGGAATCTTAGAAAGGTGGTGGTTGGTTGTTTTGCCTACTGGCTGTACATTTTATCTATTGCATGGAACTGGATAATTCATTTGGTTAGTCTAAGCACTGGTTTGGATTTTAAATGTTAATATATATCGTCATACCAATGAATAAGTTCCACTGGAAAGTGTACGCAGGAAAATGCAAGTTTGCGAAAGTAATCATGTTGGAATATTGTTTTCTAGGGACCAGCTAACCACACCATTGCGATCTAACTTTGAGTCAATTTTTTATTTCCAATAGCTTGAGTTATGATTTGAAAAATTTTGCTGCAACTGACGCTCCCAATATTTCATTTGATTTGGAACAACTCATGACTAGACTTGGTTTGATTTGAGTTTGTTACTCACCTATAAAACTGTGATTTGATTTGAAGGAAAATTCAAGTGACTTGATTTGAGTCATGAAAATTGTGATTTGGCACAGCTCTGTCGGTCTGATCATTATTATTGCAGTTTGTTTGGCGAATATAGGTCACGGATATTTATATTACGCATTGTTTTTTGTGCAGATATCCAACTTATTATGCCCACTCTGATCCCTAACATTTAACAAACACATTTTCTGTTATTTAATTTACCCTATCATCGCCTTTAGCTATGTCATTGTTGTAATTATTTGATAAATTTTTGTTTGTTTTCACATCATAAATTGTATATTTATGAGATGGCCCACAAACATTTCTAACAAATGCTTACGATACAATAATTATACTACTACAGTATTTATATCATATATATTAGAAATAAATACCTAATACTAGTAAGTATAGTAGCTGTGCCCTTTTTCATGGATTCCGCTTGTCACTGTCATGTCCTGTAACTTTTACATTTTTTTTCGGTCATTCAAAGGGGGGGGGGGGGGATCCCTTCTCAACTGCCGGGAGACTTATACAATGGGAAGCTGTCCCAGTATGGCATTTATTTTTCTCTTTTTAAAGTTTTTTTCCGGTAGTCTGTGAACCCAAGTTATCAAAAAGTTGGTATTGCAACGATCTTAAAGGTTTGGTTTGGGGGTAGTCGGACATCGAAAACCTAACCCAACCATCAGATTCTCCAACGTCTTTTGTGTGCTGACCACAAATTTTAAGTCAATCCATCCATCACAAGCCATGTGGCAGCTTGTTTTGTACACCGGCATTTGATAGCTGGTTGAAAAACATTTTTTTATATTGCAGTGATCTCGTGACGTGACGTGCGTTTTTCCTGCGTACTACTAAAGTTTCTGCTATTGGCCAATGAGCATTTAGCTACTGAGCCGTGATTGGTTGAACTTCCGAAAAGCCTTGTCAACACAGTGTTGTGTAATTGAGAATAATTAACTATTTATTACTCATAGATGCTGTTGAAGGATTGGAAATAGTGAATAAAGCTCTAATACTTTGATGCAGTTCATCGAACTCAATCTACAATAACAGTTTCATTAGATAATCTGGTTAGTAATACAAGTAGTACTAAAATTTCTATGCGGCACTTCGGATATGTGATCAATCACGGCTCGATGCTCATTGGCTAATAACATAAATTTTAGTAGTACACAGGAAAAACGCACGTCACGATATCACTGCAATATAAAATAATGTTTTTCAATCAGCTATCAAATGCTGGTGTACAAAACAAGCTGCCACATGGCTTGTAATGGATGGATTGACTTAAAATTTGTGATGGGCTCACAAAAGACATTGGAGAATCTGATGGTTGTGTTAGCTTTTCGAGGTCAGACCACCCCCAAACCGAACCTTTAAACAAAACTAATGAATTGATTGAGACACATCCATTGTGTCCCTACAAAGTAGCAATATGTACCCCCAGCACTTAGTTACTTGCTATATACTGTCACTATTTCCCATGAGCAACCTCAGATCGATCTGATTAGAGTTTAATGCCAACCAGCAGCCGATCCTCAGTTCTAGCTGATCACTACGACCTGAGAGCCAAATTATATGCACCTATATCATTATCATTGAGTGATGTCATTAATCACCCTTGAATGCTTTTGGTTTGTCAACAAAGGCCAACTCCTATGTCTTGTCAATACCATCTAAAACTGCTAATGGGTACATAATGTTTTACATACTCTTGCTTGTAAGTTTCATGCCAAGGTCACATTTCAGTCTAAGCCATTCTCAATATGTGTAAACTAATACTTGTCATTCAAAAGTGGCTACCATCTACCACAATACTTGTGTTACATAGCACTACCATAATTGTTGTTAATAATAATTTGTTTTTGTTTTATAGGAAACAGCATATATTTACCATCAGCCATATCATCTACCGTATTGGGTCTTTCTTACTCCATGAGCTACCACAGAGATATAGTAGGTAGACATCAGATATAACTAGGGCTACTACCACAGAGATATAGTAGGTAGGTATCAGACATAACTAGGACTACTACCACAGAGGTATAGTAGGTAGGTATCAGATATAACTAGGGCTACTACCACAGAGATATAGTAGGTAGGTATCAGACATAACTAGGGCTACTACCACAGAGATATAGTAGGTAGGTATCAGACATAACTAGGGCTACTACCACAGAGATATAGTAGGTAGGCATCAGATATAACTAGGGCTACTACCACAGAGGTATAGTAGGTAGGCATCAGACATAACTAGGGCTACTACCACAGAGGTATAGTAGGTAGGTATCAGACATAACTAGGGCTACTACCACAGAGATATAGTAGGTAGGGATCAGACATAACTAGGGCTACTACCACAGAGGTATAGTAGGTAGGTATCAGACATAACTAGGGCTACTACCACAGAGATATAGTAGGTAGGTATCAGACATAACTAGGGCTACTACCACAGAGATATAGTAGGTAGGTATCAGACATAACTAGGGCTACTACCACAGAGGTATAGTAGGTAGGTATCAGACATAACTAGGGCTACTACCACAGAGATATAGTAGGTAGGTATCAGACATAACTAGGGCTACTACCACAGAGATATAGTAGGTAGGTATCAGACATAACTAGTGCTACTACCACAGAGATATAGTAGGTAGGTATCAGACATAACTAGGGCTACTACCACAGAGATATAGTAGGTAGGTATCAGACATAACTAGGGCTACTACCACATAGGTATAGTAGGTAGACATCAGACATAACTAGGGCTACTACCACAGAGATATAGTAGGTAGACATCAGATATAACTAGGGCTACTACCATAGAGATATAGTAGGTAGACATCAGACATAACTAGTGCTACTACCACAGAGATATAGTAGGTAGGTATCAGACATAACTAGGGATACTACCACAGAGATATAGTAGGTAGGTATCAGACATAACTAGGGCTACTACCACAGAGATATAGTAGGTAGGTATCAGACATAACTAGTGCTACTAACACAGAGATATAGTAGGTAGGTATCAGACATAACTAGTGCTACTACCACAGAGATATAGTTGGTAGGTATCAGACATAACTAGGGCTACTACCACATAGGTATAGTAGGTAGACATCAGACATAACTAGGGCTACTACCACAGAGATATAGTAGGTAGACATCAGACATAACTAGGGCTACTAACACAGAGTTATAGTAGGTAGGTATCAGATATAACTAGGGCTACTACCACAGATATATAGTAGGTAGGCATCAGATATAACTAGGGCTACTACCTCAGAGTTATAGTAGGTAGGTATCAGATACAACTAGGGCTACTACCACAGAGTTATAGCAGGTAGACATCAGACATAACTAGGGCTACTACCACAGATATATAGTAGGTAGACATCAGATATAACTAGGGCTACTACCACAGAGATATAGTAGGTAGGAATCAGACATAACTAGGGCTACTACCACAGAGATATAGTAGGTAGACATCAGACATAACTAGGGCTACTACCACAGAGATATAGTAGGTAGACATCAGATATAACTAGGGCTACTACCACAGATATATAGTAGGTAGGCATCAGATATAACTAGGGCTACTACCTCAGAGTTATAGTAGGTAGGTATCAGACATAACTAGGGCTACTACCACAGATATATAGTAGGTAGACATCAGATATAACTAGGGCTACTACCACAGAGATATAGTAGGTAGGCATCAGACACAACTAGGGCTACTACCACAGAGATATAGTAGGTAGACATCAGACGTAACTAGGGCTACTACCACAGATATATAGTAGGTAGACATCAGACATAACTAGGGCTACTACCACAGAGATATAGTAGGTAGGCATCAGACACAACTAGGGCTACTACCACAGAGATATAGTAGGTAGACATCAGACGTAACTGGGGCTACTACCACAGAGATATAGTAGGTAGGCATTAGATATAACTAGGGCTACTACCACAGATATATAGTAGGTAGACATCAGATATAACTAGGGCTACTACCACAGAGTTATAGTAGGTAGGCATCAGACATAACTAGGGCTACTACCACAGAGATATAGCAGGTAGGCATCAGATATAACTAGGGCTACTACCACAGAGGTATAGTAGGTAGACATCAGACATAACTAGGGCTACTACCACAGAGATATGGTAGGTAGGTATCAGACATAACTAGGACTACTACCACATAGGTATAGTAGGTAGACATCAGACATAACTAGGGCTACTACCACAGAGATATAGTAGGTAGCCATCAGACAATTAGATGCAGACTTTTGTGTAGCTGTAGAAAACCTGCTGACAGATGCAGCCTTAGATCGTGGCTGATGCTCCTCCTATATTTATTATAATAGAAAGTAATCAATTGACTTCTGTATAAACAGCTCCTTTATCTCTTGTAGAAATGTGTTGTCTCCCCATGCATAGATATTTTGTTGGCTCTGTGGAAATGGCAACCATTCAGAGAGTAAACAGAGCAATAATAACCATGAAGTGCCAGACAGCAGCAGTGGAGAGATTGTATGGATGAGCTTACTTCTGTCTCTGTATGTATTACTACTGCTGTTTTGTCTCATCTCTGTGTGTTATTGTGTATGTGTAATACTGTGTCTATGTATTACTGTGTCTATGGAATGTTGCCTCAATGTATTACTGTGCCTTTTTATCACTGTGTCAATGTTATACTGTGTCTATGTAATATTGTGTCTGTGTAATACTGGTCTATGTAGTACTTATGTCCATGTATTACTGTCTCTATACTTCTATGTCTATGTACTATCCGTGTGTTACTATACCTGTGTATTACTGTACCTGTGTATTACTGTACCTGTGTATTACTGTACCTGTGTATTACTGTACCCGTGTATTACTGTACCTATGTATTACTGTACCTGTGTATTACTGTACCTATGTATTACTGTACCTGTATATTACTGTACCTGTGTATTACTGCACCTGTGTATTACTATACCTGTGTATTACTGTACCCGTGTATTACTGTACCCGTGTATTACTGTACCTGTGTATTACTGTACCTATGTATTACTGTACCTGTGTATTACTGTACCTGTGTATTACTGCACCTATGTATTACTGTACCCGTGTATTACTGTACCTGTGTATTACTGTACCTGTGTATTACTGTACCTATGTATTACTGTACCTGTGTATTACTGTACCTGTGTATTACTGTACCCGTGTATTACTGTACCTGTGTATTACTGTACCTGTGTATTACTGTACCTCTGTATTACTGTACCTGTGTATTACCGTACCTGTGTATTACTGTACCTATGTATTACTGTACCTGTGTATTACTGTACCTATGTATTACTGTACCTTTGTATTACTGTACCTTTGTATTACTGTACCTGTGTATTACCGTACCTGTGTATTACTGTACCTATGTATTACTGTACCTATGTATTACTGTACCTATGTATTACTGTAATTGTGTATTGCTGTACCTATGTATTACTGTACCTGTGTACTACTGTACCTGTGTATTACTGTACCTGTGTATTACTGTACCTGTGTATTACTGTACCTATGTATTACTGTACCTGTGTATTACTGTACCTATGTTTTACTGTACCTATGTATAACTGTACCTCTGTATTACTGTACCTGTGTATTACCGTACCTGTGTATTACTGTACCTATGTATTACTGTACCTGTGTATTACTGTACCTATGTATTACTGTACCTTTGTATTACTGTACCTATGTATTACCGTACCTGTGTATTACCGTACCTGTGTATTACTGTACCTATGTATTACTGTACCTATGTATTACTGTACCTGTGTACTACTGTACCTGTGTATTACTGTACCTGTGTATTACTGTACCTGTGTATTACTGTACCTATGTATTACTGTACCTGTGTATTACTGTACCTATGTTTTACTGTACCTATGTATAACTGTACCTCTGTATTACTGTACCTGTGTATTACCGTACCTGTGTATTACTGTACCTATGTATTACTGTACCTGTGTATTACTGTACCTATGTATTACTGTACCTTTGTATTACTGTACCTATGTATTACCGTACCTGTGTATTACCGTACCTGTGTATTACTGTACCTATGTATTACTGTACCTATGTATTACTGTACCTGTGTATTACCGTACCTGTGTATTACTGTACCTGTGTATTACTGTACCTATGTATTACCGTACCTGTGTATTACCGTACCTGTGTATTACTGTACCTATGTATTACTGTACCTATGTATTACTGTAATTGTGTATTGCTGTACCTATGTATTACTGTACCTGTGTACTACTGTACCTGTGTATTACTGTACCTGTGTATTACTGTACCTGTGTATTACTGTACCTATGTATTACTGTACCTGTGTATTACTGTACCTATGTATTACTGTACCTATGTATTACTGTACCTATGTATTACTGTACCTATGTATTACTGTACCTATGTATTACTGTACCTGTGTATTACCGTACCTATGTATTACTGTACCTGTGTATTACTGTACCTATGTATTACTGTACCTATGTATTACTGTACCTGTGTATTACTGTACCCGTGTATTACTGTACCCGTGTATTACTGTACCTATGTATTACTGTACCTGTTTATTACTGTACCTATGTTTTACTGTACCTATGTATAACTGTACCTCTGTATTACTGTACCTGTGTATTACCGTACCTGTGTATTACTGTACCTATGTATTACTGTACCTGTGTATTACCGTACCTATGTATTACTGCACCTGTGTATTACTATACCTATGTATTACTGTACCTATGTATTACTGTACCTATGTATTACTGTACCCGTGTATTACTGTACCAGTGTATTACTGTACCTGTGTATTACTGTACCTGTGTATGTATAGCTGTACCTGTGTATTACTGTACCTGTGTATTACTGTACCTGTGTATGACTGTACCTATGTATTACTGTACCTGTGTATTACTGTACCTATGTATTACTGTACCTGTGTATTACTGTACCCGTGTATTACTGTACCTGTGTATTACTATACCTATGTATTACTGTACCTATGTATTACTGTACCTGTATATTACTGTACCTGTGTATTACTGCACCTGTGTATTACTATACCTGTGTATTACTGTACCCGTGTATTACTGTACCCGTGTATTACTGTACCTGTGTATTACTGTACCTATGTATTACTGTACCTGTGTATTACTGTACCTGTGTATTACTGCACCTATGTATTACTGTACCCGTGTATTACTGTACCTGTGTATTACTGTACCTGTGTATTACTGTACCTATGTATTACTGTACCTGTGTATTACTGTACCTGTGTATTACTGTACCCGTGTATTACTGTACCTGTGTATTACTGTACCTGTGTATTACTGTACCTCTGTATTACTGTACCTGTGTATTACCGTACCTGTGTATTACTGTACCTATGTATTACTGTACCTGTGTATTACTGTACCTATGTATTACTGTACCTTTGTATTACTGTACCTTTGTATTACTGTACCTGTGTATTACCGTACCTGTGTATTACTGTACCTATGTATTACTGTACCTATGTATTACTGTACCTATGTATTACTGTAATTGTGTATTGCTGTACCTATGTATTACTGTACCTGTGTACTACTGTACCTGTGTATTACTGTACCTGTGTATTACTGTACCTGTGTATTACTGTACCTATGTATTACTGTACCTGTGTATTACTGTACCTATGTTTTACTGTACCTATGTATAACTGTACCTCTGTATTACTGTACCTGTGTATTACCGTACCTGTGTATTACTGTACCTATGTATTACTGTACCTGTGTATTACTGTACCTATGTATTACTGTACCTTTGTATTACTGTACCTATGTATTACCGTACCTGTGTATTACCGTACCTGTGTATTACTGTACCTATGTATTACTGTACCTATGTATTACTGTACCTGTGTATTACTGTACCTGTGTATTACTGTACCTGTGTATTACTGTACCTGTGTATTACTGTACCTATGTATTACCGTACCTGTGTATTACCGTACCTGTGTATTACTGTACCTATGTATTACTGTACCTATGTATTACTGTAATTGTGTATTGCTGTACCTATGTATTACTGTACCTGTGTACTACTGTACCTGTGTATTACTGTACCTGTGTATTACTGTACCTGTGTATTACTGTACCTATGTATTACTGTACCTGTGTATTACTGTACCTATGTATTACTGTACCTATGTATTACTGTACCTATGTATTACTGTACCTATGTATTACTGTACCTATGTATTACTGTACCTGTGTATTACCGTACCTATGTATTACTGTACCTGTGTATTACTGTACCTATGTATTACTGTACCTATGTATTACTGTACCTGTGTATTACTGTACCCGTGTATTACTGTACCCGTGTATTACTGTACCTATGTATTACTGTACCTGTTTATTACTGTACCTATGTTTTACTGTACCTATGTATAACTGTACCTCTGTATTACTGTACCTGTGTATTACCGTACCTGTGTATTACTGTACCTATGTATTACTGTACCTGTGTATTACCGTACCTATGTATTACTGTACCTGTGTATTACTATACCTATGTATTACTGTACCTATGTATTACTGTACCTATGTATTACTGTACCCGTGTATTACTGTACCAGTGTATTACTGTACCTGTGTATTACTGTACCTGTGTATGTATAGCTGTACCTGTGTATTACTGTACCTGTGTATTACTGTACCTGTGTATGACTGTACCTATGTATTACTGTACCTGTGTATTACTGTACCTATGTATTACTGTACCTGTGTATTACCGTACCTATGTATTACTGTACCTGTGTATTACTATACCTATGTATTACTGTACCTATGTATTACTGTACCTATGTATTACTGTACCCGTGTATTACTGTACCTGTGTATTACTGTACCTGTGTATGTATAGCTGTACCTGTGTATTACTGTACCTGTGTATTACTGTACCTGTGTATTACTGTACCTATGTATTACTGTACCCGTGTATTACTGTACCTATGTATTACTGTACCTGTGTATTACTGTACCTGTGTATTACTGTACCTGTGTATTACTGTACCCGTGTATTACTGTACCTGTGTATTACTGTACCTGTGTATTACTGTACCTGTGTATTACTGTACCCGTGTATTACTGTACCCATGTATTACTGTACCTGTGTATTACTGTACCTGTGTATTACTGTACATGTGTATTACTGTACTTATGTATTACTGTACCTTTGTATTACTGTACCTGTGTATTACTGTACCTTTGTATTACTGTACCTGTGTATTACTGTACCCGTGTATTACTGTACCCGTGTATTACTGTACCTATGTATTACTGTACCTGTGTATTACTGTACCTTTGTATTACTGTACCTGTGTATTACTGTATCTGTGTATTACTGTACCTATGTATTACTGTACATATGTATTACTGTACCTGTGTATTACTGTACATGTGTATTACTGTACTTATGTATTACTGTACCTTTGTATTACTGTACCTGTGTATTACTGTACCTTTGTATTACTGTACCTGTGTATTACTGTACCCGTGTATTACTGTACCCATGTATTACTGTACCTATGTATTACTGTACCTGTGTATTACTGTACCTTTGTATTACTGTACCTGTGTATTACTGTATCTGTGTTTTACTGTACCTATGTATTACTGTACCTATGTATTACTGTACCTGTGTATTACTGTATCTGTGTATTACTGTACCGGTGTATTACTGTACCGGTGTATTACTGTACCTGTGTATTACTGTACCTGTGTATTACTGTATCTGTGTATTACTGTACCGGTGTATTACTGTACCTGTGTATTACTGTACCTATGTATTACTGTACCTGTGTATTACTGTACCTGTGTATTACTGTACATATGTATTACTGTACCTGTGTATTACTGTACTTATGTATTACTGTACCTTTGTATTACTGTACCCATGTATTACTGTATCTGTGTATTACTGTACCTGTGTATTACTGTACCTATGTATTACTGTACCTGTGTATTACTGTACCCATGTATTACTGTATCTGTGTATTACTGTACCTATGTATTACTGTACCTGTGTATTACTGTATCTGTGTATTACTGTACCTGTGTATTACTGTACCTATGTATTACTGTACCTATGTATTACTGTACCTGTGTATTACTGTATCTGTGTATTACTGTACCGGTGTATTACTGTACCGGTGTATTACTGTACCTGTGTATTACTGTACCTGTGTATTACTGTATCTGTGTATTACTGTACCGGTGTATTACTGTACCTGTGTATTACTGTACCTATGTATTACTGTACCTATGTATTACTGTACCTATGTATTACTGTACCCATGTATTACTGTACCTGTGTATTACTGTACCTGTGTATTACTGTACCTGTGTATTACTGTACCTGTGTATTACTGTACCTATGTATTACTGTACCTATGTATTACTGTACCTTTGTATTACTGTACCTGTGTATTACTGTACCTGTGTATTACTGTACCTATGTATTACTGTACCTATGTATTACTGTACCCATGTTATACTGTACCTGTGTATTACTGTACCTGTGTATTACTGTACCTGTGTATTACTGTACCTGTGTATTACTGTACCTGTGTATTACTGTACCTATGTATTACTGTACCTGTGTATTACTGTACCTGTGTATTACTGTACCTATGTATTACTGTACCTGTGTATTACTGTACCTGTGTATTACTGTACCTGTGTATTACTGTACGTGTGTATTACTGTACCTGTGTATTACTGTACCTGTGTATTACTGTACCTATGTATTACTGTACCTGTGTATTACTGTACCTGTGTATTACTGTACCTGTGTATTACTGTACCTATGTATTACTGTACCTATGTATTACTGTACCTGTGTATTACTGTACCTGTGTATTACTGTACCTGTGTATTACTGTACCTGTGTATTACTGTACCTATGTATTACTGTACCCGTGTATTACTGTACCTATGTATTACTGTACCCGTGTATTACTGTACCCGTGTATTACTGTACCTGTGTATTACTGTACCTGTGTATTACTGTACGTGTGTATTACTGTACCTGTGTATTACTGTACCTATGTATTACTGTACCTATGTATTACTGTACCTGTGTATTACTGTACCTGTGTATTACTGTACCTATGTATTACTGTACCCGTGTATTACTGTACCCGTGTATTACTGTACCTGTGTATTACTGTACCTGTGTATTACTGTGTATCACTTGACAACTTACCAGTCAGCACAGACAGTTGTAGTTGTTGTATTTCAGGCTGTTTCCCCAGCTCAGTACATACATCAGCTGTCATCAGCTATCTCATTTGATCTAATGCTCTAATCAGTGTATCTACATTCACTACAGGTTCACTTTGGTGATACAACATCACACTGTACATGTATTGTGAGTACTTACATATATATTGTTGTTATATTAACTGACTCATTTATACTTGGGTTATACCAGCTCTAACATCTCCATGTTGAAGTCATAACCCCACTTATTATGGCTAGATTTGTACATAATATGACGCATAGAATAATGCCCAAAAGCTGAGACATTACCAGTAGCCACTATTTCCCATAGAGGTACAGTTAGAGGCGTAGGTCAACAAACGACATAAATAGTTGGCGTTTTGGTATCGAGAACGTCCATGCCCTGAATAAAATTCGTACGGAAAAGCGCTTCCAAATGCAATTTTGACGTTTGTTCCTGGCATAATTTCTATGTGTGAACGTTCAAAATCAAAAGTCTATTTTGTGCGGAGTTGTCTCCTTCTTTTTCCTTAGCGTCGCGGTGAATAGTAAAAGATGCATGCTGTTCAGGTGACAATAGGTGTATTCGTGGGCTGGATCGATAAACAACTGCTAATACTTATATTTGGGATCCTCATCGCTGGGCGGCGAGTTCATCGATCCAGGCATTTACATTTCATTATATAATAATAAGAAATAATATCCTACGATCCGTTTCATATGCTGAACCATAGACCTATAAACCCCCTTTATATATATAAGAATGGGGGTTGTAGGTCTATGCGGTAAACATGTACAGTTCCAGCATGCATTGTAGCGAGCTTAATTATTTTTCACATATGTGTGCAATTCACCAGCGACGATTATCTTGTCGTTGATTCCCTACTGGTAATATTAGAATGATGCATGGGCAAGTAGGAGATAGTGATTGCGAGTCAAAGAATAAACAGCTTTACACTTGTCCTGTTGACTACGTCTATTTTGAGGCAATTCATTCTTCAATAACTATAACAGTACTTATTTTTATTGTGTTAACAAAATAGCTGTGCTTTTTATCATTACGGTCAATCCTTTTCCAGTATATTGTTATTGTACATGAAAATCATAATAATTAATAATAATAAACAAAATATATAATTTATATTAATAATAATTAATTTTAATATAATTAATAATACCGAGAATGACCTGATTTAAAACAAACGTCACCCACGAGGCTATTTATTAGTTTTAGGTTATGGTTTGGTAATGTTCGCGACCTAGGGGTATGCCTCGCAACTTCCTATTCTTTTGCTCGTGGGGATGGTACATTGTGATCCACTGAAAAACATTTCTACCGACCCATTCGCATTAAATAAATTGCGGAAAATACTATTCATTAAATTTGTTGTACGGATCGATCCAGCCCGCAAATACACCTAGTTGTTTTGTTAATATAAAAAGACCAAAAGTAAATAATCATTTTGGTAATTATTACTAACTACTGTGTATTTTACAATTTGTCATTTCATAACAAATTTTATTATCTATTGTTGTTATTCGGCTATTAACACTTGAATAATTGTGTTTTTTTACTAACAAAAGTATAATAAAACAATTAGTTATACAACAGTAACAACTTATAATAATATTAATAATGACATAATTTGAATAACAGTAATATTAATAATTATGATTATCCTGCCTCTTCATGGTATTATAATTATTTATTATAATTTTATTATAATTCATCATCCTTATTAAATATGTCGAAAAATAATTTCAACATACTTCATGACTTTGCGCTATTATTTATTATTATTGTTCTTGTTAAAGATGGAACTTGAGGCCTCATCACTCTTGTCTTGTCATTGTAGTTAACGTAAAAGGGCTCATTATTTGCAAAAGCTATTTATTGTAGCGGAACTGTACGCATTCAGATCATTAATGTCATGGATGGACAACTCCCTGAACAATAAAATTACCATTTAGCACGGAGTTCTAAAAAGCAGTTTTTGTACTCGCAGAAAAACGAACATTTTGCCCGTTTTGGCATGAAAGTTTTTGATCCAAAAATGCCTAGTGTTCCCCGTTGTAGTTGGCGTTGGAGAATATAAGGAAGGCGCTTTCGGCTATCGTTTCATAAAACCCTCTGCTAATTTTTTGTGCATTCTCAAAGGTGGGCACATGCAATTCTGGCAAAACATGTGGCCGCCCAGATAAATAAATATATTGATTTGTCTTCTCTTACAACAGTTAAATATTGTACAGGCTACAATATGAAAAGGTTATGATAATAAAATAATATTTATTATTATTATCTTGATAAAACAAAGCATAAAAAAATAAACTATAAGTTTTGGTATCTCTAATACATTTATACTGCTACTCAAAGATATTCTACATGTTAAACTATTATGACCTTTCATAAACGATCCTTGCTCGCCTGATGACTTTGTTGTTTGACTTCTATTTAGTTTCTGATAATAATCAATGATTCTGTCAAATAACTTTGATCAAAAAACTCGTTTTTGTTGCTCTATCCAAAATTGAAATATTCATTGCTATAAAACTCCTCTGTTTTGAATAGCAATACATAAGTGCAGAAAAGACAACTCCTAATTTTCAAACCGGTGTGGTTTTTCACACACTTTTTGGCACAAACTTTAACGCGAAACTAAAACAGGAGATAATGAGATATTGTAATCGCCGAAACCATCAAACTTCACCGATTTTGCGATTTCACGATTTTGCCTTTGTGTTGCCTTAGCTGAAAATGCCCATTATTATTTATATGTTATGAATTATTATTATTACCATCTAGATAATAATCAGTAAATGATTCTCATATTAATAGAATGATTGCTGTTAAATCTGTCTGGTTTTTGTAAAAGCTGAATGACTTTTTAAAATCTATTTCACATCCTGGTGACACCCATGACCACATATCCTGGTGACACCCATGACCGCATGTCCTGGTGACACCCATGAACACATATCCTGGTGACACCCTTGACCACACATACTGGTGACACCCATGACCACATATCCTGGTGACACCCATGACCACATATACTGGTGACACCCATGACCACATATCCTGGTGACCCCCATGACCACACATACTGGTGACACCCATGACCACACATCCTGGTGACACCCATGACCACATATCCTGGTGACACCCATGACCACATATTCTGGTGACCCCCATGACCACACATACTGGTGACACCCATGACCACACATCCTGGAGACACCCATGATCACATATCCTGGTGACACCCATGACCACATATTCTGGTGACACCCATGACCACATATCCTGGTGACACCCATGACCACATATCCTGATGACACCCATGACCACACATCCTGGTGACACCCATGACCACATATCCTGGTGACACCCATGACCACATATACTGGTGACATCAATGACCACACATCCTGGTGACACCCATGACCACACATCCTGTTGACACCCATGACCATATATACTGGTGACACCCATGACCACATATCCTTGTGACACCCATGACCACATCCTGGTGACACCCATGACCACATATACTGGTGACACCCATGACAACATATCCTGGTGACACCCATGACCACATATACTGGTGACACCCATGACCACATATCCTGGTGACACCCATGACCACATATACTGGTGACACCCACGACCACATATCCTGGTGACACCCATAACCACATATCCTGGTGACACCCGTGACCACATAAAAACTCCCCTTCTAAAAACTTGTAAATCCGTCACTGGTTACACAACGTAATATAGCTAACGGTGCCATTCATGTTCTATTTATTCATTATTGATATTTTATTATTAGTATTTCTATAATTATTATATATTTTTGGTTGTTTAATGCGAACGTTTACCATTACCACTTACTTTATGTACACTAATTTTGTCAGATCGTAGCAGCAATCGTTGGTAAGTAGATGGAAACCTCGTCAACGATTGTCAATCACCTAATAATAATCTATCCATCTACCATGTGGTTGACATCACAGAAAACACTAGAAAACACTTGTTTATGTTTTCTACCCGGTAGCGATGCGTTAATATATCTCTCTGTCACACGATGATAATTGGGTTTCACTCACTAAATCCCATGTTGAGTAGACATATCAAACACTGCAATGATAATACTTGAATAAACTATGTGTTAGTCCATTGTACAGTGCAGGAATATCTTACCCAAGATGCCTAGCATGAGACTTGTAATGCTCCCAATCACCCCCTTGGTTCTACTCATATTCAGTTCCACCCTTACATATCAATTCTCTACTGTGTGTGAGGTACCAATGTACAAGTGTGTGCTCGTGTCTGTACATGTTTGTTTGTGAACAGTCCATATGCCGTCTCCATTGTTTTAGAGAAGTTATCTTCTTCTTTTGGTAATGAACCATTATCACTAGACTTTGGGAGTGGATGCAGTTTTTGACTTCAATTAGTGTCAATTGAGCTCAGCGGAGATTCGATTATGAAATTTTGAATTTAATACTTCCAGTTATTTTGACAGGATCATGGCCAAGGGGTTTTTGAGAGAAGCTGCAAGAGAGAAGACAACTCTCACCTTGAAGATTCTATCTCTGTAAGCTTATTGTACAACATAGTGGAGGCCTGTAACATTACTGGAAAGGTTTTCGAGTGAAAGGAAGGGTAGAGGGGGTACTTTGGGACAGTTTGAAGGGATTGAGGGGTGAAGTGGGGGGGGGGGGGGGGGGTACTCAGGTGGTGGGCAGGGGGGGGGGGGGGTACTCAGGTGGTGGGCAGGGAGTACTCAGGTGGTGGGCAGGGGGTACTCAGGTGGTGTGCAGGGGGTACTCAGGTGGTGGGCAGGGAGTACTCAGATGGTGGGCAGGGGGGTACTAAGATGGTGGGCAGGGGGTACTCAGGTGGTGGGCAGGGGGGGGGTACTAAGGTGGTGTGCAGGGGGACTCAGGTGGTGGGCAGGGGGGTACTCAGGTGGTGGTCAGGGGTACTCAGGTGGTGGGCAGGGGGTACTCAGGTGGTGGGCAGGGGGTACTCAGGTGGTGGGCAGGGGGTAGTCAGGTGGTGGGCAGGGGGTACTCAGGTGGTGGGCAGCGAGTACTCAGATGATGGGCAGGGGGTACTCAGGTGGTGTGCAGGGGGGTACTCAGGTGGTAGGCAGGGGGTACTCACTTGGTGGGCAGGGGTACTCAGGTGGTGGGCAGCGGGTACTCAGGTGGTGGGCAGGGGGTACTCACTTGGTGGGCAGGGGTACTCAGGTGGTGGGCAGGGAGTACTCAGGTGGTGGGCAGGGGGTACTCAGGTGGTGGGCAGGGGTACTAATGCATACAGTTTTATACACCAATCGAGGTGGTACCAGTTGGTATGTCCAATACAGAGGGCAAAGATCTCTCAAGGTGGCTGCAGCAATTGGTGAGGGTAGATGAGGTTCTGTACAATCTATTTACATAAGATACTTGGTAACTAGCTGTCTGTGGACAATAAAACACTTGATTAAGAAAGGACATGTATTGTAGCAGAGGAAATCTTCTCTTATGGTCTGGCCACACATGACTCTTGTTTGGTTCTGGTGACACTAACTGCTCGACACGGCGTCTGAACTGAACCCTGGGAAGGCTTTCTACTGGCCACACTGTCCGACAGCGGCAACTGACAATCGTGACTTCTCCAACCTTGGTGCAACCGATCCTACAAAAACAGGTAATAATAAAACTAATAATTCCCAATAATGTTATTATAAATATAATCATAGTGATAAGTAAATTTTAATAATTATTTTTAACAACAACGATTTATTATTATTACTTATTTATTATTTACAGTAATAACAGTAATAAATTCTTATGTCTAATAACAATCATTATAATTTGCATATTATTATATTTATCTCACCAATAACAGTATTGTAGCAGAGATGATCTTCTGTTATTGGTGATAATATGGCTTTTGTTATCGTCAGTTTTATTATTATTCTTTCTTTCGCAAAGTTTAGCCTTCTGTGACTCAAGATCCGCTCATAAGAACGTTGTAAAAATTAGTTGGTTACGTACTGGCTCGCCTGATCTTTTAAGAAATAAGTTTTTCAAAGTAGTGACAGTTACAGTGTCACGGCTATTCAAATGCCTTTTTGCTCAATAAATGCTGAATAACTCTGCCAATAATCGTAAGAAGTACAAGATTTTTATATGAGGGTATGCGACTTTAGTGAATGTAGGCAAACATCAAAACTTTTCAATAGCAAAATCACAAGGTTTTCAAAAAAGGGCAATTTTCAGGTATTTTGAAATTTTAAACTGGAAGAATGTTCAGCATTACTTGTTGTAATTCAAAGTAAAACTGGTGGGTTTTCTCACAAGGGGAGCCTATCAGGGCATAGAGTCATGACACAATGACCTTGAAGGCCCGGCCACAATAACGGATTTTGATGACAAATTGACGAACTAGTTTAATGTGGGATTGCCAGGGAGAGGACCAAATACAATTGAATTTTTATTTGAATTGTAAAATGCGGTATTTTTCGATTTTTAAGCGTTTGAATTTACGTTTGAATTTGAGTGTTTCCAACAACAGTTATTAAAATTTTAATTGAACTTGAATTTTTTTTTCAAATCTCATTATTTGAATTAGTATTCAAATTTGAATGCAGCAACCATAGGTATTTGAAGTTATATTTTATTTTGCGCGCAAGCAAAAGTTAATTTTTTGCTGTTTTGTGGTGGTTCCCAACTACCACACTACACCATTGTAGTTGCCTAATCAGTTTATGGCTGACTAGCATCAGAGACAACAGTTGTGGTTATAATGCCGCAAAAGGGTACAGTGCCGTAATTAGTGAGAAGACGACTCCTTTGGAAAACCAATGCGTTGACTTTTATAGGTGTTCGCTGGCCAACGTGCACGGTAAATTGATTGACAAACGCAAAAACGAGAGTTGATGCACGTTGAAAAAAACTTGCTACAAATGGGCTGATAATCCCTCGACAAAAAACTGCCGTTGAGGATTAAATGTAAACGTTGAGCACACCGAAAACGCCAAAAATATTATTGAAAGTAATGTTTTCATGGTGAACAAAAACAGCCATACATCACAGTGAAATTGTTCTTCAATTATTGTTATTATTGTGATTATTATATCAGGGAAACAAATAATTCGTTGTCGGAAATGAAACAGACGACAACCCGCACTTTGCGCCGTATGATTGGCTAGTTCAGTCGCAGCTCACCCATGTGCTTGAGTACATCGTCACGCTACATCGGCCTGTGTAGCCACCTGCACATTGTTACTATCCATCGTATAGGCACATCGGTATCAAAACATCGGTGCAGTGTAGCCAAACCTTAAAGGGCTTAGGACGGGCTTTTCAAGACGCACTTTGTGTGTAGAGTTGTTTTCTCATCAAGCATTGTAAAACTGTTGAGAAAACTCACTCGGGTCAACAAAACACCAATAGGTATCATGTAGAGGTCTATGGAGGTCTATGACAATGCGTTCGGCAGAAGGGACTATCTGCATTATGATATTATATAGTATATTACAGCAAGTAGTTTGTACCATTTTTGTTACTTTTAAGGTTCCAAACTACTCTTCAAAAATCTTGATTATTATTATTTAGTGCTTTTGAAGTTTTTTTTTGGAAAGATAGCCGGTATTTCAGATTTAATTATTATCGTTGTTGTAAAAAAAACAACGCCGGAAATACAATTTCGGCAATGTTTTTTTTTCACCTAGTATTATCATGAAAGTATACTAATGTTATTGTTTGATTAATTTTTCACATGAAAATTATTATTTTGATAAAAAAAATTCATTATTTCTTTTGATTTTGATGACAAACACTATCACGTGAACGCCAGTGTATACATAATACCGAGCTTACCAAAGATAAAATAAATTGCTGACTTGAGAAAAACAGCTCCAAAAAAATTAAAATTTGTTGCAATATCATTTTTTTGCACTCAAAAGAGGCTCTGCACAAAACTAATATCTAGGACGCCCTATTTCTATGCGAACAAGCCAAATTTTTGAAAACTCGCTTTATAGCTCTATATAAGTTGGTGCGTCTTCGAGAAAAAAAGGCGTCTTGGCAAGTGCTGACTGCGTCTATAGGAATCGGCTTAATGGTGAGAGGGCAACTCCAGATAATTTTTCTGAACACATTTCAACCTCAGAAAGTTTAAACTAAATCAAATCCTCTTCAAATTAGGCGTCATAGGCCCTTTAACATGTTTAGATAGCATCGCTGATTAGATAAGACAGCATTGCCAGCTGCGGCTGAATAATATAACTTTTGTCATGTATGGGATTTAGCCGTATATGACGGTTTATGGGAGCTGCCATGATTAATGACCCTGAAGGGTCATTGGCCGTGACTGTATCAATTAATTTTACGGATTTTCCGCTCCAAGTTTTCAAACAGTCTTGTCAACGATCATATATGTATGTATTATTGTTGGTCGAGTTACAAAAGTCATAATATCTGTTATTATTACATTAAGTGGCCTAAGTGACCACAATTAATTTGTGAGTTGCATGTAGTCTATGTTAACGCATATTTCTGCTCCGAAGGTTTCAATCCAATATGGGCGCCATGAATGACATTTTTCATCCATCGTATTGGCTAAATTTGGCTACACCTCCTCCAGGTTTGTGGCAATCCTTTCAAGCCGCATTTACACTAGATTGACTGTGTCTCCATTTCAATTGATGGTCACACAAGCAGTTGTGAGTTCTCTTTACACTGTTGCTATTTTTGAGTTTGTAACTTTGGAGTTGCCCAACCATCATAGCTAATATAGTTTAATGCGTTCCTGCTCACGTAGTTGGATTGATGTCTGGTGATTTAACTATAAACAGTTTTCTACCAGGTAGTAGTTTTCTATGCATCCGATGGGTTTTTATTTACCTATAATATGAAATTTTGGCTCATCTACAAATAACAATAATTATTAAAACTAAATAATAATTTTGAGAACATCTGAGGTTTTTTTTTTAATTTTGCATCCAAAATAATAATATAATTACTCCAAATGTAAATTAATTATTATTATTAAACATGTGGAGTTTAATTTATTTGATAGAAAGAGTAATAATACACAAACATCAACAATGCTGGTTATAATTAATTATTTAATAATAACCTTACCATCTTACAACAATCATTGTTTACATTATATCCAGGCTAGAATAAACAAAATATTGGAGCCAAACAATTGGTTTACCTGTGTCACATGGCTATACAATCGCTGAAACTTGAGCCTCGAACCCGACACTGCTGGGTTGCTGCATCTCAGTCTGCGACAATCCTGCGTCATCACCAAAAGCTAAACAACTTTTCTGTCACTTGAAGCATCGACAAACTTCTAGGGAAAGTCGCCTAGCGTAAACGAGGTCTTATATTTTATCCATTGATAGCATTGTCTCGGTGAGATTCATGGGCTTGTATTGGTGTTTGATGGATAGCCTTTGATCTTTGTTACATTCCAAGGTTTAATACATTTGTTGGAA
This sequence comes from Cryptosula pallasiana, assembly GCA_945261195.1. Lineage (NCBI taxonomy): Eukaryota > Metazoa > Bryozoa > Gymnolaemata > Cheilostomatida > Cryptosulidae > Cryptosula > Cryptosula pallasiana. Next base: position 23,685,431 of record OX183130.1, read on the forward strand.
TTACTCAAGCATCGCAGTGAGCATATTTAAATTATTTTGTCAGCTACAACAAGAGGAGACAATTCTCTGATTCTATCATTTAAAAAGCATGCGATCTACAGAAGAACTTTTCTTGTAAAGACCATGCTTTATCTAACACTTTTCAGTGAATCTGCGTGACAAATGGTTTTGAAAATGAAAAAGCTGCAAGTTTTTTTGTCGAACTCCCAATGACAATATTGAAATATTTGAAGTCATTTGTTATGGCTGATGATTGGGACCTTGACTGTGACATTGAATAAACTGGTTTACTGATTTCTTTAAGGTCTGATTATGTGGGTTTCTCTGTATTTACTTTATTTCATCTTCTGTCTTGTAAACAGCCAATCATACAAAACCAGACGCTAATGAGCCAATGGGAGTGTTCTGTATATTGATGTTGATTGGTTGACCTTTTGGTTGGGCATCACATCAAAAGTTTACATACATTTGATTTCTCAAACAAACAATTATTACCATATATGATGTCATTCCCTACTTTTGGGAGTTGTCTTGTGTTGTCAGATTGTTGGTACCACACAGTAAATATAGTGTAGTCAATGTTACAGATGTCATCACTTGTATCTCACATGACACACGTTTTGTTCTTGTAGACACGCAGGGAGTGCACAAGTTCTATACACAAAACATTCATATACACACTATTGTACTGTCTAAGGCAGTATCTACAATATTCTACATTCATATCCTGGTAGGTAGTTGTTGTTAGTAGACCTCTAGTTAACTTTAAATTAAATAAAACAGGCCTCTGTGATTCACAGGCAGGGCGCATCCTCACTTTTTTTATGTGGGCGAACTCAGATGAGCACGCAATACATCATTTATGGCCACACAGGCTGCTGTGAATGTCTCAAAATGGGATGGTAATTGATCTGGTTAAGATTTTATATAATAAATTATTTGTGAAGTGCTTTGGGTTGCATCATTTAAGGGAGATAACTCCTACCAGCTCTCTATTGTTGAATTTGAAGATTCCTGATTTGAAAAATATGATATGGGATTCCATTTTGAACATTTTCTCCATGATTCAGTTTTAATCACAATTTTCTACAGTCATATTTAAAAAACTGATCGCTTTCATTTATCGCCTCTGGTTGCTCATAAACACTACAATGGGAATTGACATCAATGCTGTTCTTAGAGTTGCCTGTACTATATTTTAGAGATGAGATAACTCCAAAGTAACAAGCTGTATGCATTGAATAGGAGTTGATAAATACAATAAATATAGAATAGCTAAAGAAGAAAGGGGCTGTAAGTATTTTGGTACTTTACTTCATCTCTGCAGTTTGTGTTCTAAAGTATGCAGTATTATGTATTTAATTATTAATAAATAATAATTATATTAATTAAAACTTAATTGTTACAAAAAACATCGACCATTTTTGTTCATTCTCACTTTACAATTAACTTATTTGGTTATATCGCCATCAACTGCTTATCCTTCTCTTTTACTTCCTTTACAAAAACTTTGCTCAGTTATGGAAGCATCTCCTGCTTCATCTCCAGTCACAACAGTTGTGAAAGTCCTTTGATATTATCTTATGATCCACTACTGCTGCCATGGTTACCAAACAGGAAACTCACTTGATGTGCGCAAATTTAGCAAAATAAATCGTGTGAGTTTTTTCTGTTTTTTTCCAAAAAATGTTGGGTCGGTTTTGTTTCTAAATACTTCATAAATTTTACAATTCTTTGTGGTTGCCCCCAAATTAATTTTATGTCAGCGCTTTTTCTCTTTGCTGTGAGTTATGGCGATTTGCACATCATCAGGGAATAAAGTTGATGATTTGGAGATAAATCAAAAGATTGGGAAGCTCTAGTTATATTAGATATTTGCTATGTAGGTTTGGTGCATTGCATACTTACATAGGTGTAGTACATTTCCATATAGTGATAAGTTAGTGATAGGTATAATGGTAAGTTTAAAGGTTGCTATGGAAACATCATTGTTACCACGTATGTCCTTATAAGGGTGCTTTCTGATACCCTGCGTGTAGGGTAGTAGTTGAACCGTTGTTGAGGGCTCATCGATGAATGTCGTTTAATGGAAGTTGTTTGCGCTTTAAACCACAGACAGGCTTGTTTATAAAACTGGGATTGCTAATTAATTATTATCAACATCGTGAAATCTTGCAAAATATAATAACAACTACTACAAGTTTCACGGTTATAATAAATAATAGACCCTGCCATGCGATGGCACTACAGCTATATGAAAGCTTTCTGTTAGCTTTCATGTCAGCATTGCATTGACTACTAAGTTGACTGTGTGCGGTACAGCAGTAAATAGACGTCTGTTATGTAGGCCGTGTGAGGAGACCTTAATTTGACCCGATTTTCCTACACATTAATGAGGTTATCTTATCTATCATCCAATATCAAGTAGCTGCAATACCCACTACCCAGTATCACCAGACCTGTTTGGCTTTAGGTTAAACAGTGGTTAGAGTTTGTTATAGTAAGATCTGATAAGCTGAGGAGGAAACTATGTTCTCTATATTGCCTTTCAGTGACATAATGTCACGTCATCTGACATGGTCTTGTTATGATCATTGCCTGAGTGAGGTTTTACCTAACATTCCGTTTAATTTAATCTTTTGCAGCTGATAAGAAGTTTGGCCGTCTCAATCCGACTTGGGAGACCTGCCAATACATGTCTGTATTCGTAGAGACTCTCTCTCCACTCTGACTGGCAGTCTCTCAGGACAAGTCAATCAGTATATACAACATCTACTCTCTGATGCTCAATGTCAAATCATTCATATCCAAGGAGATTGAATCTGAGCACCTCTCAGAAGAACATGTTCAACTGGCCAAGAAGATCAGGCAAAAGATCTGGGATTACATGGATGAGAGGTAAAGAAACATGAATGATGCTTGTACACACAAATTTGATTATGTTTGCCGTGTGGTGCGCTTAAAAGGCAATTCAAGATTATAGCGTAATATCCATGAACTATTGTCATTTTGACTCCACAGCAGATCAAGGCTTGCATTTCCAAACTCTACCCCAAAACCCCAGCCCCCAAACACAACAAGATAATCAATCCTGAGACATAAAAATCTCCAATCCACAAACACGGGATAAAAAGCCTAGTTTCAAATTGGTCCTTTCGAAATGTTCGTATCGCTATCCCGTCATCTTTTCTCCACGAGTGGGAATATTTTCTGGAGTTGTAGCGTCTTGGGTGTTGAAAATATTGGGGACATAACTCTCAATTTTGACAATGGAATTGTTGGTGGGTGGGTATATCGCTGTCTCTATCATTACTATCATGCTGTAATCTATCTATGTTTGTGGTATGGAGTGAGCTGAACTAGTACTATATTCTGGTAATCTTCTTGTAGATTTGTGGAGCCAAAGGAGGGCGTGGCAGTCATGGAAGTAGTGAGAATCTGCTGCGCTCTTGACCCAAGATACCTCAAGAAACCTTTTGTGTATGGCGATATTCTGGTGGAGGCCATTGCACTAGGTCTGTAATATCTGCATGGGAAAAAACTTCTCAGCTCAAAGTGATGGACATAGCAGTGGTTATGGAATAGAACTTGAATACACGGAAATGCATGAGTTTAATTGAATTTCTAATCCACCCGCATACAAAAGAGAGAAGAATATCTATCCCACAATGCTTTATTCATCCTGTAGGTTTCATGCATGAAAGAGTACATGTTACGCAAGGGTAAAATGCACACTATGGGAGTTATTGTTTACACGCTGTATAGATATAGATATTTGGTTGCATCCTATAGAGGTGCAAGAGGAAGTGAGATGGAGGATGCTAATACTGATGGTGTACCTATTACAAAGACATCTAGACCCAGAGCCATAGAGAGAGGCAGAGGTGACCAGTAGAACTCGAGTACTACACACAAGAATATGAACCTTACACAACTGATGGCTGACTCAAGCGACGATGAGGAAGAATATAGTGATGACACATTCACTCAGGAGAGGAAGGAGGTGGGTTTTGGTGGTAAGAATTTGGTTTGTGACTCATGAATGCACTGCAGAGATCTGTGGTGCATTCATGGCTCAAAATGTATCTTGACAAACAATGCTCCATCACAAGGAATGCTTTCAAGGTTTACAGCCTCAAAATTGGCAGTTAGAGAGGATATGGTGGTTTAGTGCGGTAGTCTGCTGGACATGCTGTCTGTGTGGTGTGATATATACTCCCCCCTCACCCAACTCAGCCTGTGCAGAACCAGACTACTGGCTTTCATTGCTATTTACATCTCAGTAGTCGTCAGCACACGTGAAGCGCACCACTCTTGGTCAAATCCAAAATACATTCTACTAATTGTCTTGACTTATTGCTTTTGATCTGATAATCACTTACAACTACTGGTACGTTTTATGTCTCACATCTGTTTATCTACATATATATATATGTTTCTCTAGGTGGAGTACTACCGTCATGTGTCCAGAACACCTAAAGGTGCCACTGAGCCAATACACCTCTGGTGACACCTCAAAGGTAAGCAGTCCCCGATGCTGCAGCGTGTGACCAGACAGTACCGGAGTGTAAATGTGACGTCTGTCTCTTCAGAACGGCTCTTCAGTCTGGCCGGGCAGATAGCTACGAAGAAGAGAAACCGCTTGAAACCGTGGAAAGTCGATATGTATACTTGCCTGGCATATAATCTTAAAGAGTTAACTTTAAATTAAATAAAACAGGCCTCTGCGATTAACAGGCAGGGCGCATCCTCACTTTTTATGTGGGCGAACTCAGATGAGCACGCAATACATCATTTATGGCCATACAGGCTGCTGTGAATGTCTCAAAACGGGAAAGTAATTGATCTGGTTTAGATTTTAAATAATAAATTATATGTAAAGTGCTTTGGGTTGCATCATTTGAGGGAGACAACTCCTACCAGCGCTCTATTGTTGAATTTGAAGTTTCCCGATTTGAAAAATATGACATCCGATTCCATTTTGAACATTTTCTCCATGATTCAACTTTAATCACAATTTTCTGCATTCATCTTGAATAAACCGATCGATAATGGCTAAAGAAGAAAGGGGCTCTTTAAGTATTTTGGTACTTTACTTCATCTCTGCGATTTGTGCTCTAAAGTATGCAGTATTATGTATTTAATTATTAATGAATAATAATTATATTAACTAAAATTTAATTGTTATAAAAAAACCATTTTTGTTCATTCTCATTTTACAATTAACTTATTTGGTTATATCGCCATCAACTGCTTATCCTTCTCTTTTCCTTCCTTTACAATAACTTTGCTCAGTTATGGAAGCATCTCCTGCTTCATCTCCAGTCACAACAGTTGTGAAAGTCCTTTGATATTATCTTATGATCCACTACTGCTGTCACGGTTACCAAACAGAAAACTGACTTGATGTGCACAAATTTAGCAAAATAAACCGTGTAAATTCTTGGTGTTTTTTTCCGAAAAGGTCGGGTTGGTTTTGTCTCTAAATACAGTGTACTCCTGATATATCGAATCCTGTTATATCGAAAATCCGGGTATATCAAACAAACTGCATCAGTCCCAGCTGAATGCATTGTAATTACCTACTCCTATATCGAATGATTTCTTACATATCGAACAAAAAAAATCCTAATCTGGCATGAGCCCAAGTAAAAAGTGTCCTACTTCGACCAAAGCATGCGATAGTAGAAAATAAAATTGCAGTATTAAACGCTCAGAATAGTTTTCATGTGTGCTGCCATCTTGGAATATGAATGTCAAGGTCTATCATTCCAATTAAACACTCTGTCTCGGTGGTATAGTTCCGGTAGGTCGACCCCATATTATTATTGTTGTGATAATTGGTCCTTATTGTAGCTGGAGAGCATTCCCAGGCTATCCTCATTCAGTATGCACGTGTTGTTGTTGACTTATTTCAAAATGTGGGGAGAGACATATCTATCTATCTATAACATTACTATTGTCACTGTGTGAATTGAGAGCAATAATCAAGTAAGGAGTCAGGTAAACTTCAAGCTCAAGAAGAAGTACACTACTTACTACTGCTACTAATTTTAACTAGAATACTAAAAGTTTTAATTATTTTAATTATTTGTTTTAGTAAAACAAATAATTAATTGATACACACACACACACTCACTGCTTATTATTATTATTTATTTATTATTATTATTATTACTACTTCTTAAAAGTTTATTGTTTATTATCCTATTAATAATGATTATAATAATAATACTGTTATTTTTTTAGAGACCCATTATTATTATTTATTATTGTTATAACAAATGATGATTTTGTTAATAATTATTATTAATGATAATAACAATGACAACATCATCAACAACAATAAATAATATCATAGATAAATTAAATAATAAGTAACAGGTAGTAGCTGTTACGTTTGTTGTCATAGGTGGTTAGAAGTAATGAAACCAACTTAGTCTAACAGTAACTTAACTAACACAATAATATACAACAACATCATGTGCCGCTACTACTACCTACATCATCATTGCATAATTGTTGTAATTCTCAGCTTCAACACCAATAATTATTTAATTAATTAATAATTACTAAAAACCACAATCACAAAAGACAAAATGCTTAATATCCGAGCTTAAATACATGTAATAGTGACTTATTATGTGTACATAAAAAAGTCCGACGGTCATGATTTTATATATCAAACATCTCATATATCAAACAAAATTTTATGGTCCCCTCGGGTTTGATATATCAGGAGTACACTGTACTTCATAAATTTTATAATTCTCTATAGTACCGCAAAATTATTTTTATGTCTGAGCGCTTTTTCCATTTGCTGTGAGTGATGGCGATTTGCACATGGTCAGAGAATAAAATTGATGATGCGAAGATAAATCCAAAGATTGGGAAGCTCTAGTTATATTAGATATTTGCTATGTAGGTTTGGTGCATTGCATACTTACATAGGTCTAGTACATTTCCATATAATGATAAGTTAGTGATAGGTATAATGGTAAGTTTAAAGGTTGCTATGGAAACACCATTGTTACCATGCATGTCCTTATAAGGGTGCTTTCTGATACCCTGCGTGTAGGGTAGTAGTTGAACAGTTGTGGAGGACTCATCGATAAATATCGTTTAACGGAAGTTATTTGCGTTTTAAACCACAGACATAGTTATTTCCAGCAACGTCTGTGAAAACTTTATCGCTAAAGCGAGCACACTATAGGTTTTTTTACTAACAGAAATTTATTACAATGATGTCCGGTTCTATTGTGTAATAATTGTCAGGTCTTTCTCTACCGACCCAGAAGATCTATGTTTCTGTTCGCTTCCACCCAACATAGGTCACCAGAGTTGTCTTCTCACTCTCAGGAGAGCACTACTCCTAAATGGCTCTAGCCTATATTTGGGTGGTATTTATTTACACATGCTGGGGACTATCTGCTTTCTAGCAGGGACTCCTAACATGCAGGGAGAAGAGCAGGGCTTAGCGCAGAAGGCTGGTGTAGTTGGGAGCGTTAGGGCTGGGGACCTGGTAGGGGTGGGGTAGGGACCTGGTAGGGGTGGGGTAGGGACCTGGTAGGGGTGGGGTAGGGACCTGGTAGGGCTGGGGTAGGGGTCTGGTAGGGGTGGGGTAGTGACCTGGTAGGGGCGGGGTGCAAGTGGGCTCCTAGATGTGATGGTAATTGTAGACGGCTGGTGGAGTTTAGAGCGTTAGGCACTACAGCTATATGAAAGCTTTCTGTTAGCTTTCATGTCAGCATTGCATTGACTACTAAGTTGACTGTGTGCGGTACAGCAGTAAATAGACGGCTGTTATGTAGGCCGTGTGAGGAGACCTTAATTTGACCCGATTTTCCTACACATTAATGAGGTTATCTTATCTATCATCCAATATCAAGTAGCTGCAATACCCACTACCCAGTATCACCAGACCTGTTTGGCTTTAGGTTAAACAGTAGTTAGAGTTTGTTATAGTAAGATCTGATAAGCTGAGGAGGAAACTATGTTCTCTATATTGCCGTTCAGTGACATATCGTCACGTCATCTGACTGGGTCTTGTTATGATCATTGCCTGAGTGAGGTTTTACCTAACATTCCGTTTGATTTAATTTTTTGCAGCTGACAAGAAGTTTGGCCGTCTCAATCCGACTTGGGAGACCTGCCAATACATGTTTGTGTTGGTAGAGACTCTCACTCCACTCTGACTGGCAGTCTCTCAGGACAAGTCAATCAGTATATACAACATCTACTCTCTGATGCTCAATGTCAAATCATTCATATCCAAGGAGATTGAATCTGAGCACCTCTCAGAAGAACATGTTCAACTGGCCAAGAAGATCAGACAAAAGATCTTCGATTACATGGATGAGAGGTAAAGAAACGTGAATGATGCTTGTACATGCAAGTTTGATTATGTTTGCCGTGTGGTGCGCTTAAAAGGCAATTCAAGATTATAGCGTAATATCCATGAACTATTGTCATTCTGACTCCACAGCAGATCGAGGCTTGCATTTCCAAACTCTACCCCAAAACCCCAGCCCCCAAACACAACAAGATAATCAATCCTGAGACATAAAAATCTCCAAACCACAAACCCGGGATAAAAAGCCCAGTTTCAAATCGGTCCTTTCGAAATTTTCGTATCGCTATCCCGTCATCTTTTCTCCACAAGTGGGAATATTTTCTGAAATTGTAGCGTCTTGGGTGTTAAAAATATTGGGGACATAACTCTCAATTTTGACAATGGAATTGTTGGTGGGTGGGTATATAGCTGTCTCTACCATTACTAACATGCAGTAATCTATCGATGTTTGTGGTATGGAGTGAGCTGAACAAGTACTATATTCTGATAATCTTCTTGTAGATTTGTGGAGCCAAAGGAGGGCGTGGCAGTCATGAAAGTAGTGAGAATCTGCTGTGCTCTTGACCCAAGATACCTCAAGAATGCTTTTGTGTATGTGTATGGCGATATTCTGGTGGAGGCCATTGCACTAGGTCTGTAATATCTGCATTGAATACTCTTTCATGGGACGAAACTTGTCAGCTCTAAGTGATGGACATAGCAGTGGTTATGGAAAAGAACTTGATTACATGGAAATGCACGAGTTTAATTGAATTTCTAATCCACCCGCATACAAAAGAGAAAAGAATATCTATCCCACAATGCTTTATACATCCTGTAGGTTACATGCATGAAAGAGTACATGTTGCGCAAGGGTAAAATGCACACTATGGGAGTTATTGTTTACACGCTGTATAGATATTGATATTTGGTTGCATCCTATAGAGGTGCAAGAGGAGGTGAGATGGAGGATGCTAATACTGAGGGTGTACCTATTACAAAGACATCTAGACCCAGAGCCATAGAGAAAGGCAGAGGTAACCAGTAGAGCTCGAGTACTACACACAAGGATATGAACCTTACACAACTGATAGTTGACTCAAGCGACGATGAGGAAGAAGATAGTGATGACACATTCACTCGGGTGAGGAAAGAGGTGAGTTTTGGTGGTAAGAATCTGGTTTGTGACTCAGAAATGCTCTGCAGAGATCTGTGGTGCATTCACGGCTCAAAATGTATCTTGACAAACAACGTTCCATCACAAGGAATGCTTTCAAGGTTTACAGCCTCAAAATTAGCGTCTCAATCTGCGACAATCCTGTCTCACAACCAAAAGTTGCACAATGTTTCTATCACAAGAAGCATCGACAGACTTCAAAGGAATGTGGCCCAGTGTAAAGCCTTCTATTATTTCCATGGATAGCATTTACTCTGTAAGATTCCTGGGCTTGTATTGGTGTCTGATGGATAGCCTTAGATCTTTGTTCCATTCCAAGATTTAATACATTTCAATAATGAAAAGCACATGTGTTGAAGTTACTCAAGCATAGCAGTGAGCATATTTTAATTATTTCCTCAGCTACAAGAGGAGACAACACTTTGATTATATGATTTATAAAGCGTGCGATCTACGGAAAAACTCTTCCTGTAAAAAACCATGTTTTATCTAAAGTTCTTCAGTGAATCCGCATGACAAATGGTATGAAAGTAAAGAAGCTGCTGATTTTCTGTCAAAATAGAGATGACAATATTGAAGCATGTGAAGGCATCTGTTATGGCTGATGAATGGGACCTTGACTGTGACATTGAATAAACTGGTTTACTGATTATGTGGGTTTCTCCGTATTTACTTTATTTCATCTTTTGTCTTGTAAGCAGCCAATCATACAAAACCAGACGCTAATGAGCCAATGGGAGTGTCCTGTATATTGATGTTGATTGGTCGATATTTTAGTTGGGCATCACATCAAAAGTTTACCTACATTTGATTTCTCAAACAAACAATTATTACCATATATGATGTCATTTCCTTACATCTGGGAGTTGTCTTGTGCTGTCAGATTGTTGGTACCACACAGTAAATATTAAGGCTGGGCGGTATGACGGTATTACCGACCGCAGGTCGGTTTGACAACTTATTGCAGTTGCGATATCTTACACCAAGAAAAAAAAACCGCACCGATAAACCGCCCCGCACCGATTTTGGCCTATCGTAGCTGGGGGCTTTTATTTATCCACGAGGGTTATAATAATAATTCAACACGCTGGAAGACACCAAGTGTAAGAATTAGTATTGAGTCTACGACTCCCTCCTGTCCTGGTCTTAGCTAGCTGTATACCCTATACTACCCCTGTATATTACATACTGTAAGCTATATAGCTACTCCTGTATTGTATTAGGTATTCTCAGGTACAGTTGCTTTTGTTTGTGATAAAATTAAATAAATAAACAAAAAACATACTACTAACTACTACTACCACCTACTACTACATACAACAACAATCAACAGTCACTCATCAATGATGTATGTATGTATTATTATTTTAATTATTAATAATCAATCAAAGTAATATAATAATCATTTTAATAATAATAATAATGATGATTGTGTGTGATACATCATCATTTTTATTCTAACTTAGTTAGAATAAAAATGATGATGTATCACACACAATCATCATCATTTAATAATAATAATAATGATGATTGTGTGTGATACATCATCATTTTTATTCTAACTTAGTTAGAATAAAAATGATGATGTATCACACACAACAATCATCATTATTATTATTATTAAAATAAAATGATTATTATACTACTTTGATTGATTATTAATAATTAAAATAATAATACATACATACATCATTGATGAGTGACTGTTGATTGTTGTTGTATGTAGTAGTAGGTGGTAGTAGTAGTTAAGTTAGTAGTAATATAGTTAGTAATATATATATATAATAATAATAGTTACTATTATTATTATATAATATGTATATTATTATTCATTATTTTATTTTGATTATTATTATTAATAAATTAAAATAATTATTTATAAATTAATAAATAATAATAACTTTGTTTTATTATTAATTATATTATAATAATGATATGATATAATAATAATAAGTGTAATAAATAAACAAAGTAATAAAAAAATGATGATGATAATAATATCAATTAATGATTATGATTGATTAATAATTAATACGTAAAAAATAATAATTAATAAATAATAATAAGGCGGTTTTTTGTTGTTATTCTTTGTTTGTTATTATTTATGATAGAGTATGAAGTGAGTGTAGTGCTAGTAGTAGTAGTTGAACTTGATTATCGTATTAATATTGTTATTATAATAAGTTAAATAAGACGATAAATGATGATGAAAATAATGATATTTAAAGTTTAATAATGAAATTGACAATTCTAATTATTGGATAATAATAATAAGTTTTAGTTATTAAATAATTTACAACAAAAAACAATGATTATTATTTATCTTGATTTTTTGATTATTATTCATTATCACATCGATATTTGTGGTCAATACTGTGTAACAACAATAATATCTTCATCATCATGATCATTGATCATGCTATGATGATGATCAAGTATGTTTTTTCATGTGACGTAAGTATTATTTATTATATACATCATCAGTATATTTAATTATTATAATATACATTAGTATTATTGTCAATGTGTCACAATTCAATAATAATATAAAAATTAACAATGATAATTTACTAACTATTATACAAAAAATGTTAGTTGTCAATACATATATTTATATAGCTTGTCTAGATTCCACTGCTCATTTTTTTCCTCAAAATATGTTTTGAACCATTAAATTATTGTATAAAATTGTTGACCAGCTTGTGATACTAAATATTCAATATCAGTATTTATGATAAATGATGGTTTCATTGGGTGACTGATGATGTGTTTTAGGTCCCAACTTTTATCCATACAGTCGATAGCGGATAAATCATCATGGATGATATAGTTCCAGACTCAGGAAGTGACACAGATATCGAGGATGTGACCCCAGTTGGTGAAGTTGCAAGCTCTCAACCACCATCTGAAAGCGAGGCTTCCATCTCAGGAGCCGCATCTGATGGTAGGTACACAACTCTACATAACCGTCATTTTTTACATCTGGCTTGGATCCAAATCCTTGGCTGCTGAAAATCACCCATCTAAATTTGAAATATTGCAAATTGCCATGAATCAACTCTCATTGGCAGACTTGACGGATAATAAAAACACACAATCTGTTGAACTTTTCTTTTTTAATTCATATTTGTGTAAGACTAGAAATGTAACTTTGAAGATACACAATGGTAACCCTTACCCCTAACCCTAGTGTTGAAATTAATCCCAATGAAGCAGATAATCTGCTCGATCATATAACGTTCAAGTATAGCATTCAAGTATACTGATATGTAATGATTGTTTTATTTTTTGTGTTGTTTTAGTGTCAATGGTTGACAGTAGTTACACGGAATATCAAGAGACACCAACCTATGGCAAGTCGCGAGTCTGGGAGTGCTTTGACTCCAGCGTAGAATTCTCCAAAGATCCTGGAACTGGTTTTTCGGTTCGCAAAAAAACTGCAAAATGTAAGTACTGCAAAGGTAACAAAGGTGTAATAAATGTTGTACGCGGAAATACTAGTAATCTCTGGTCCCACATGGAAAAACACCATTCAAGTAAATACTACAAAATTGCTCCAGCCAACCTTCAGTCGTCTAGATTGAATCGGTCCACAACACTCAGCTCCTTACCAGTGTCTCAACCATCTATTCAATCTGCGTTCAAAGCTTGTACACCTCATTCCTCTGCATCAAAAGAGTATAAAGCTAGAACTGAGGCCGTAATCGATTACATAACCTCTGATGGTAGGCCGTTGTCAACTATTGAAAGTGAAAAGTTTATTCGCATGTTGCAAGTCTTTGACAATCGCTACACTCTACCATCAAGACGTACTATAGCAGAAAACCACATACCCCAGAAGTATGTCACAGTGAGAACACGAATCCAGCAACAAATAGATGATAACAGAAATTCTCTGATTCCATTATTCAGCTTCACAACGGATTTGTGGTCTTCATCAACTATGGAACCATACATGTCTCTAACTTGTCACTTCATAACTGGTGACATGTCTTTGAGTATGTATGTACTAGAGACAAAGTACATTCCCGATAGACACACTGGTGTGAATTTATCATCCGCTCTTGAAGAACTTCTTGGATACTGGAACTTGAACACAGACCACCTTGCTGCTATAACAACTGACTCAGCTGCAAACATGATCAAAATGGCTGATGTAGCTGGTGTATTAAGAATACCATGTTTTGGCCACTTGTTACACAATGGTGTGAAGTCAGCAATGGAAGATACCGAAGTAGTCAACTTGATCTCAAAGCTCAAAAGAATTTCAGCTTACTTTCACCAATCTCATGCGAGAGCAAAGAAGTTGCACTCTGAACAATGTAAGGCTGGCAAACCTATGCACACTATCCATGCTCCTTGCCCAACACGATGGGGCAGCACATATGAGATGATCAGAGACGTGTACAACAGTTTAGCCGAAATCAAGAGGGTGGTTGTTGATGATGCGTCTTTTCTGGTCACCTCTCCAGATGAGAAAAAGCTAATCCGTAGTATTGTTGAGGCGTTCTCTGGGCTCCACGACATGACTGACAGCTTGAGTGCTGACAAACAAGTGAGTGTGAGTGCAGTGCTGCCCATGCTACGTCTGATTGGCTCTCTTCAATATCAGAATCTGTCTGACAATGCAGGAAGGCTCTACATCCAGAAAGTCTTCGATTACATCAAAAATAGGTTCGACAGCTGCATGAATTGGTTCAAATGACTTGCTTCAGCTGATTGATTGTTCATCGTTCATTGTTCACTTTTCTATCCATGCCTGTTATTACTTTTCTATCCTTGCCTGTTGTTCACCTTACTCTCTTTGTTATGTCATATTTTCTGTTGTTGTTGCTGTCTGAATTGTGCTCGCAAATCTTTCAATTTTTTATCTTGCTTGTACTAGGTTACATGTCTACATGATTTTTAAAATTATGTTTGATTTTATTTAGGTTGATGGACAAAAAACATCCAGATATCGTGAAAGTTCTGACAAAGGCGATGTTTCTTGATCCACGTTTTGTCCAGGATTCTCTAAAGATCTGTGATGCTTTGGAGATTCCGGGATGTGAAAATGAAGTTATAGCAGAGCTGAGTAGGATTATTTCAAAGAAAAACACATGTGAGAGGATTATCTTTTGTGTAAATTTAGTACCTACCTGTAGAAATTTTGAAAAAATCTTGGCATTGATTCACGAAGTTTGAAAATTATTTTATTATTATTTAACATTATCAACTTGTAGCAATTTTCATTTGTTCAGCAAAAGCAGAAATTGAATAATTTGCAAAGAAAAAACAAAAACGAAAGCAGGTGCTTCGAACACTTTTCTAATAAAAGTAATGAATTTTCAATCATTGATGTTTCATTTCAGCTCACTGCTCAATGTCTGAAGAGCATGTTACCGTAAAACAGTCAGGGAAAAGAAAGTCGAAAATAGCCACTCTCTTTGGGAAACTACAGCACAAAGATGGTGAAGAGTCTCATCCCGAAACAGCTGATGAGCAGGCAATAAAACAATACGGAACCTTCAAAGCTCTTGCTTCTAAACACGCAGTTGCTTATGATGATGATCCTCTGCAGTGGTGGAAAAGTTTCAAGGGCACCCTTCCAGAGTTGTGTTTGCTTGTGAGGTCATACTTTGGAATACAGGCCACAAGCTGTAGTTCAGAACGCCTGTTCAGTAAAGCTGGATACATTGTGAACAAGCATAGATCCAGCCTGAAGGCCGAAAATATATCTATGCTGACATTTTTAGCCACAAACTCGTAATTGTTGACTTTCCAAATGTGTTGGTATCATTTAGTTTGGTGTTTGGCTGCTTTTATCATTTGATATATATATTTGTTGCTAGCCAGTATAATTACATATTTTGTTTTAAAAGTTTGAGATGTTATTGTATCCATCAGGTTTTCAACAGAAAACTAGCTTAAATTTGTTTCTTCATCAACAGAAAACTAGCTTAAATTTGTTTCTTCATCAACAGAAAACTAGCTTAAATTTGTTTCTTCATCAACAAAAAACTAGCTTAAATTTGTTTCTTCATCAACTATTTTATTCTACCCAAGTAATGTATGAGCAATTGTGGTGTGAATGGAATAAGCAATCAGTTGCATTGCATCAGTTCCAAAGTAACTAGATAATACATGTTATCGTTTGAAGTAAGAAATTGTTCCCTCCTGGTCTGTTGAGAAGTTGTCTGCCACTACCCTTGGAAGATCGAGTCACTGAAATATACTTGAGTGGATCGAGTAGTTAAAAAGAACGGTATTTGTGTGCGGTGCGGAGTTGCTCCCCCTCGGTTTCGGTATGAGTGGACAACTCAATACCGCCCAGCCTTAGTAAATATAGTGTAGTCAATGTTACAGATGTCATCACTTGTATCTCACATGACACACGTTTTGTTCTTGTAGACACGCAAGGAGTGCACAAATTCTATACACAAAACATTCATATACACACTATTGTACTATCTAAGGCAGTATCTGCAATATTCTACATTCATATCCTGGTGGGTAGTTGTTGTTAGTAGACCTCTAGTTAACTTTAAATTAAATAAAACAGGCCTCTGTGATTCACAGGCAGGGCGCATCCTCACTTTTTATGTGGGCGAACTCAGATGAGCACGCAATACATAACTATGGATCACCCTCATTTATCGCCTCTGATTGCTAAAAAAAATACTACAACGGGAATTAGCATCAACGTTGTTTTCAGAGTTGTCTGTACTATATTTTAGAGATGAGATAACTCCAAAGTAACAAGCTGTATTCATTGAATAGGAGTTGATAAATACAATAAATATATAATAGCTAAAGAAGAAAGGGGCTGTAAGTATTTTGGTACTTTACTTCATCTCTGCAGTTTGTGCTCTAAAGTATGCAGTATTATGTATTTAATTAGTAATAAGTAATAGTTATATTAATTAAAATTAATTGTTATGAAAAAACATCGACCATTTTTGTTCATTCTCATTTTACAATTAACTTATTTGGTTATATCGCCGTCAACTGCTTATCCTTCTGTTTTACTTCCTTTACAATAACTTTGCTCAGTTATGGAAGCATCTCCTGCTTCATCTCCAGTCACAACAGTTGTGAAAGTCCTTTGATATTATCTTATGATCCACTAGTGCTGCTATGGTTACCAAACAGGAAACTGACTTGATGTGCACAGATTTAGCAAAATAAATCATGTGAATTTTTGCTGTTTTTTCCAAAAGAGTTGGGTCGGTTTTGTTTCTAAATACTTCATAAATTTTGTAATCCTTTATAGTTGCCCCCAAATTATTTGTTATTTGTTATGTAGGTTTGGTGCATTGCATACTTACATAGGTCTAGTACATTTCCATATAATGATAAGTTAGTGATAGGTATAATGGTAAGTTTAAAGGTTGCTATGGAAACACCATTGTTACCATGTATGCACTTATAAGGGTGCTTTCGGATACCCTGCGTGTAGGGTAGCAACGTCTGTGAAAACTGTCTAGCTAAAGCGATCCCAATTTAGCTTCTTTACTAACAGAAATTTATAACGATGATATTTCTTATATATGCTAGAATGCATTGTCACAATCTAAAACAGGAAGAATACAATGATGATAAGTGGACTCGCTAAGATAGTTGGTTAGGTGGGGACAATTCTATGTCCTCAATGACGCTACCTACCTGGCTTGGCACTTCACATCGTTGAGCCCAAACTGCTCGTTGCTGCCATTTTTTTTGTCGCTCAATGATAGGGTTATTCCTAAGCATAGGGTATCCAAAAGCAATCTACGCTTAGGGGGCTTTTTTTAATCACCAGCAGCATTGGTGATTGAAAAAATCTCTAAAGCTACGTTCATATCAGACTATGCGATTTCTCGTACGAGTGGGGCTTAAAGTCGCCTTGCAAGTCCCAGGTGTCGCAATTTGTGACAAATTTCTTTTTCATCGGCAAGTGATGGAGCTCTGTACTAGCCAATCAGCATCCGCATCAGAGCTTTTCAGTTTCATACTTTTCAAAACACTTGCTGCTGCTTGAGAATTATTATTTAACCAATTTTAGAATATATTTTGATGTTTCCCTGATCAATTGCAAACTTTGTTTAGAATTAGAATATAAAAGTGGGTTTAATAATTATTGTCAATATCATAATAACAATTACATGCTCCGTGATTATAATAAATAATTGTATTGGAAAAAGTTATTATCATTTATTTATTATTATGACTAGTTTTACTTATAATTATTTATTATCATTTGTAACGTGTTTCTTATTATTGATGAGTGAAAAAATGGTATAATTTATTAAAATCGCTAGTAATATTAGGTAATAAGTTATATTATATTATTATTTATAATAATTTGATCTTATGTATTTATCAATAAAATGTGGTGTGTTGACAACTGTCAAGGCCATATGATAAAAAATCGCAAATATAAACTCTTGGAAATTATCGGGAGAGCGACTTCCGATTTCTCCCGTTAATCGCATTGCCGAGAATCGTATAGTGTGAACGTAGCCATAAACTTCATCGACTGTGGACAGCTGATGTCAATGTATCCAGGCATGTCTAGTCCACAAGAAGTTGAATATATCCATTAGTTAGTGGCATTGTGGCATCCGCTTGTGTTGACATCTCATCAATAATGTACATTTGTTTGTTGTTTGTCTCACTGTTATTCATGGCACAATATAAATGTATTAAAGTAGAATGATTGATGGCCGCTGATAACTACTTGCTCACTCACTACCAACTACACTCTCTACCAACTGCACTCACTACCAACTACACTCACTACCAACTGTACTCACTACCAACTGTACTCACTACCAACTGTACTCACTACCAACTGTACTCGCTACCAACTGCACTTACTACCAACTGCACTCATTACCAACCAACAACTAACTGATGCTTCCAACCAGACACACAACAACCTAGTATGTCTAATTCAACCACCTTTCATCCTTTCAGTTATACCAAAAGTACAATATATATACTTATGCATTGAATTCTCACTCTCAACCAATCAAGCCATGACGTTGCTATAAAGTACAAAATAGTCCCTTTCTATTTGTGTAATAATTTATCTACCGATCCACAAGCTCAATGTTTCTGTTTGTTTCCAAGCAACAGATCATCAGCCTTTACAGAGTTATCTTCTCACTCTCAGGAGAGCACTACTCCTAAATGGCTCTAGCCTATATTTGGGTGGTATTTATTTACATGATACTGGGGACTTTCTGCTTTCTAGCAGGGACTCATAACATGCAGGGGAGAAGAGCAGGTCTTAGGGCAGAAGGCTGGTGTAGTTGGGAGCGTTAGGGGTGGGGTAGGGACCTGGTAGGGGTGGGGTAGGGACCTGGTAGGGGTGGGGTAGCGACCTGGTGGGGGTGGGGTAGGGACCTGGTAGGGATGTGGTAGGGACCTGGTAGGGGTGGGGTAGCGACCTGGTGGGGGTGAGGTAGGGACCTGGTAGGGGTGGGGTAGGGACCTGGTAGGGGTGTGGTAGGGACCTGGTAGGGGCGGGGTGCAAGTGGGCTCCTAGATGTGATGGTAATTGTAGACGGCTCGTGTAGTTTAGAGCGTTAGGCACTACAGCTATATGAAAGCTTTCTGTTAGCTTTCATGTCAGCATTGCATTGACTACTAAGTTGACTGTGTGCGGTACACCAATAAATAGACGGCTGTTATGTAGGCCGTGTGAGGGGACCTTAATTTGACCTGATTTTCCTACACATTAATGAGGTTATCTTATCTATCATCCAATATCAAGTAGCTGCAATACCCACTACCCAGTATCACCAGACCTGTTTGGCTTTAGGTTAAACAGTAGTTAGAGTTTGTTATAGTAAGATCTGATAAGCTGAGGAGGAAACTATGTTCTCAATATTGCCGTTCAGTGACATATCGTCACGTCATCTGACTGGGTCTTGTTATGATCATTGCCTGGGTGAGGTTTTACCTAACATTCCGTTTAATTTAATTTTTTGCAGCTGACAAGAAGTTTGGCCGTCTCAATCCGACTTGGGAGACCAACCAATACATGTCTGTGTTCGTGGAGACTCTCACTCCACTCTGACTGGCAGTCTCTCAGGACAAGTCAATCAGTATATACAACATCTACTCTCTGATGCTCAATGTCAAATCATTCATATCCAAGGAGATTGAATCTGAGCACCTCTCACAAGAACATGTTCAACTGGCCAAGGAGATCAGGCAAAAGATCTTCGATTACATGGATGAGAGGTAAAGAAACATGAATGATGCTTGTACATGCAAATTTGATTATGTTTGCCGTGTGGTGCGCTAGAAAGGCAATTCAAGATTATAGCGTAATATCCATGAACTATTGTCATTCTGTCTCCACAGCAGATCGAGTCTTGCATTTCCAAACTCTACCCCAAAACCCCAGCCCCCAAACACAACAAGATAATCAATCCTGAGACATAAAATCTCCAAACCACAAACCCGGGATAAAAAGCCTAGTTTCAAATTGGTCCTTTCGAAATGTTTGTATCGCTATCCCGTCATCTTTTCTCCACAAGTGGGAATATTTTCTGGAATATTAACATCGTAGGTGTTGAAAATATTGGGGACAAAACTCTCAATTTTGACAATGGAATTGTTGGTGGGTGGGTATATAGCTGTCTCTACCATTACTATCATGCAGTAATCTATCGATGTTTGTGGTATGGAATGAGCTGAACAAGTACTATATTCTGGTAATCTTCTTGTAGATTTGTGGAGCCAAAGGAGGGCGTGGTAGTCATGGAAGTAGTGAGAATCTGCTGCGCTCTTGACCCAAGATACCTCAAGAATGCTTTTGTGTATGTGTATGGCGATATTCTGGCAAAACTAAAACAAAACCTAAACTGAAACTGCTTGTTATCTACCACCAAGCACAGAGAATAATTAGCTGTATTCTGGTGGTTTCATTAGCCCATATATATATTTTTAGTAATGTTGTTAAAATGGATATGTGCAAATGATACAATAAATACAACAAACAACTAAACTGTCTGTGCCATTAGACCAAAATAAATTATTAAAGTCTCAAAAAAAATGTATGGCGATATAAAAAAACTTTTCAGCTCAAAGTGATGGACATAGCAGTGGTTATGGAATAGAACTTGAATACATGGAAATGCATGAGTTTAATTGAATTTCTTATCCACCCGCATACAAAAGAGAGAAGAATATCTATCCCACAATCACTGGCTTTCGATGGGTCGAACTTGGTTTCAGTCCAGTCGGTCTCGGTCTAATTTGGACCAGGACGAACCTAAAGCCAATACACTTTTCCATTCTAGCACCAGTACGAACTTGTGGAGTTATGTTCTCAATATTTTTAAACATCCTACCTCCAAGATGTGTGAGTCAGTCGGCCTAGATCGAACCATGTTATTTCCATGGGCTGATTTATCTGCAGTCCTACTGAGTTCGGTTTGCCCAGACGAACTGAGTCAGAGCTATCTAGACCGAACTGTGACTTATTTCCATGAACCGAACTAGCTGCAGTCGGACTAAGTTCGACCCATGGAAAGCCAGTGAATGCTTTATTCATCCTGTAGGTTTCATGCATGAAAGAGTAGATGTTACGCAAGGGTAAAATGCACACTATGGGAGTTATTGTTTACACGCTGTATTGATATTGATATTTGGTTGCATCCTATAGAGGTGCAAGAGGAGGTGAGATGGAGGATGCTAATACTGAGGGTGTACCTATTACATAGACATCCACACCCAGAGCCAAAGAGAAAGGCAGAGGTGACCAGTAGAGCTCGAGTACTACACACAAGAATATGAACCTTACACAACTGATGATTGACTCAAGCGACGATGAGGAAGAAGATGGTGATGACACATTCACTCGGGTGAGGAAAGCGGTGAGTTTTGGTGGTAAGAGTTTGGTTTGTGACTCATGAATGCACTGCAGAGATTTGTGGTGCATTCATGGCTCAAAATGTATCATGACAAACAATGGTTTTGTGCGGTAGTCTACTGGGAATGCTGTCTGTGTGATGTGATATATACCCCCCCCCCCACCCAACTCAGCCTGTGCAGAACCAGACTACTGGCTTTCATTGCTATATACATCTCAGAAGTCGTCAGCACACGTGAAGCACACCACTCGTGGTCAAATCCAAAATACATTCTACTAATTGTCTTGACTTATTGCTTTTGATCTGATAATCACGTACAACTACTGGTAAGTTTTATGTGTCACATCTGTTTATCTACATGTATATATATGTTTCTCTAGGTGGATTACTACCGTCATGTGTCCAGGACACTTATAGGTGCCACTGAGCCAATACACCTCTGGTGACACCTCAAAGGTAAACAGTCCCCGATGCTGCAGCGTGTGGCCAGACAGTACCGGAGTGTAAATGTGACGTCTGTCTCTTCGGAACGGCTCTTCAGTCTGGCCGGGCAGATAGCTACGAAGAAGAGAAACCGCTTGAAACCGGGGAAAGTCGATATGTATACTTGCCTGGCATATAATCTTAAAGAGAGCCCAGGCATGGTTGGTTGACTGGCTGTGATGTAAACTGGGCAGTAAATTATAATTAAAAGTAGAATAAAAATATTGTCATGAAAAAGCTGTAGATTCTGAAAAGCATAGCTCAATATTACCTTCCTTTCTTTCTGTTTGTGAAAACTGTTTTGTTAGAACTTAGAATACATATTGCAAAGGTAAGATAATCCACTCCAGTTATTGTCATCTATTTATCATCTATTTTAGCTGAATTCCACATTTATAATGAAGTTCATGTTTGTCACCTCTAATAGAGGCCCCCTATCAAAATCCAGAACTGCATTGACATGCTCAATGAATGGTATTCTGTAACTAATTACATTTCATTATTTTTCTGCTCGCGCAGCAACATTTCACTGTCGGTGCTGGTTATCATATCAGCTCTTGTTTTACCACTTCCTGTACCACCCCCTCTCCTCCACTCACTCCGTGGCCCTGCTGACATACACCCTGACCTGAGGATGAGGGCTGAACTGAATTCTCTCAGCAGCAGCCTTGCTGACGGTTCAGCACCTGCTTACTGGTGGGGCAACAAAATCAACAGCAGGGAAACCTAAGTTCATTTCTTACACTTATTGGTACCAGTAATGTGCTTCTTGCTCAGCAGTAGAGCCCAAAAAGAGATAGAAGGAAGATGAAAGTGGCTCTTTTTGTCTGCAAACAGCAGCCATACCAGCCTTTGCAAACATTTTCTTTTTTGGTCTAAATGCAGCATTACACTTCCATTTTTTCTTCTTCCAAGTTTTCTGCCCTCGGCTGTTTTTTGTGCTATAATGAAGAGTTTTCACCTCTCGATAGGTAGATCTATCGTAATGGGGACGTGAGACGGACATCTATCGAGCCAATTAGGTTTTCTAAGAAAGAGTAATCGAGGGGACAACTCCTCGATAGTCATTGTGATCTTTTTTATATCCAAGTGCCATTCCTAGACTGTAGAGAGCATTGTTGTTGTCTCTGTACGCTGACATAACTAACTATGAGAGCCCCTTGCTGTGCCTCCAACCCTTGTTCTACCCTCATCCTTTGCTCTACATCTCACCCCTCTACTCTATCCCCGCCCCTTGCTGTACCTGCAACCCTTGTTCTACCCTCATCCTTTGCTCTACCTCTCTTCACTCTACTCTATCCCTGCCCCTTGCTGTACCTGCAACCCTTGTTCTACCCTCATCCTTTGCTCTACATCTCACCCCTCTACTCTATCCTTGCCCACATACCACACTTGTCTTGCTAAACCACATTTCTTTGCCTCTTTAGCTCTGGTTTACCCCATCTCACTCTACGCCCTTCATCCCCCCATTGCTGTCTCTTCACCTAGCTCTAGTTCCCTTCCCCACTCTACACCCTCCCCCCCACCCCCTTTGCTGTCTCCTCACGTAGCTCTAATTCCCTTCCTCACTCTACACCCTCCCCCCTCCCTTGCTGTCCCCTCCCCTAGCTATAATTCCCTTCCCCACTCTACACCCTCCCCCCCACCCCCTTTGCTGTCTCCTCACGTAGCTCTAATTCCCTTCCTCACTCTACACCCTCCCCCCTCCCTTGCTGTCCCCTCACCTAGCTATAATTCCCTTCCTAACTCTACACTCTCCACCCCCCCCCCCCCCCATTGCTGTCTCCTCACCTAGGTCTAATTCATTTCCTCACTCTACACCCTCCCTCCCCATTGCTGTCTCCTCACCTAGCTCTAATTCCCTTCCTCACTCTACACCCTCCCCCCCCCATTGCTGTCGCCTCACCTAGCTCTAATTCCCTTCCCACTCTACACCCTTCACCCCCCCCCCCCCCCATTGCTGTCTCCTCACCTAGCTCTAATTCCCTTCCCCACTCTACACCCCCCCCCCCATTGCTGTCTCCTCACCTAGCTCTAATTCCCTTCCCCACTCTACACCCCCCCCCCTTTGCTGTCTCCTCACCTAGCTCTAATTCCCTTCCTCACTCTACACCCTCCCCCCCCTCCCTTGCTGTCCCCTCACCTAGCTATAATTCCCTTCCTAACTCTACACTCTCCACCCCCCCCCCCCATTGCTGTCTCCTCACCTAGGTCTAATTCATTTCCTCACTCTACACCCTCCACCCCCCCCCCCCCCATTGCCGTCTCCTCACCTAGCTCTAATTCCCTTCCCCACTCTGCACCCTCCACCCCCCCCCCCCCCATTGCCGTCTCCTCACCTAGCTCTAATTCCCTTCCCCACTCTGCACCCTCCACCCCCCCCCCATTGCCGTCTCCTCACCTAGCTCTAATTCCCTTCCCCACTCTGCACCCTCCACCCCCCCCCCCCCCCCATTGCTGTCTCATCACCGAGCTCTAATTCCCTTCCCCACTCTACACCCTCCATCCCCCCATTGCTGTCCCCTCACCTAGCTCTAATTCCGTTCCCCACTCTACACCCTCCATCTCCCCCCCCCCCCCCCATTGCTGTCTCATCACCTAGCTCTAATTCCCTTCTCCACTCTACACCCTCCACCCCCCCCCCCATTGCTGTCTCCTCACCTAGCCCTAATTCCCTTCCCCACTCTGCACCCTCCATCCACTCCCCCATTGCTGTCTCCTCACCTAGCTCTAATTCCCTTCCCCACTCTACACCCTCCACCCCCCCCCCCCATTGCTGTCTCATCACCTAGCTCTAATTCCCTTCCCCACTCTACACCCTCCATCCCCCCCCCCCCATTGCTCTCTCCTCACCTAGTTCTAATTCCCTTCCCCACTCTACACCCCCCCCCCATTGCTGTCTCCTCACCTAGCTCTAATTCCCTTCCCCACTCTACACACTCCATCCCCCCCCCCATTGCTATCTCCTCACCTAGCTCTAACTCCCTTCCCCACTCTACACCCCCTCCCCTCGTCATTGCTGTCCCCTACCTACCTCTAGTTCCCTTCCCCACTCTACACCCTTCACCACCCCCCATTGCTGTCTCCTCACCTAGCTCTAATCCCTTCCCCACTCTACACCCACCCCCCCCCCCATTGCTGTCTCCTCACCTAGCTCTAATTCCCTTCCCCACTCTACACACTCCATCCCCCCCCCCCCCCCCATTGCTATCTCCTCACCTAGCTCTAATTCCCTTCCCCACACTACGCCCTCCATCACCTCCCCCCATTGCTGCCGCCTCACCTAGCTCTAATTCCCTTCCGATCTACACCCTCCACCCCCCTCCCCATTGCTGTCTCCTCACCTAGCTCTAATTCCCTTCCCCACTCTACAACCTCCACCCCCCCCCCCATTGCCGTCTCCTCACCTAGCTCTAATTCCCTTCCCCACACTACGCCCTCCATCCCCTCCCATTGCTGTCTCCTCACCTAGCTCTGACTCCCTTCCCCACTCTACACCCCCTCCCCTCCCCATTGCTGTCCCCTCACCTAGCTCTAATTCCCTTCCCCACTCTACCCCCCCCCCCCACTCTACCCCCCCCCCCCCCCCATTGCTGTCTCCTCACCTAGCTCTAATCCCTTCCCCACTCTACACCCACCCCCCCTCCATTGCTGACTCCTCACCTAGCTCTAATTCCCTTCCCCACTCTACACCCTCCATCCCCCTTTGCTGCCCCATCACCTAGCTCTAATTCCCGCTTTCTGCGTTGCTCTGCAGTCAGCTTCCACAGACTCAAATAAAACCATATGTACATAGAGCAATCACTTGGTGATTAGCTTAACAATTGAGTGACTTTTCAGCTTCCTCTTACCGGGGAAATCTATACGTAATCGCTAGCATTTTATTTGATGTTATCACCAGGTTATGATAGAAATCAAGAATTGTTAGCCAATTCATTGATCAACCAATCACAGCGCACTATAACCTTATCTTAGTCTCCAATAGTGTCTTGTTGTCTGCATCCTCCCGATCTATCAATGATCATATATTAATTTGTAGGCTGTATTTGGTAACGGCAAGTTTGACCGGAATCGTTGAAGAATGGTTAAAAGTAAAAACTCTGGTAGTTGTGTTTTAAGAGCTCTGGCTATCGCCAAGGAAAATTGCTAAGCGATTGCTCAGCGTACATGAAGTTTGAATATTTTCATGATGAACTCAAACTACAAAATCAAACCCTGTGATTGTAACTGTGTGGTCCAATGGCTGCTAAGACATTTATTATTGTTAGGTTACTCACTCTTTATGTAAAATATATTAGATGTCAATAATCATGTAATCTGTGATATGCTCACACAATACAATTATTTACCAATCACACAGCACTGATACAGTCAAAGTCCAGCATTGAGTACATTTTATACTACAAAGGTTTGGTTCTCTCTGGAGAGTCAGTTGGTCACACAACATCTCACGGTAACTACAAATGGGTTCTGTTTAAGGAAAAGTCATGTAAAAAATTGAAACCAGACATTGGCATGGGAACAAATGGGATTTAGAAACCCAGACATTACGACTTTAGTATATCAATACCAGACTGTACTGCATATTTCAACACTCCAAGTCTGGTGGATATGGTCATACATTTCTGGTTACACAGACAGACATGCTGGCAGACAGACATACTGACAAACACACATACAGACACAACGACAGACACCTAGATAAACGCACAGACAGAAGCACAGGCAGACAGATGGACACACAGACAGACATACTTCTCAGCCGAATAAATAGATAAATTGGTATAATATTTAGTGGTTACCTCAGTTTGAGATGATGAAATGTTTTAGTTGTTGGAGGAAGAAGGGGTGACAATATTACCTGGTGGACACACTGTTGGTCTGGATCACCTGGATACAAAGTGTACACCAAATGGATCTTCATGTAAGAATTCTCTTTTCTTTTTCCACTGTCCTGTGTTAGTGTTGTCTTTATTGGTGTAAAGCTGCGTACAAACTAGAACGATTTTGTGACACATATTATACGTATAATATATATACTATAAGTACAATATACATATTATTCATATAATATATATATTATAAGTATAAAATATAACATAAAAGATACAATATTGTCAAATAATAAACACTCATCTATTAGCTCACCGTTGAGGCATATATTAGTAGCACCCTGAAATATTCCGATAGCATAGCCTAGTTTCTGATTGAATCGACATGTATCTTGAATGTATAGTCATATATATAAGTAACTTGAATGTATAGCCATACATATATGTAACTTGAGTGTATAGTCATATATATATGTAACTTGAATGTATAGTCATATATATAAGTAACTTGAATGTAGAGTCATATATATATAAGCAACTTGAATGTATAGTCATATATATAAGTAACTAGAATGTACAGTCATGTATATAAGTAACTTGAATGTGCAGTCATATATATAAGTGACTTGAATGAACAGTCATATATATAAGTAACTTGAATGTACAGTCATCTATATAAGTAACTTGAATGTACAGTCATATATATAAGCAGCTTTGTTAACAATAGTAAGTAAAACCTTGAAACTGGCAAGTACTCAATTATTCTTATCTAAAATGAAGATTTTATTGGCTCTATGCCACAATAAATGGACTGATGCATTTTATTATAAATCAGGTATTTATTATTTTGTGGGATAACGGATAATGAATAGTTATTAAAATTTTAAATAACAGAAATAAGTATTCATCATCAAAATAATTGATGGCGGTTATTATAAAAATTATCCGACAATACAAATCAAGTGTGTATAAAATACCAAACTTTATTAATTGCATATGTTGGTTATGATATTAGGTTAGTACAGCTAGTTAGTACATCTAGTTAGTACAACTAGTTAGTACATCTAGTTAGTACAACTAGTTAGTACATCTAGTTAGTACATCTAGTTAGTACATCTAGTTAGTACATCTAGTTAGTACATCTAGTTAGTACATCTAGTTAGTACAACTAGTTAGTACAACTAGTTAGTACAACTAGTTAGTACAACTAGTTAGTACATCTAGTTAGTACAACTAGTTAGTACAACTAGTTAGTACATCTAGTTAGTACAACTAGTTAGTACATCTAGTTAGTACATCTAGTTAGTACAACTAGTTAGTACATCTAGTTAGTACAACTAGTTAGTACATCTAGTTAGTACAACTACTTAGTACAACTAGTTAGTACAACTAGTTAGTACAACTAGTTAGTACAACTAGTTAGTACAACTAGTTAGTACAACTAGTTAGTACAACTAGTTAGTACAACTAGTTAGTACAACTAGTTAGTACAACTAGTTAGTACAACTAGTTAGTACAACTAGTTAGTACATCTAGTTAGTACAACTAGTTAGTACAACTAGTTAGTACAGCTAGTTAGTACAACTAGTTAGTACATCTAGTTAGTACATCTAGTTGTACTAACTAGTTAGTACATCTAGTTAGTACAACTAGTTAGTACATCTAGTTGTACTAACTAGTTAGTACGTCTAGTTAGTACAACTAGTTAGTATAGCTAGTTAGTACAACTAGTTAGTACATCTAGTTAGTACATCTAGTTGTACTAACTAGTTAGTACATCTAGTTAGTACAACTAGTTAGTACACCTAGTTAGTACAACTAGTTAGTACATCTAGTTAGTACGTCTAGTTAGTACAACTAGTTAGTACATCTAGTTAGTACGTCTAGTTAGTACATCTAGTTAGTACATCTAGTTAGTACATCTAGTTAGTACATCTAGTTAGTACGTCTAGTTAGTACATTTAGTTAGTACATCTAGTTAGTACAACTAGTTAGTACATCTAGTTAGTATATCTAGTTAGTACGTCTAGTTAGTACAACTAGTTAGTACATCTAGTTAGTACATCTAGTTAGTACAACTAGTTAGTACAACTAGTTAGTACAACTAGTTAGTACATCTAGTTAGTACAACTAGTTAGTACATCTAGTTAGTACAACTAGTTAGTACATCTAGTTAGTACAACTAGTTAGTACAACTAGTTAGTACATCTATTCAGTACATCTAGCTAGTACAACTAGTTAGTACAACTAGTTAGTACATCTAGTTAGTACAACTAGTTAGTACATCTAGTTTGTACATCTAGTTAGTACATCTAGTTTGTACATCTAGTTAGTACATCTAGTTAGTACATCTAGTTAGTACAACTAGTTAGTACAACTAGTTAGTACAACTAGTTAGTACAACTAGTTAGTACATCTAGTTAGTACAACTAGTTAGTACATCTAGTTAGTACAACTAGTTAGTACATCTAGTTAGTACAACTAGTTAGTACAACTAGTTAGTATAGCTAGTTAGTACAACTAGTTAGTACAACTAGTTAGTACATCTATTCAGTACATCTAGTTAGTACAACTAGTTAGTACAACTAGTTAGTACAACTAGTTAGTACAACTAGTTAGTACATCTAGTTAGTACAACTAGTTAGTACATCTAGTTAGTACAACTAGTTAGTACATCTAGTTAGTACAACTAGTTAGTACAACTAGTTAGTATAGCTAGTTAGTACAACTAGTTAGTACAACTAGTTAGTACATCTATTCAGTACATCTAGTTAGTACAACTAGTTAGTACAACTAGTTAGTACAACTAGTTAGTACAACTAGTTAGTACATCTAGTTAGTACATCTAGTTAGTACTACTAGTTAGTACAGCTAGTTAGTACAACTAGTTAGTACATCTAGTTAGTACATCTAGTTAGTACATCTAGTTAGTACAACTAGTTAGTACAACTAGTTAGTACATCTAGTTAGTACATCTAGTTAGTACATCTAGTTAGTACATCTAGTTAGTACATCTAATTAGTACATCTAGTTAGTACATCTAGTTAGTACAACTAGTTAGTACTACTAGTTAGTACATCTAGTTAGTACTACTAGTTAGTACGTCTAGTAAGTACATCTAGTTAGTACAACTAGTTAGTACAACTAGTTAGTACATCTGGTTAGTACAACTAGTTAGTACAACTAGTTGTACTAACTAGTTAGTACAACTAGTTAGTACATCTAGTTAGTACAACTAGTTAGTACATCTAGTTAGTACAACTAGTTAGTACAACTAGTTAGTACATCTAGTTAGTACAACTAGTTAGTACAACTAGTTAGTACATCTAGTTAGTACATCTAGTTAGTACATCTAATTAGTACAACTAGTTAGTACAACTAGTTGTACTAACTAGTTAGTACATCTAGTTAGTACATCTAGTTAGTACATCTAGTTAGTACATCTAGTTAGTACATCTAATTAGTACAACTAGTTAGTACAACTAGTTGTACTAACTAGTTAGTACATCTAGTTAGTACATCTAGTAAGTACATCTAGTTAGTACAACTAGTTAGTACATCTAGTTAGTACAACTAGTTAGTACATCTAGTTAGTACAACTAGTTAGTACATCTAGTTAGTACATCTAGTTAGTACATCTAGTTAGTACATCTAGTAAGTACATCTAGTTAGTACAACTAGTTAGTACATCTAGTTAGTACAACTAGTTAGTACATCTAGTTAGTACAACTAGTTAGTACAACTAGTTAGTACATCTAGTTAGTACAACTAGTTAGTACAACTAGTTAGTACAACTAGTTAGTACATCTAGTTAGTACAACTAGTTAGTACATCTAGTTAGTACAACTAGTTAGTACAACTAGTTAGTACATCTAGTTAGTACAACTAGTTAGTACATCTAGTTAGTACATCTAGTTAGTACAACTAGTTAGTACAACTAGTTAGTACATCTGGTCAGTACAACTAGTTAGTACAACTAGTTGTACTAACTAGTTAGTACAACTAGTTAGTACATCTAGTTAGTACAACTAGTTAGTACATCTAGTTAGTACAACTAGTTAGTACAACTAGTTAGTACATCTAGTTAGTACAACTAGTTAGTACATCTAGTTAGTACATCTAGTTAGTACAACTAGTTAGTACAACTAGTTAGTACATCTGGTCAGTACAACTAGTTAGTACAACTAGTTGTACTAACTAGTTAGTACAACTAGTTAGTACATCTAGTTAGTACAACTAGTTAGTACATCTAGTTAGTACAACTAGTTAGTACAACTAGTTAGTACATCTAGTTAGTACAACTAGTTAGTACATCTAGTTAGTACAACTAGTTAGTACATCTAGTTAGTACAACTAGTTAGTACATCTAGTTAGTACAACTAGTTAGTACAACTAGTTAGTACAACTAGTTAGTACATCTAGTTAGTACAACTAGTTAGTACATCTAGTTAGTACATCTAGTTAGTACATCTAGTTAGTACATCTAGTTAGTACATCTAGTTAGTACATCTAGTTAGTACATCTAGTTAGTACAACTAGTTAGTACAACTAGTTGTACTAACTAGTTAGTACAACTAGTTAGTACATCTAGTTAGTACAACTAGTTAGTACATCTAGTTAGTACAACTAGTTAGTACAACTAGTTAGTACATCTAGTTAGTACAACTAGTCAGTACAACTAGTTAGTACAACTAGTTGTACTAACTAGTTAGTACAACTAGTTAGTACATCTAGTTAGTACAACTAGTTAGTACATCTAGTTAGTACAACTAGTTAGTACAACTAGTTAGTACATCTAGTTAGTACAACTAGTTAGTACATCTAGTTAGTACATCTAGTTAGTACAACTAGTTAGTACAACTAGTTAGTACATCTGGTCAGTACAACTAGTTAGTACAACTAGTTGTACTAACTAGTTAGTACAACTAGTTAGTACATCTAGTTAGTACAACTAGTTAGTACATCTAGTTAGTACAACTAGTTAGTACAACTAGTTAGTACATCTAGTTAGTACAACTAGTTAGTACATCTAGTTAGTACAACTAGTTAGTACATCTAGTTAGTACAACTAGTTAGTACATCTAGTTAGTACAACTAGTTAGTACAACTAGTTAGTACAACTAGTTAGTACATCTAGTTAGTACAACTAGTTAGTACATCTAGTTAGTACATCTAGTTAGTACATCTAGTTAGTACATCTAGTTAGTACATCTAGTTAGTACATCTAGTTAGTACATCTAGTTAGTACAACTAGTTAGAACATCTAGTTAGTACAACTAGTTAGTACATCTAGTTAGTACATCTAGTTAGTACATCTAGTTAGTACATCTAGTTAGTACATCTAGTTAGTACATCTAGTTAGTACATCTAGTTAGTACAACTAGTTAGTACATCTAGTTAGTACAACTAGTTAGTACAACTAGTTAGTACATCTAGTTAGTACAACTAGTTAGTACATCTAGTTAGTACATCTAGTTAGTACATCTAGTTAGTACGTCTAGTTAGTACAACTAGTTAGTACAACTAGTTGTACTAGCTAGTTAGTACAACTAGTTAGTACAACTAGTTAGTACAACTAGTTAGTACAACTAGTTAGTACAACTAGTTAGTACATCTAGTTAGTACAACTAGTTAGTACATCTAGTTAGTACAACTAGTTAGTACGTCTAGTTAGTACAACTAGTTAGTACATCTAGTTAGTACTACTAGTTAGTATAGCTAGTTAGTACAACTAGTTAGTACATCTAGTTAGTACATCTAGTTAGTACATCTAGTTAGTACGTCTAGTTAGTACAACTAGTTAGTACAACTAGTTGTACTAACTAGTTAGTACAACTAGTTAGTACAACTAGTTAGTACAACTAGTTGTACTAACTAGTTAGTACAACTAGTTAGTACAACTAGTTAGTACAACTAGTTGTACTAACTAGTTAGTACAACTAGTTAGTACAACTAGTTAGTACAACTAGTTAGTACATCTAGTTAGTACATCTAGTTAGTACAACTAGTTAGTACAACTAGTTAGTACATCTAGTTAGTACAACTAGTTAGTACATCTAGTTAGTACAACTAGTTAGTACATCTAGTTAGTACTACTAGTTAGTATAGCTAGTTAGTACAACTAGTTAGTACATCTAGTTAGTACATCTAGTTAGTACATCTAGTTAGTACGTCTAGTTAGTACAACTAGTTAGTACAACTAGTTGTACTAACTAGTTAGTACAACTAGTTAGTACAACTAGTTAGTACAACTAGTTGTACTAACTAGTTAGTACAACTAGTTAGTACAACTAGTTAGTACAACTAGTTGTACTAACTAGTTAGTACAACTAGTTAGTACAACTAGTTAGTACAACTAGTTAGTACATCTAGTTAGTACAACTAGTTAGTACAACTAGTTAGTACATCTAGTTAGTACAACTAGTTAGTACATCTAGTTAGTACAACTAGTTAGTACAACTAGTTAGTACATCTAGTTAGTACAACTAGTTAGTACAACTAGTTAGTACATCTAGTTAGTACAACTAGTTAGTACAACTAGTTAGTACATCTAGTTAGTACAACTAGTTAGTACTACTAGTTAGTACATTTAGTTAGTACATCTAGTTAGTACGTCTAGTTAGTACATCTAGTTAGTACATATGGTTAGTACATCTAGTTAGTACGTCTAGTTAGTACATCTAGTTAGTACATATGGTTAGTACATCTAGTTAGTACATCTAGTTAGTACGTCTAGTTAGTACATCTAGTTAGTACATATGGTTAGTACATCTAGTTAGTACATCTAGTTAGTACATCTAGTTAGTACAACTAGTTAGTACATATAGTTAGTACATCTAGTTAGTTCAACTAGTTAGTACATCTAGTTAGTACTACTAGTTAGTATAGCTAGTTAGTACAACTAGTTAGTACATCTAGTTAGTACATCTAGTTAGTACATCTAGTTAGTACGTCTAGTTAGTACAACTAGTTAGTACAACTAGTTGTACTAACTAGTTAGTACAACTAGTTAGTACAACTAGTTAGTACATCTAGTTAGTACATCTAGTTAGTACAACTAGTTAGTACATCTAGTTAGTACAACTAGTTAGTACAACTAGTTAGTACATCTAGTTAGTACGACTAGTTAGTACAACTAGTTAGTACATCTAGTTAGTACAACTAGTTAGTACATCTAGTTAGTACAACTAGTTAGTACAACTAGTTAGTGCAACTAGTTAGTACATCTAGTTAGTACGACTAGTTAGTACAACTAGTTAGTACATCTAGTTAGTACAACTAGTTAGTACATCTAGTTAGTACAACTAGTTAGTACAACTAGTTAGTACATCTAGTTAGTACGACTAGTTAGTACAACTAGTTAGTACATCTAGTTAGTACAACTAGTTAGTACATCTAGTTAGTACAACTAGTTAGTACAACTAGTTAGTACAACTAGTTAGTACAACTAGTTAGTACATCTAGTTAGTACGACTAGTTAGTACAACTAGTTAGTACAACTAGTTAGTACAACTAGTTAGTGCAACTAGTTAGTACATCTAGTTAGTACATCTAGTTAGTACATCTAGTTAGTACATCTAGTTAGTACAACTAGTTAGTACATCTAGTTAGTACAACTAGTTAGTACATCTAGTTAGTACAACTAGTTAGTACAACTAGTTAGTACATCTATTCAGTACATCTAGCTAGTACAACTAGTTAGTACAACTAGTTAGTACATCTAGTTAGTACAACTAGTTAGTACAACTAGTTAGTACAACTAGTTAGTACTACTAGTTAGAACATCTAGTTAGTACAACTAGTTAGTACAACTAGTTAGTATACAT
Source organism: Cryptosula pallasiana (assembly GCA_945261195.1). NCBI lineage: Eukaryota > Metazoa > Bryozoa > Gymnolaemata > Cheilostomatida > Cryptosulidae > Cryptosula > Cryptosula pallasiana. The sequence continues at coordinate 23,719,930 of OX183130.1, forward strand.
CTAGTTAGTACAACTAGTTAGTACATCTAGTTAGTACAACTAGTTAGTACATCTAGTTAGTACAACTAGTTAGTACAACTAGTTAGTACATCTATTCAGTACATCTAGCTAGTACAACTAGTTAGTACAACTAGTTAGTACATCTAGTTAGTACAACTAGTTAGTACATCTAGTTAGTACAACTAGTTAGTACAACTAGTTAGTATAGCTAGTTAGTACAACTAGTTAGTACATCTAGTTAGTACAACTAGTTAGTACATCTAGTTAGTACAACTAGTTAGTACATCTAGTTAGTACAACTAGTTAGTACAACTAGTTAGTACATCTATTCAGTACATCTAGCTAGTACAACTAGTTAGTACAACTAGTTAGTACATCTAGTTAGTACAACTAGTTAGTACAACTAGTTAGTATAGCTAGTTAGTACAACTAGTTAGTACAACTAGTTAGTACAACTAGTTAGTACATCTAGTTAGTACAACTAGTTAGTACAACTAGTTAGTACATCTAGTTAGTACAACTAGTTAGTACAACTAGTTAGTATAGCTAGTTAGTACAACTAGTTAGTACATCTAGTTAGTACAACTAGTTAGTACAACTAATTAGTACAACTAGTTAGTACAACTAGTTAGTACAACTAGTTAGTACAACTAGTTAGTACATCTAGTTAGTACTACTAGTTAGTACATCTAGTTAGTACATCTAGTTAGTACATCTAGTTAGTACGTCTAGTTAGTACAACTAGTTAGTACAACTAGTTGTACTAACTAGTTAGTACGTCTAGTTAGTACATCTAGTTAGTACAACTAGTTAGTACAACTAGTTAGTACATCTATTCAGTACATCTAGCTAGTACAACTAGTTAGTACAACTAGTTAGTACATCTAGTTAGTACAACTAGTTAGTACAACTAGTTAGTATAGCTAGTTAGTACAACTAGTTAGTACAACTAGTTAGTACAACTAGTTAGTACATCTAGTTTGTACATCTAGTTAGTACATCTAGTTTGTACATCTAGTTAGTACATCTAGTTAGTACATCTAGTTAGTACAACTAGTTAGTACAACTAGTTAGTACATCTAGTCAGTACAACTAGTTAGTACATCTAGTTAGTACAACTAGTTAGTACAACTAGTTAGTACATCTATTCAGTACATCTAGTTAGTACAACTAGTTAGTACATGTAGTTAGTACAACTAGTTAGTACAACTAGTTAGTATAGCTAGTTAGTACAACTAGTTAGTACAACTAGTTAGTACATCTATTCAGTACATCTAGTTAGTACATCTAGTTAGTACGTCTAGTTAGTACAACTAGTTAGTACAACTAGTTGTACTAACTAGTTAGTACAACTAGTTAGTACAACTAGTTAGTACAACTAGTTGTACTAACTAGTTAGTACAACTAGTTAGTACAACTAGTTAGTACAACTAGTTGTACTAACTAGTTAGTACAACTAGTTAGTACAACTAGTTAGTACAACTAGTTAGTACATCTAGTTAGTACAACTAGTCAGTACAACTAGTTAGTACATCTAGTTAGTACAACTAGTTAGTACATCTAGTTAGTACAACTAGTTAGTACAACTAGTTAGTACATCTAGTTAGTACAACTAGTTAGTACAACTAGTTAGTACATCTAGTTAGTACAACTAGTTAGTACAACTAGTTAGTACATCTAGTTAGTACAACTAGTTAGTACTACTAGTTAGTACATTTAGTTAGTACATCTAGTTAGTACGTCTAGTTAGTACATCTAGTTAGTACATATGGTTAGTACATCTAGTTAGTACGTCTAGTTAGTACATCTAGTTAGTACATATGGTTAGTACATCTAGTTAGTACATCTAGTTAGTACAACTAGTTAGTACAACTAGTTAGTATAGCTAGTTAGTACAACTAGTTAGTACAACTAGTTAGTACAACTAGTTAGTACATCTAGTTAGTACATCTAGTTAGTACATCTAGTTAGTACATCTAGTTAGTACATCTATTCAGTACATCTAGTTAGTACATCTAGTTAGTACAACTAGTTAGTACATCTAGTTAGTACATCTAGTTAGTACATCTAGTTAGTACATCTATTCAGTACATCTAGTTAGTACATCTAGTTAGTACATCTAGTTAGTACAACTAGTTAGTACATCTAGTTAGTACAACTAGTTAGTACAACTAGATAGTATAGCTAGTTAGTACAACTAGTTAGTACAACTAGTTAGTACATCTAGTTAGTACATCTAGTTAGTACACTAGTTAGTACAACTAGTTAGTACAACTAGTTAGTACAACTAGTTAGTACAACTAGTTAGTACATCTATTCAGTACATCTAGTTAGTACAACTAGTTAGTACAACTAGTTAGTACAACTAGTTAGTACATCTAGTTAGTACAACTAGTTAGTACAACTAGTTAGTATAGCTAGTTAGTACAACTAGTTAGTACAACTAGTTAGTACAACTAGTTAGTACATCTAGTTAGTACATCTAGTTAGTACATCTAGTTAGTACATCTAGTTAGTACATCTAGTTAGTACAACTAGTTAGTACAACTAGTTGGTACAACTAGTTAGTACATCTAGTTAGTACATCTAGTTAGTACATCTAGTTAGTACATCTAGTTAGTACAACTAGTTAGTACATCTATTCAGTACATCTAGTTAGTACATCTAGTTAGTACAACTAGTTAGTACAACTAGTTAGTACATCTATTCAGTACATCTAGTTAGTACATCTAGTTAGTACAACTAGTAAGTACAACTAGTTAGTACAACTAGTTAGTACAACTAGTTAGTACAACTAGTTAGTACAACTAGTTAGTACAACTAGTTAGTACAACTAGTTAGTACAACTAGTTAGTACATCTATTCAGTACATCTAGTTAGTACAACTAGTTAGTACAACTAGTTAGTACAACTAGTTAGTACATCTAGTTAGTACAACTAGTTAGTACAACTAGTTAGTACATCTAGTTAGTACAACTAGTTAGTACAACTAGTTAGTACATCTAGTTAGTACATCTAGTTAGTACATCTAGTTAGTACAACTAGTTAGTACATCTAGTTAGTACATCTAGTTAGTACAACTAGTTAGTACAACTAGTTAGTACAACTAGTTAGTACATCTAGTTAGTACATCTAGTTAGTACAACTAGTTAGCACATCTAGTTAGTACAACTAGTTAGTACAACTAGTTAGTATAGCTAGTTAGTACAACTAGTTAGTACAACTAGTTAGTACATCTATTCAGTACATCTAGTTAGTACAACTAGTTAGTACAACTAGTTAGTACAACTAGTTAGTACATCTAGTTAGTACAACTAGTTAGTACAACTAGTTAGTACATCTAGTTAGTACAACTAGTTAGTACAACTAGTTAGTACATCTAGTTAGTACAACTAGTTAGTACATCTAGTTAGTACAACTAGTTAGTACAACTAGTTAGTACATCTAGTTAGTACAACTAGTTAGTACAACTAGTTAGTACATCTAGTTAGTACATCTAGTTAGTACATCTAGTTAGTACATCTAGTTAGTACAACTAGTTAGTACATCTAGTTAGTACATCTAGTTAGTACATCTAGTTAGTACATCTAGCTAGTACAACTAGTTAGTACATATAGTTAGTACAACTAGTTAGTACAACTAGTTAGTACAACTAGTTAGTACATCTAGTTAGTACATCTAGTTAGTACATCTAGTTAGTACATCTAGTTAGTACAACTTGTAAGTACAACTAGTTAGTACAACTAGTTAGTACAACTAGTTAGTACAACTAGTTAGTACAACTAGTTAGTACAACTAGTTAGTACAACTAGTTAGTACAACTAGTTAGTACAACTAGTTAGTACAACTAGTTAGTACAACTAGTTAGTACATCTAGTTAGTACATCTAGTTAGTACATCTAGTTAGTACATCTAGTTAGTACATCTAGTTAGTACATCTAGTTAGTACGTCTAGTTAGTACATCTAGTTAGTACATCTAGTTAGTACAACTAGTTAGTACAACTAGTTAGTACATCTAATTAGTACAACTAGTTAGTACAACTAGTTGTAATAACTAGTTAGTACATCTAGTTAGTACTACTAGTTAGTACAACTAGTTAGTACATCTAGTTAGTACATCTAGTTAGTACAACTAGTTAGTACAACTAGTTAGTACATCTAGTTAGTACAACTAGTTAGTACATGTAGTTAGTACGTCTAGTTAGTACATCTAGTTAGTACAATTAGTTAGTACAACTAGTTAGTACAACTAGTTAGTACAGCCAGTTCCTGCTACTATCACAGCCAGTATAGGCTATATTACTTCCCCCTATCTATCTATGTTTGTATACTTCACTATGAGATAAGCCATTGGTGCACATCCATGAGTTGATGCTTGAGGCTTGTGTCTCCTCAACTTAAGCCATAGCCTCATTTCTATAAACAGAAACTGTGGCTATATATAACACTGCTGTATGTGCAATAGACAGACCAAATGAAACAGACAATAGATATATTTGTATATCCATATCCCTTCTGTAGTAAAGAGAACATCTGGCTTAGCCTCACCCAGCTGTAGTCCTCCGGCTAAAAAGAGAAGGTTCAACCCTATAGACTTAGATCTAAGAACAAATGTGGGCACTGTCCATACTGGCGATGATGGCTTGGTGGAGCGATTGGCTGAATGTGAGAAAGTAATCGTCAGCAGGTGGGTCTGTCTGTTTGTCTCAGCGGCCATGTTTAAACTCCTGAATGATATCAGAAAGACAGCGTTCTCTCTCTTTCACAAACAGAATGTTCTTTGCCTCACCATTACTACCATGAGTGAAATCTCTCAGACGCCCGCACAACCAAGTCGCAACCAAGTCGCATGTAGCACAAAATTAGCCATATTGCATTGGAAAGGATCGGAAATGGTACAAAGATAGGCCATCGTGGGGACTCATTGGTAGTTAGGCTCTGTTGACCTTCCCTACTGGCTCCACCAAACAATGTAATTTTCAGTGCATAATCTATTTCTTACATCACTTTTTACTGCATTTATCTATAGTCTACAAACTTCCTTAGTACCAACAAACTAGCAAATTACTACAACATAGCGACTCCAACATTTACTGATATAAAGTGTATTCAGAAGTTTTGGGTGCAAAAGCTATTAATAGATTAAAATGTATCCTTTAATTGTTCTATATATTGTTACATAACGGGAGGTTTATAATAGTCTGTTTAATTAATATTCCATATATACGAAAATGGTGTTTGCCATAGACAATCCTATTGATTACACACATAAACAGTAAATGTATAAAACATGTCTATGTGTTGTTAACTCTACTTTTGTGCGCTTGCACCGCCATTAAAAGATGGATAATGTTATTGTTGTCATATATTTCACAATCCGAATATTACAAATCCTGGTCTTTCCATACAGCTATACGTTATGTACATATTAATGAATGCTTGGCGATTAGCCAAGCGATTGCATTAATTTCCATATTCCGTCAGGCTCATGTGGCATGTTATCCGTCACCAGGCTCTGCCTACGGGCACAGAAGACGGACTCGTGTGGCAAGCTGACTAGGAGTAGTTCTATCACACACCACGTGTCCAGTATTCCATTTTATCTCAGTTTCTGAGTCCTTATAGAGGAAAGGGTGATACTTTACATGTTTTTATTGATCCTGGATGTCCTATCATCGGTGGTAGTGGTGGGTAAATGCGGCATTGACCTCTTCGATGAGTTTTCTATTAGACATCTATTGTGGTGAGGTTGGCTAAAAGTTCTCTGGGGTATAATTCATTAAATCTGTCTCAACTCCTGTGATCCTGGGAGGGGAAATAGTTTGTACTGTTTCTATACTCCAGGCCTTCTAATATGCTGGGACTTATATCATTAGCTGTGTACAGTGATTGGGGGTACAAGGGGTGAGGGCAAGGGGTGGCTCATTGAGGGCAAAGGGGTTGATGGGGCAAGGGGCGTATAGAAGGTGTATGGTAGGCATTGAGGGCAAGGGATGTATAGAAGGTGTATGGTAGGCAATGAGGGCAAGGGGTGTATAGAAGATGTATGGTAGGCAATGAGGGCAAGGGATGTATAGAAGGTGTATGGTAGGCAAGGGATGTATAGAAGGTGTATGGTAGGCATCGAGGGCAAGGGATGTATAGAAGGTGTATGGTAGGCAATGAGGGCAAGGGGTGTATAGAAGATGTATGGTAGGCAATGAGGGCAAGGGATGTATAGAAGGTGTATGGTAGGCAAGGGATGTATAGAAGGTGTATGGTAGGCAATGAGGGCAAGGGATGTATAGAAGGTGTATGGTAGGCAATGAGGGCAAGGGGTGTATATAAGGTGTATGGTAGGCAATGAGGGCAAGGGGTGTATAGAAGGTGTATGGTAGGCAATGAGGGCAAGGGGTGTATAGAAGGTGTATGGTAGGCAATGAGGGCAAGGGATGTATAGAAGGTGTATGGTAGGCAATGAGGGCAAGAGATGTATAGAAAGTGTATGGTAGGCAATGAGGGCAAGGGATGTATAGAAGGTATATGGTAGGCAATGAGGGCAAGGGATGTATAGAAGGTGTATGGTAGGCAATGAAGGCAAGGGGTGTATAGAAGGTGTAAGGTAGGCAATGAAGGCAAGGGGTGTATAGAAGGTGTATGGCAGGCAATGAGGGCAAGGGATGTATAGAAGGTGTATGGCAGGCAATGAAGGCAAGGGATGTATAGAAGGTGTGTGGTAGGCAATGAGGGCAAGCGGTGTATAGAAGGTGGATGGTAGGCAATGAGGGCAAGGGGTGTATAGAAGGTGTATGGTAGACAATGAGGGCAAGGGGTGTATAGAAGGTGTGTGGTAGGCAATGAGGGCAAGGAGTGTATAGAAGGTGTATGGTAGGCAATGAGGGCAAGGAGTGTATAGAAGGTGTATGGTAGGCAATGAGGGCAAGGGATGTATAGAAGGTGTATGGTAGGCAATGAGGACAAGGGATGTATAGAAGGTGTATGGTAGGCAATGAGGGCAAGGGGTGTATAGAAGGTGTATGGTAGGCAATGAAGGCAAGGGATGTATAGAAGATGTATGGTAGGCAATGAGGGCAAGGGATGTATAGAAGGTGTATGGTAGGCAATAAGGGTAAGGGATGTATAGAAGGTGTATGGTAGGCAATGAGGGCAAGGGGTGTATAGAAGATGTATGGTAGGCAATGTGGACAAGGGGTGTATAGAAGGTGTATGGTAGGCAATGAGGGCAAGGGGTATATAGAAGGTGTATGGTAGGCAATGAGGGCAAGGGGTGTATATAAGGTGTATGGTAGGCAAGGGATGTATAGAAGGTATATGGTAGGCAATGAGGGCAAGGGGTGTATAGAAGGTGTATGATAGGCAATGAGGGCAAGGGATGTATAGAAGGTGTATGGTAGGCAAGGGATGTATAGAAAGTATATGGTAGGCAATGAGGGCAGGGGATGTATAGAAGGTGCATGGTAGGCAAGGGATGTATAGAAGGTGTATGGTAAGCAATGAGGTCAAGTTGCGGAGGTACAGGTGTGTTTTTGTTGCTCACCTCATCAGATGGCTCTACTATACCCAAAAACCATGTCACTGGGTTTATGAACCCAACCAGTAACATCCATGTGTCTTCACAACAATTGTTTAGTTCTCAGCAATAAATGCACCAGTTAAAATATCCGAGGAAAGCTGATGTTTGTTGTAGCCCCACTTACGTTGACAAACCTTAGTAACGATTGAAACAGCTATGTTGTTTTGGCAGGTTGCCAAGATTGAAGAGCAAGGCAGAATGTTATCAGAGTTAAACAGGAAGTTGATCGACTACGATGTAAGATTTAATAAGCTAGCTGGTGCACTCATCAACCCAAATGGACGGTCAACAGTACACGATAGAATATCTGCTCTCATTAAACCCATACAAAGTGCCGACAGTTCAACTTGTACCTCAGGAGTTGCCTCCCATCTGCCTCCAACTTTCACTTCCATAGTCACAAGAACTAGGAAAGCTGATGATGTCACACTTAAACATGACAGCTCTTTGCTCTCTTGTCAACTGTCGCCGGTTTCATCAAAAACTTTAACTTCGCGTTACGGAAAGTATAATAAAAAGTCAGCCGAAAAATCGATGGAATCGACAATCTGAGAGAAGAGTTCAAATTTTAACTGCTACCAGCAGCTAATCAAGTTTTTACATCTACCGACCAATTGGGTTGGACCTCTCATCAAACAGCCAATTAAATTAAACTGTAGCTATAAGACAATATATTTCACTACGTATATTACTTGTATTTGTTCTTGTGTGTGAGATAGTCTTATACTTATTTGTTGCAATAATTAATTATATATTGACTTGATGACTTCCAATATACAACTGTTATATAAATACTGTACACAAGTATCATATACTGTCTCTATATAAATACTGTACACAAGTATCATATACTGTCTCTATATAAATACTGTACACAAGTATCATATACTGTCTCTATATAAATACTGTACACAAGTATCATATACTGTCTCTATATAAATACTGTACACAAGTATCATATACTGTCTCTATATAAATACTGTACACAAGTATCATATACTGTCTCTATATAAATACTGTACACAAGTATCATATACTGTCTCTATATAAATACTGTACACAAGTATCATATACTGTCTCTATATAAATACTGTACACAAGTATCATATACTGTCTCTATATAAATACTGTACACAAGTATCATATACTGTCTCTATATAAATACTGTACACAAGTATCATATACTGTCTCTATATAAATACTGTACACAAGTATCATATACTGTCTCTATATAAATACTGTACACAAGTATCATATACTGTCTCTATATAAATACTGTACACAAGTATCATATACTGTCTGTATATAAATACTGTACACAAGTATCATATACTGTCTCTATATAAATATTGTACACAAGTATCATATACTGTCTCTATATAAATACTGTACACAAGTATCATATACTGTCTCTATATAACTACTGTACACAAGTATCATATACTCTCTCTATATAAATACTGTACACAAGTATCATATACTGTCTCTATATAAATACTGTACACAAGTATCATATACTGTCTCTATATAAATACTGTACACAAGTATCATATACTGTCTCTATATAAATACTGTACACAAGTATCATATACTGTCTCTATATAAATACTGTACACAAGTATCATATACTGTCTCTATATAAATACTGTACACAAGTATCATATACTGTCTCTATATAAATACTGTACACAAGTATCATATACTGTCTCTATATAAATACTGTACACAAGTATCATATACTGTCTCTATATAAATACTGTACACAAGTATCATATACTGTCTCTATATAAATACTGTACACAAGTATCATATACTGTCTCTATATAAATACTGTACACAAGTATCATATACTGTCTCTATATAAATACTGTACACAAGTATCATATACTCTCTCTATATAAATACTGTACACAAGTATCATATACTGTCTCTATATAAATACTGTACACAAGTATCATATACTGTCTCTATATAAATACTGTACACAAGTATCATATACTGTCTCTATATAAATACTGTACACAAGTATCATATACTCTCTCTATATAAATACTGTACACAAGTATCATATACTCTCTCTATATAAATACTGTACACAAGTATCATATACTGTCTCTATATAAATACTGTACACAAGTATCATATACTGTCTCTATATAAATACTGTACACAAGTATCATATACTGTCTCTATATAAATACTGTACACAAGTATCATATACTGTCTCTATATAAATACTGTACACAAGTATCATATACTATCTCTATATAAATACTGTACACAAGTATCATATACTATCTCTATATAAATACTGTACACAAGTATCATATACTATATCTATATAAATACTGTACACAAGTATCATATACTGTCTCTATATAAATACTGTACACAAGTATCATATACTGTCTCTATATAAATACTGTACACAAATATCATATACTGTCTCTATATAAATACTGTACACAAGTATCATATACTGTCTCTATATAAATACTGTACACAAGTATCATATTGTAATGGATTCCGGTCTGTTACCACGGACATCCACTAGTCTCGAGTATTCTACCTCTCTCCAGAGGGGACACTGTACTGACCGACAGTGACAACTGTATAGGGCAACCGAATTACCCGGTAAGGCAAGAGCCCATGGCTCAGACAAACAGTACCGAGTAGTGTTTGCTATAGTGGCTTTATTACAAAGCAGTCCTGAGGGTAACTATTCCTCTAGGTATTTAGCAGTATAAGAATACATGCCATGGCTCATTGTAATGAATGCACTGATTATCAGTAGGAGCTCTCCTTTTATAGGAGAGCTAAGGAACACAAAACATATAAGATACAATGCACAGGAAGTAATGCAACCAATGACATCAATTATATAAATACTTAGCCAATCACAATGCAATGCAAGATAATACAAGGAGGTGCCAAGTGGCTAAAGGCGGAGTCTTTTCTCCCAACTGTCCAATGACATCTCCTACAGGGTCCACAGGCTGTATATAGAATCAGGTCCACTAAGTTGGTACTTTAGGGGTAGACACTTCCTGTTTACGACCTTGACTCAGTTCCTAGACATCTTTACAGATCCTCGTCTAAGGCGGCCATCTTGTGCCGGCCCAGTACAGCTGTACCGGGTCGGTAGAGGTCACTACCGACCCTGCAGGGGTCAATACCGGCCCTGCTTACCATGCTACCGGCACAGTATGACTTCCTACCCAACAGCCATTAACCAAATGCTGTGAGCAGAAGCCTAGCGCATCGCTTCATAAGGTTCCTAGTGTAAACTACCCGTTTACCACTAGAGTGCACTGAAATCTACCACATACCTCTCTCCATTAAAGTCATAGCCTGGCTTTAATAATAAAATATTAAGAGTAGATATGTGTGGGGGGTAACACTTGTACCCAGGTTATATATTTGATTATGTAACAGATATATATATAACAGAACAAGAGTATATATTTAGTAGCATATATACAATGTCTGGCGTCTCATTTAGTAGAGAACGCCCCTGAGGCTGGTGGCTTGCTGGCGCAACCGCTCGACCTCGGTAGTGACAAGCCGCGCTTCGGCTTTAGCCACAGTCGTCTGCTCTTCTGACAGAGTCTGGCTGATCAGCAGCCTCCGCAGCTCTCCCAGCTGCTTCTCCAGAGTAGTGACATGTTCCTCTATCTGGGTGGCTAGACGGTCACTGTGTTGCAGGAAGTGCAGTGATGGTCTGGGTACGTCCAACTTTCCTGGCTCCGTACTGGCAACTTCTGGCTCTGGTAGGCAAGTTGCGCTAGGCGGACTAGCCGTCCGTTTGGGTATTCTATACCCGGTGAGGGTGAGCTTGCCTCTCTTGTCGTCCTTCCTCTTAGGAGCTTCCCTTTGTACTGGAGAGCCCAGTCGCTTCTTCACAGGCACCTTGGGAGTTGGTTCCCCTTGATGTGTGGGCTGGCATCGCCTGAATTTAGATGCGTTGCTCCATCTAACAAACTCACAGAAACGGGAGTAGCTCGGCCGATCTACAGTGTATATGATTCCCGTCTTCTGGTAGTGCATCTCATTCCCTGGTGCATCGAACTTGCTCTGATGCGAGTATACCGCGTCGCGGCTCTCGCTCGCATAGTGGCACCGACAGTAATGTCGTAGATAGTGCTGCAGGGTGTGCACCCTGAGCTGCCGCATGTTCCTGGCCTGGTAGTTGCACTTGGTGCATGTATGGTCCACGGCCTCCTGTAACAGGTGCTCCACCCGCTCCTCCGTCTCCGAGGTGACCCAGCGCAGCATGCGCCATCTTGTAGGGTTTCGTCTCCCATCCTCCTTCCATGAGGTGGTTGGCTCATCGTCCAACGTAGGGGTGACTGGGGCCGGCACCTTCTCCTCGGTCTCCTCTGCCTTCTCCTCTGCAGTAGGGCTAGGCGCTTGCACCAACCGGATGGTGAGCCTCGGTGTCACGTCCACTTGGGAGCGTGAATCTACAACACAAGGTGCATGATAGATTTTATGCAATGTGTTAATGGGCTGCCTATATTGCAGCGGAGCTTGCTCTACCATAGTGTCATGTATGGGCGAGAGCAGTGGCCCTGGAAGTTCTAGCGCCGACAGAACCTTCCGTATCTTGCTCCTAGGAGAACGCCGTTCCTTATTTAAGGAAAGCCAGCGCCGTTTCTCCTCTTCCCACTGTACCGTGGGGGTGCAAGCAACATCCCGTGCCGGGGTGTGGTGCACTGTGCTGTGTGGCACTAAGGTTGGTGGTGAAGACGTCGTGGGACGTTCACCCTTAGCTGCCACCACAGGCTTCTTCCTTCGGTAGGCTCTACAAGGGTAATTACTGCCTTGTAACCTCTCAGTCCCTCCTGACTGAATCTCTGGAGGACCCCGGGCCGGTACAGGGTTGCCCCGGGCCGGCATAGAGGTGCTCCGGGCCGGTAGGGAGTCATCCCGGGCCGGCAGGCAGGCAGCATCAAGTGGTGGGCACTTGATCTCCCGCTCTTTTTTATCTACTGCCCTTCTGAGGGTGTCAGCAGTCCCAACTCGTGGGAGAGCGCATTCTCTACTGTCACCAGCGCATGGTAAGTCTAGAGGTACAGGTTTAGCATAGCCAGGTGGGCTGCCACTCCGTAGTGCTAACGGATCTCGTGGCGTGCAGTTTTCAAACAACCATTTTGAAAACGCTGCGTTTAATTGCTCACCTTCTGTTTCTTTCTTGGCCAGCTGGATCTCCTTCTCCTCAGCTTTTCCTTGGTCAGGCTTGGTGAACAGCTCTGCCGTGGGCATGGTCTCCAGCTCTTTCTGGGTAGGTGGGTAGTCGTCTAAGTCCAGTAGCAGATCCTCTGCGTCACTTAGTTCTAGACAGTGGTTGGACATCTTGTGAGCAAGTGTTACTCTGTCGACGACTTTCGCGGGTATGAGTGGCTTCTTGGAGCTGCAGTGTTGTTCACAACTCTGACTCACTCTGTCTGGCTCCACAGGAAGTGTTTGGGTACTGGGGGTTTTTGGCCGCTTCTCCAACTTCTTCCGACGGTCTGCTACAGTGATCCTGTTCACTGGAGGTTGTCGGGGAGCTCCTGGGGATTCTTTTGAAACCAAGCGTGATGTGGTCCGCACCTCCCTTGCAGCCTTTTTGGGTCTGTTTACTGCTTTCCTTGCCTTTCCTCTAGGCGGGTGGTGGGAATTCCCATCTATGCACAGTTGAGCGCTCTCATAGCCTGCTTCTGTGTGGTGCTGGTTTGCTTCATCTCTGCATCTTTTAACAGAGGGTTGATAGTCAAAGGGCAGCTGCCTCTCTCCAGCAGCAGGGCTCCCTTCTCCCCAGCGCAGGGGCGTAGCCAACGGGGGGGAAAACACTGTTTGGCCTATAGCTTCTACAGTTGTTGTCCGATCCGGCTCAAATCTTCTGCCATCTACCTGTGGCGGGGGGCTCTTCACAGCCTGATACATTCCACCTGTAGTTTTCTCTACAGTGGTTGGTTGTGTGGGGACGTCCTCTTCTTCAGGGGTGTAAGGGGTGTTCTCCGTCAGCTCTGCCTGTGTTAGACAGACACTATCATTAAGTGGCCGCCCGTGCTTGTCTGTGCAAGGCAACACATGTCCGTCAATGATGACATGGGAGTCTGGAAACCTTAGGGCACACTCGTGTAAGGTGAGAAACGGCATGCCAATTATGGCATCTTCATTGATGTCACTAATGACGAAGTTTACGCTCGTTCTCAGTTTACGAAGCTGCAAGCTTACTTGCAGGGTACCGTAAAAGGGAATCCTCGACCCGTCAGCCATGAGTCCATGTGCCTCGCTGCGTTGCAGCGTGTCTTTCACTGACTGTGGCAATTGCTGGTACAGATGTCTCGACAGCAAGTTGGTTGTGCAGCCTGTGTCAATCAACAGGGAGGCTGGTCTACCGGCTAACCTTCCAGCCAGGAAGTAGCTGGCCTGGTAAGGTCGCTCCAGCGGTGGCGCTGCCATTTGTGTTCTCCTGGGGGGTTGTCCACTCTTCTTCAGAGTTCCAGGACTGTAAGGGGGTTGACGAGCAATCCGGCTACTGTCAGTCTGTGTTCTCCTGGGGGGTTGTCCACTCTTCTGCAGAGTTACAGGACTAATGGGGGCTTGTCGAGCTGTCCGGCTGTCCTCAGCGGGCGTCTGTGCTCTCTTGGGGGGTTGTCCACTCTTCTTCAGAGTTCCAGGACTGTATGGGGTGTCAGGAGTTGTCCAGCTGCAGTCAGCGGGTATTGATGCTCTCTTGGGGGGTTGTCCACTCTTCTTCAGAGTTCCAGGACTGTACGGGGCATCAGGAGTTGCTTGGCTTGTCCAGCTGTGGTTGGTTGCTGTCGGTTGTATCTTGGGAGGTTGTCCACTCTTCTGCAGAGTTCCAGGACTATAAGGGGTTGTGGGTGTGGTCCGGCTTGCCCAGCTGCAGTCAGCTGCCGGTGGCGCTACTGCGGGCGCCGGCCGTTTCCCGTCTGTCTGGGGTTGTTTGTGAAGTGAGCTGCGCGCTGAGTTCGGGGGCAGGTACTCATCATGTGACCTGGTTGTCCGCAGCCCCAGCAGCGTGTTGCAGGTTCTGCCTCCAACTGTGGAGCGGGAGCCGCCTGTCTGGCTGCTCTCAGCGACCGTAGTTCTTCCGTTAGTAGCTTTAGGCTGTCCATGACTGTTGTCATAGGATCCGGTATGGCAGGTGTAGGGGTGTGGTGTGTCTGCTGTACGGCAGTAGTGGTGGAGACACGTTGAGACGGGCCCTTGGCAACCGTCCTCATCCATTCCTCTTCCTCCTCGTCGGCATCCTCTTCCAACATCCGTACATGAGCCTGGCGCTCCTCAAACGGTGTCTTTATCTGCATATACTCGTTGCCGGCCCTGACTGCTTCAGCAATGTCAATGGGCTGCATGGCCAACAAGTGCCTTTGCAGGTAAGCATTTCCAACCGTGGTGCTGAAGATATCCAGCATCATCCTCTGCATGGGTCGGTGAGGTAGATCTGCATAAGCAACGCGCACTAGGCGCTCTACTTCACTTGCATGCTCTTGGAGCGACGTCTTGTGTTGGCGGCGTAGGCTGGTCAGCCGGGACATAGCTTCCCTGGGTGTTAGCCCAAAACGTGCTCGTAGTGCAGCAAAGATACCCTGCAGTTGTGGAGGCTTTCCACAGTCCAATGCTTTACCTCGTAATGCATCTCTTAGGTATAACATGGCCGTGTTCTCTGGCCACTCATTCATTTCGGCTACCTCAATGAATCGGCTGATGAAGTACTCGACGTCTCCTTCGCCGTCGAACTTCGGAGCCTTTAGCCTAGCTGGTGCATTGTCTTGGTTGGGCCTCATCATAGCCGTCAATGCTTCGGTCAATCTATCAATGGCTGTAGCTTCTGGGTTGCCAGCGGGTGCTCGACCAGCGCTGCGTGCTCTCTGGGTGGCCATTCTTTGCAGATAGAGGAGTGATCTCAACTCAAATCTAAGAAATGGTCAGTACAACTGGATCCCGGGCCGGTATAGGTTAGATCCGGGTCGGTAGCTGTGTTTCCAGTGGCTCTAGCAGATCTAGGGGTTGGTCCAATGGATACTGTGGCAGTATCTGGCACTCCGTCGCTTGTAACAACCGTTACGAAACTTCTTGTACTGCTGCAGGGCGGAGCGAAGCTCTACGGGCCTACAGGCAGTAGTGTAGTGACACTGTAAATGGATACAGTGCCGGGGTCACTGTTACCAGCTGAGTAGCACTCCAAGCTGAGTAACCTCTGGTAGCTGAGTCTGTATAGCGGATACACGACTCTCTCTTCTTTTCGCACAGTGCCGGTATCTCTATGTCCAGGTCGGAGCGAACTCTACGAGCCTGTAGAAGATACTGTAGCGTCTGTACTGGACTGCTGCAAACGGAGCAAGCTCTACGGTTGATGCAGACAGCCTTTAGTAGTGGATACTGTGCCGGGATAGCTGCTGCAGTTCGGAGCGCACTCAAACGAACCTGCAGAGAAATCCGGTAGTATCTTGCGTCAATTGCTCTTCCGATCTACTACTTCGGTAGATCGATTTCTCCTCCTCTCTCCAGATCTACACCCGGTAGATCACTTCTCCTTCCTCAGTGGTAGCTGGCCTGCAGTGCATTCGCAGGGCCAGAGGGTAGCGTGAAAGAGCACAGCGTGGGAAGGTACCGTTTATCCCACTGCTGCCACCAATGTAATGGATTCCGGTCTGTTACCACGGACATCCACTAGTCTCGAGTATTCTACCTCTCTCCAGAGGGGACACTGTACTGACCGACAGTGACAACTGTATAGGGCAACCGAATTACCCGGTAAGGCAAGAGCCCATGGCTCAGACAAACAGTACCGAGTAGTGTTTGCTATAGTGGCTTTATTACAAAGCAGTCCTGAGGGTAACTATTCCTCTAGGTATTTAGCAGTATAAGAATACATGCCATGGCTCATTGTAATGAATGCACTGATTATCAGTAGGAGCTCTCCTTTTATAGGAGAGCTAAGGAACACAAAACATATAAGATACAATGCACAGGAAGTAATGCAACCAATGACATCAATTATATAAATACTTAGCCAATCACAATGCAATGCAAGATAATACAAGGAGGTGCCAAGTGGCTAAAGGCGGAGTCTTTTCTCCCAACTGTCCAATGACATCTCCTACAGGGTCCACAGGCTGTATATAGAATCAGGTCCACTAAGTTGGTACTTTAGGGGTAGACACTTCCTGTTTACGACCTTGACTCAGTTCCTAGACATCTTTACAGATCCTCGTCTAAGGCGGCCATCTTGTGCCGGCCCAGTACAGCTGTACCGGGTCGGTAGAGGTCACTACCGACCCTGCAGGGGTCAATACCGGCCCTGCTTACCATGCTACCGGCACAGTATGACTTCCTACCCAACAGCCATTAACCAAATGCTGTGAGCAGAAGCCTAGCGCATCGCTTCATAAGGTTCCTAGTGTAAACTACCCGTTTACCACTAGAGTGCACTGAAATCTACCACAATATACTGTCTCTTTATAAATACTGTACACAAGTATCATATACTGTCTCTATATAAATACTGTACACAAGTATCATATACTGTCTGTATATAAATACTGTACACAAGTATCATATACTGTCTCTATATAAATATTGTACACAAGTATCATATACTGTCTCTATATAAATACTGTACACAAGTATCATATACTGTCTCTATATAACTACTGTACACAAGTATCATATACTCTCTCTATATAAATACTGTACACAAGTATCATATACTGTCTCTATATAAATACTGTACACAAGTATCATATACTGTCTCTATATAAATACTGTACACAAGTATCATATACTGTCTCTATATAAATACTGTACACAAGTATCATATACTGTCTCTATATAAATACTGTACACAAGTATCATATACTATCTCTATATAAATACTGTGCACAAGTATCATATACTGTCTCTATATAAATACTGTACACAAGTATCATATATACTATCTCTATATAAATACTGTACACAAGTATCATATACTATCTCTATATAAATACTGTACACAAGTATCATATACTGTCTCTATATAAATACTGTACACAAGTATCATATACTATCTCTATATAAATACTGTACACAAGTATCATATACTGTCTCTATATAAATACTGTGCACAAGTATCATATACTCTCTCCATATAAATACTGTACACAAGTATCATATACTGTCTCTATATAAATACTGTATACAAGTATCATATACTGTCTCTATATAAATACTGTACACAAGTATCATATACTGTCTCTATATAAATACTGTACACAAGTATCATATACTGTCTCTATATAAATACTGTACACAAGTATCATATACTGTCTCTATATAAATACTGTACACAAGTATCATATACTGTCTCTATATAAATACTGTACACAAGTATCATATACTGTCTCTATATAAATACTGTACACAAGTATCATATACTATCTCTATATAAATACTGTGCACAAGTATCATATACTGTCTCTATATAAATACTGTACACAAGTATCATATACTGTCTCTATATAAATACTGTACACAAGTATCATATACTCTCTCTATATAAATACTGTGCACAAGTATCATATACTCTCTCTATATAAATACTGTACACAAGTATCATATACTGTCTCTATATAAATACTGTATACATGTATCATATACTGTCTCTATATAAATATTTGAGGTAGTTTATTAGTTTTGAGGTAACATAACATACTCCAGGTGACTTGATGTACCTGACAACTACAGAGAACTGGGTAAGTCCAGCGCTCTTGGATCAGCAGCTGGACTTGTATAAAACACAAACATTAAGACAGAATTACTTTACATAAGTGAAAGAATGATCCATAACTATCCGCTATGTAGACGTCTAGTAACTCTATACAATATAACATTGCCACTACAGTCACATGTCTATGTAGTTATGAGCTGATACCTTTCATAACCAGTCACTCATGGGTTGTTATCAGTGGGTAACACCAAGCAATGTTCTACTCAACATCAATGTGTGGTGGATTTTGGCAGCACACATGCTTTGTACATACCTATACCCTAACCCAGAGGTGACTCTGACACTATTAACTAGTCAGACAGGCCTCCCCAAGTGATGCATCCAGTAGCCATTGCTTAGAAGTAGATGATTTGTCACACCGACCCTGCAGCATACCGACCCTGTAGTGAGCTTTACTGACCCTGCACTGACTTTTACTGACCCTGCAATGTCATACCGGGCCAACAACACAATGGTCGCTCTAGTCAGAGTTCTAAAAAGATCTGTATCAACTCCCGAGGACGTATCTAGGACCTAGCTACCTCCACTTACCGTCTACCTGTATCGTAGGGCTGATTAGACTAAGGACTTCATTGCTTACATGTATTTGATTGCCACTAGGCGCCTTATCCTTTTAACAATGTGTGCTTTTGTATGTATTGTCATCTTATTGGTTGCAGCACTTCCTGTTATGTTTTATTGGTTGCACCAAAATGATGCAATACACTTCCTGTGATTAGCCTATAAAAGGCTGCTTTTTCGTATATACTTTGCCACTTGTCACTTACTGCTACTGTTGTGGACTTCTCTAGGCGATTGCCTCCCTAGAGCTTGATATGTGGACAATAAATGTATTCTGTTACATAAAAGTATAGTTCGTTTGTCAGGGCCGAGAGCTCACTAGTAGTGAAGTCATTACTGACTTCTCTGTTGCACTCATCATGCCTGACCGACCCTGCATTACCACTAGGGGAGAGGTGTTGCTTTGCTGTTTCACGAGTTGCACGCTGTGAACGGCTGTTGTCAGTGAACGGCAGTAGGAGCTCTGCCGACAGTATTCACTACAAATGTTTGCTTGATATATCAAATGACCTTCCGTTATCTAGTATTTGTCAGCTTGCCAAGTATTCAACTGAGTGTCAAAGGGTTCAAAGCTTATCGCCAGCCTCACTACTTGTCTGCATGCATGGCTGATTACTAGCTGTAGTGCTCTGACTACTGGTAACAGGTGAGTGTCATGTACTGTGTGTGGTCTATCATGGACTGGTCACACACATTACTGTGCTTAGTGAATGTTTGTATGTAAATAGGGAGAGTTCAGGGTTGACATTAATATTGTTATTTTTGTACCTTGCTCAAAACTTGGTCCTCTATTCCTGCCAATTCTTTGATGCTTTCTACCTATAATTTGGTTATTTCACGGAATTCCTTGCAAACTTTTTTCGCTCCATAAAACATTTTAATGATGCTTACTCTAAACTAACAACAGTTATTAAATGAAAATGAATTGTTACTCTATGCATAGAAATTATGGGAAATGAAGGAAGTAGCCAAGAGGAGGAAGTGAGACATCATGAATCAACGAGACCAGAGAGGTCTATTGGTGCAGAGGATGAGCAGCAAAACAAATGTGAGTTTTGTGTATTATATAACTGTAGTATTGTATATAATATATAACTGTAGTGCTGTATATAATATATAACTGTAGTATTGTATATAATATATAACTGTAGTGTTGTATATAATATATAACTGTAGTATTGTATATATTATATAACTGTAGTTTTGTATATAATATATAACTGTAGTATTGTATATAATATATAACTGTAGTGTTGTATATAATATGTAACTGTAGTATTGTATATAATATATAGCTGTAGTGTTGTATATATTATATTGTGGTAGATTTCAGTGCACTCTAGTAGTAAACGGGTAGTTTACACTAGAAACCTTGCGAAGCAATGCGCTAGACTTCTGCCCACAGCATTTGGTTAATAGCTGTTGGGTAGGAAGTCATACTGTGCCGGTAGCATAGTAAGCAGGGCCGGTATTGACCCCTGCAGGGTCGGTAGTGACCTCTACCGACCCGGTACAGCTGTACTGGGCCGGCACAAGATGGCCGCCTTAGACGAGGATCTGCAAAGACGTCAGAGAACCTAGTCAAGGTCGTAAACAGGAAGTGCTTACCCCTAAAGTACCAACTTAGTGGACCTAATTCTATATACAGCCTGGGAACCCTGTAGGAGCCGTCATTGGACAATTAGGAGAAAGGACTCCGCCCTTAGCCACTTGGCACCTCCCTTTATTATCTTGCATTGCATTGTGATTGGTTGAGTATTTATATAGTTAATGTAATTGGTTCATTTACTTCCTGTGCATTGTCTCTTATATGTTTTGTGTTCATTAGCTCTCCTATAAAAGGAGAGCTCCCACTGTTAATCTGTGCATTCATTACAATGAGCCATAGCATGTATTCTTATATTGCTAAACACCTAGAGGAATAATTACCCTCAGGACAGCTTTGTAATAAAGCCATTATAACAAACACTACTCGGTACTGTTTGTCTGAGCCATGGGCTCTTGCCTTACCGGGTAATTCGGTTGCCCTATACAGTTGTCACTGTCGGTCAGTACAGTGTCCCCTCTGGAGAGAGGTAGAATACTCGAGACTAGTGGATGTCCGTGGTAACAGACCGGAATCCATTACATTGGTGGCAGCGGTGGGATAAACGGTACCTTCACACGCTGTGCTCTTTCACGCTACCCTCTGGCCCTGCGAATGCACTGCAGGCCAGCTACCACTGAAGAAGGAGAAGTGATCTACCGGGTGTAGATCTGGAGAGAGGAGAAGAAATTGATCTACCGAAGTAGTAGATCTGAAGAAGCAATTGACACAAGATACTACCGGATTTCTCTGCGGGTTCGTTTGAGTGCGCTCCGAACTGCAGCAGCTATCCCGGCACAGTATCCACTACTAAAGGCTGTCTGCATCAACCGTAGAGCTTGCTCCGTTTGCAGCAGTCCAGTACAGACGCTACCGTATCTTCTACAGGCTCGTAGAGTTCGCTCCGACCTGGACATAGAGATACCGGCACTGTGCGAAAAGAAGAGAGAGTCGTGTATCAGCTATACAGACTCAGCTACCAGAGGTTATTCAGCTTGGAGTGCTACTCAGCTGGTAACAGTGACCCCGGCACTGTATCCATTTACAGTGTCACTACACTACTGCCTGTAGGCCCGTAGAGCTTCGCTCCGCCCTGCAGCAGTACAAGAAGTTTCGTAACGGTTGTTACAAGCGACGGAGTGCCAGATACTGCCACAGTATCCATTGGACCAACCCCTAGATCTGCTAGAGCCACTGGAAACACAGCTACCGACCCGGATCTCACCTATACCGGCCCGGGATCCAGTTGTACTGACCATTTCTTAGATTTGAGTTGAGATCACTCCTCTATCTGCAAAGAATGGCCACCCAGAGAGCACGCAGCGCTGGTCGAGCACCCGCTGGCAACCCAGAAGCTACAGCCATCGATAGATTGACCGAAGCATTGACGGCTATGATGAGGCCCAACCAAGACAATGCACCAGCTAGGCTAAAGGCTCCGAAGTTCGACGGCAAAGGAGACGTTGAGTACTTCATCAGCCGATTCATTGAGGTAGCCGAAATGAATGAGTGGCCAGAGAACACGGCCATGTTATACCTAAGGGATGCATTACGAGGTAAAGCATTGGACTGTGGAAAGCCTCCACAACTGCAGGGTATCTTTGCTGCACTACGAGCACGTTTTGGGCTAACACCCAGGGAAGCTATGTCCCGGCTGACCAGCCTACGCCGCCAACACAAGACGTCGCTCCAAGAGCATGCAAGTGAAGTAGAGCGCCTAGTGCGCGTTGCATATGCAGATCTACCTCACCGACCCATGCAGAGGATGATGCTGGATATCTTCAGCACCACGGTTGGAAATGCTTACCTGCAAAGACACTTGTTGGCCATGCAGCCCATTGACATTGCTGAAGCAGTCAGGGCCGGCAACGAGTATATGCAGATAAAGACACCGTTTGAAGAGGGCCGGACTCGTGTACGGCTGGTGGAAGAGGATACCGACGAGGAGGAAGAAGGACGAGAGACAGTGGCCAATAGCCCGTCCCCGCCTGTCTCCCCCACTATTCCGGCGCAGCAACCCCACCACGCTCCCGCACCTGCAAACCCGGATCCCATGGCCACGGTTATGGACCGTCTGAAGCTTCTGACTGAAGAACTGCAGTCATTGACCGCAACCAGACAGGCCGCTACCCTTCCACCGGTAGAATCGCTACCTACACCGGTAGCTGACTACGGTCGGACAACTCCTGACACCCCCTACAGTCCGGGAACTCTAGAAAGGAGTGGACAGATCCCTAGGAGAGTGCAAGCAACGGTCCCACCATTGGAGCGACCCTATCAGGCCAGCTACTTCCTGGATGGAAGAGTGGCTGGTCAGCCAGCAACCCTGTTAATCGACACGGGTTGCACAACTAATTTGCTGTCAAGATACTTGTACCAGCAACTGCCCGAACCAGTAAAAGACACATTGCAACATAGCGATGCACATGGACTCATGGCTGATGGGTCGAGGCTCCCCTTTTTCGGTACACTACAAGTGGACTTGCAACTACAGGGACTGAGAAAAAGCATTAACTTCGTCGTTAGCGACATCAATGAAGATGCCATAATTGGCATGCCATTTCTCACCTTGCACGAGTGTGCCCTACGCTTTCCAGACTCCGAGTTCATTATTGATGGACATGTGCTACCTTGTACGGACAAACACGGGCAGCCACTTAATGATAGTGTCCATCTGACACGAGCAGAGCTGACAAAGGAACCCCCTTACACTCCTGAAGAAGAGGGCGTCCCCCATCAACCATCCGCCGTAGAGAGAACTACAGGTGGAATGCACCAGGCTGTGAAGAGCCCCCCGCCACAGGTAGAAGGCAGGAGATTTGAGCCGGATCGGACGACAGCTGCTGGAGAGAGGCAGTTGCCCTCCAACCACAAACCCTCTAGGAAGAGACCGAGAGATGAAACAAATACTACCCCAAGACCAACGGCCAGCGTGCCGCGACTGCCTACCCGCCACAATGAGGAACTGCTCAAACGACTGGAACGGCATAACCCCGTACTACTGAAGCAAACCCACTCTACATTACCAAAGTACCGGCCCTCGGTACCACGGAATAAGTCGCACGGCTATCCTGCCCAGACTACTCGTGTCTCAGAACAACCTGGGACCCCTCAGAGAGCCCCCGCCAGTCGGCCACCAGTAGTACTCTACTTCCTTCCAGGGCGAATAGAAGGCCATCCCATTTCTGTGTTCGTGGATGCCGACTGCACCCTCAACCTATTGTCTCAACAGGTCTTCCAAACTCTGTCCCCCGCCATCAAAGGTACCCTACGAGCAGGACCTCCGTACGGAATTATGACGGACGGTTCAAAGGTACCCTACTTAGGCACCGTGACGATCCCCATCCGCCTAAGGGAGGTAAAAGTGGACGTCACCTTCACGGTGGGACGAATGAGCAGAGACGCCATACTAGGCAGACCATTCTACCTCTCTCAACGGTGTCAGTTACACCCTGAAGAGGCAAGAATAACGGTCAACGGTCACCTCTGCAGTGCACAGACGAGCAGGGCAGACTACTGGTCAATAAAGTACAAGTAGTACGAGCCGTCACTATCCCTCCGTGTTCAGAAATAACACTAGTGGGACGAGTAAACTCCAAGAACCATGGACCCCTTGGTATGGTGGAAGGATACCCAGATGCTCCCCCTTTGGCTACCAGCATCAACCACCCAGATGGACAGGGGCGGATAATCGTGCGGTGCATGAACCCAACTGATCAACCGTTGGAATTGAAAGCAGGACAGACTATTGGGCGATATACCCTCTTGGACCCGGCACACTGTCCCTCTCTGGACTCCCTCCCACAAATGGACACGGAGCATCCTGCAAACCCGGAAGCGGTACCAACGGTGCCCGTCCACCTAGAGGACCTGTACAAAAGGGCCCTGTCAAACTGCAAAAGCAACCAAGAGGCCAGACACCTCGCCCAGCTGTTGGGACAGTATGGGACCACCTTTAGTGCTGGAGATCATGACATAGGGCGCACCAATTTGGCTGAACATAGCATCCCCCTCCTACCAGGCGCCAAACCTATCCGTCAACCCCCTCACAGGCTGGGACCCCAAAAGGAAGAAGAGGCGGAAAAACAAGTCGCCCACCTACTGAGCAAGGGCCTGATAGAGCCCGCCACCGGAGCATGGAGTTCCCCCGTGGTACTGGTTAAAAAGAAAGATGGGTCATGGCGGTTTTGCATCGACTACCGCCGGCTCAATTCAGTAACCCAACTAGATGCTCATCCCTTGCCCCGGATAGACGAGAGCCTGGATGCCCTCGCTGGAAGTAAATACTTCAGCACACTAGACCTCCTCAGCGGTTACTGGCAGGTACCCCTAGATGAGGACGCCAGCGAGAAATCAGCATTCTCTACACGAGCAGGGCTCTACAAATGGAAGGTGCTGCCGTTCGGCCTCACCTCGGCACCAGCCACCTTCCAGAGGCTAATGGAGAAGGTCCTTTGCGGGTTGCATTGGAAGACCTTGCTCCTATATTTAGATGACATCATAGTCATCTCCCCAGACTTTGCCACTCACCTTGAGCGGTTGGCTGAAGTCCTCCACAGGCTACGACAGGCAGGACTCAAACTGAAGCCAGACAAATGCGACTTACTACAGAAGCAAGTCCGCTACTTAGGACACATTGTCAGTGAACAAGGGGTAGCTACCGACCCTGATAAGGTCGCTGCCGTCGCCAACTGGAGCTCCCCTCGAGACCTGAAAGATCTCCAAGCTTTCCTAGGGACGGTAGGGTACTACCGCCAGTACCTGTCGGACTTTGCAACAGTAGCCAAACCCCTCACCAGACTCACAGGGAAGAACGCTTCGTGGGAGTGGGGCCCAGAACAGGAACAAGCTTTTACCCATTTGAAGAAGAGCCTCATTACGGCTCCCATCCTAGGCTACCCCGAACCCCAAGGGTCATACATATTGGACACCGACGCTAGCAATGACGGCCTAGGGGCTGTCCTATCTCAGATCCAAAATGGTCAGGAAAGGGTGATCTCGTACTACAGCAAAACGCTGGGCTCAGCAGAACGTAACTACTGCGTCACCAGGAAAGAGCTCCTGGCAGTAGTAAAGGCTGTACGGCATTTTCGGCCATACCTGTACGGACAGAAGTTTAAATTGAGGACGGATCATGCTTTGCTGCTATGGCTTTGCCGAAAGAGAGAACCGACAAGTCAGGTAGCCAGATGGCTGGAAATTCTCTCCAAATTCCAGTATTCAATCGAACATCGGAAGGGCTCGCCCCATGGCAATGCCGACGGGCTGAGCAGACGCTGCCCGGACACCTGCCGTCAGTGCCAACACATCCAGGAAAGGGACGGTGGGCCCACTAAGGATGAAGTAGCAGAGGAACTGACTCCCCCCAAGAGAGAGCAACCCTCTCTCCCAGCAACGTCGTCTCGGCTATAGGCCACCCAAGTGTAGCCACCCCAGACTCCGCCTTGGTTAAAGCACAACAGGAAGGCCAACACGAAGTGGCCATCATGTATGCCGCAGTCTTAGGGAATCACACCCTGACACAAGAACAACTAGAACTGGGGAGTGGTGAGCTACGGACCCTGGCCCGCCGACAGTCGGCCATGAGAATCAGGCCTACCGGTGTACTAGAGATCCAGGTGGCGGTCAAAAAGAAGTCTCGGTGGTGCGCCCTCTGCCCTCCGGGATTGCGAGGAGCCACCATGTGGCAAGTTCATGAACTGGCGCACCAGGGTGTAACCCGTACCCAACGGAGACTATTACTCACCTGGTACTGGCCAGGAGTATATGCTGATGTCAGGCGCCTCGTACGGAGTTGCGAGGTCTGTCAGCGCGCAAAAACGGGAGGAGTCCGCCCTAACCCCCACAGGCAACGCATGTACGCTGGCCGCCCTTGGCAAAAACTGGCAGTTGACCTGGTTGGACCACTGCCCGAGACGGCAAGAGGAAATCATTGGATCTTAGTCCTGACGCACAGCACACATAAGGAACTGGTTGGTAAATTTGTCCCATTTATTGAACTACGTGGTAATCCGATGAGATTATCGACCCTGTGTTTTCAGCAACTTTTTCAGCCCTGATTGAATTAATTTTTCATTCCAGGCATTTCTAAGTATCAAAAAAGTTACATCCGCCACAAAAAGTTTTCACTTTTAATTTTTTTGTCAAGTTTTTGTTGGAAAACTCGCAAAAATAGGTATAAACCACTACAAACATGGTTAATTGACCCTGTGTTTACGGCCAATAATTTTTATATTTTTCGAATCGTAAAAACTGCTTTTAATACACAATGCATTTTCTAATGACATCCATTCTCATTCAAACTTCCCTCCTCTTGGAGTTAGCTGTCAAGTTGAAACTAAAATGTGTTGTGAATGGTTGTGTCATGCACCAGTAAGCGTGACCACCATATTCAGCTATTCAAGCGAGCATCATTGACTAACTGTTAGTGAGGAACAAGCGCGTATCTATTGGAAGACAATTGAGGCTGTACGCCTCTATAAATACAATGGTCGATGGGCCAAACATACACAACTTTACTTCCAGTTGTCAACATTCCATTCATTGTTTGTACAACAAGTCTTTGATTATGCGCTCTATAGTCAGTGCCCTATTACACACTTGTGCAAACTGATTCAGCTGTCAATTACATACATATGCACTTACACCAAGTCACTTTTGCTTGCCCAACATGTTCAATCAACTTGTTCGCATTCATTGGTCCAGTTACTCTCATTTCTTGTCATTATTAGGTTATTACATACATTATACACACACCAAAGTTTAGATGAACATTGAACTGGTAAACTTCATAGTGGAATACAATCCATGTTGACAAGAACCAAAAATTCAAAATCAAACTAGCTAGCTTCGCTTGTCTATAAAATTGATTGCAAGTGGCTGAAAACAAGTCTTTGTTCAATGATATTCATTTCAGTTACCTAAAGTTAGCAACTCAAATTGTAGAAAATTGAATCGTTTCAAATAGAGTAAGTTGAACCAAAGTGAATCACAATGGAAACAGCTGTACCTACTTCCTTCTATAATAGTAGATGTTAATGTTGTACTCATCATAGCCCATATGCTGAACCAATAGTTTTTTACCAGAAAACAAAATAGAAAAGTCCTCAGTCACAATACTGCTCATTGATACTAAAACCAAGCAACTTCATGAACACCAAAAAAGCGATAAGATATATGGGTAGGGTTGACGTGTATATCATTATAAATAAAGATTTCTTGCTGTTGAAACAACATGAACTGCTCTCCTTTCATATTCATGTATATGTGTGCAAAAACAATTAATCAAAAATAGGTTCATGCAGCTGAACTACTATAAGAAGCAAGCTGAAGGTTTTAGTTAGCGACTGATGGTGATGACTAGAAAAAGTTTATGGCAGATGGTTACACTGAACTGTGCCAGTCATCAATCAGTGTTGATGTTTCTCTACTAGTTCTGAAATCGTTTATTGTTACATTTCAACAGTGCTGACTAATTGGTTAGTAAACGGCTAATGCTTCTAGCTACCTGCAATAGGGTGTTGCTGGAAGTCATCAGTAAAACATTTACCCATTGCAAGTATAACACTTCTTTGTGTCTATGAACAGGTGAGAAGTGAGCGTTGTGAAGGGGAATTGCAGTCTTATACATTACAATAGGTGGAGGCAATGAAACGTAAAATGAGAAGGCGCACTGGCAATGAAATGGATTAATCAGCATTGCCCATGTAGTTAACTTTTTCACATAATACTAAGTCTATAATATGAAATTAGCAAGTTTTCAATCCTTATGTGTGTTGTGCGGATCATTTCACTCGTTGGCAAGACGCGATAGCCTTGCCCGATGCAACTGCACCCGTAGTTGCCACTGCTCTCGACGAAAGAGTGTTCTCATATTTTGGGATCCCTGAACAAATCCATACGGATCAGGGGGCACAATTTGAGAGTAGCCTGATGCAAGAACTATGCTCCCTATGGAACGTAGACAAAACTAGGACTACCTCATACCACCCACAAGCTAACGGGGTGGTAGAGAGGAATAACCGAGTATTAGGCGATTCCCTGAGGTCCCTACTGCTGAGAAGACAGCCCAACGAATGGGACCTGCTGTTGCCACAACTCATGCGTGCTTTCAGAGCCACACCCCATACAGTGACCGGAGAAACGGCAAACTTCCTCATGATGGGCCGAGAGCTCCGCCTACCCGACCAAATCACCTGCCACCCTCCGTTACCCGACCAGCTCCCTGTGCACGTCTACGCTCAGGCGCTCAAGGAGAGACTAGAGGAAGTACACCACACCTTACGAGAGGAACAGACCCAAATTAGGACAGACGAAGGGGAGGAACCCACCACCTTTGCCCCAGGAGATCAAGTATGGCTGCTAAATTGCAGACGGCAAAAAGGGGAGAATCCCAAGCTCCAGCCAAAGTTTGTCGGACCATTTGAAATTGAGGAGGCCTACCACAATCACACATACCTTATTATGAGGCATGGCCAGAGATCCGTGCAGAATGGTTGTAACCTGAAGCCTTACTACCCCTGCACCGACCCCCGGGGTCAAGCCCCGGCAGCGCTTGAACCCAACCGTCGACCCAACATGAGGGGCGCCACCCGGAAGAAAAGGAGGCCAAGAGAACCCGTGGAGCTTGAATACTTTCCGCCCCCTGCCTTGCCAGAATTCCCCCAAGTCAACAGACCGGTACCCATGGAAGAGGATCCAATAGGCTTACCCGAGCCACCTCCAGCCGCCACACGGCCTTTACCGCAGACCCCGGATCCAACACCTCACCTTCCAACGGAAGCCCCCATGACGAACCCCAGAAGCCGGCCACAACGGAATGTGGGACCTCCAACCAGATACGGAGAAGCCTATTGCCACTTAATATGTGCCGGCAAAGACTCTGACCAGCAATACCAGGAAGACTTTCCTGCCCTTCCTTCGCCAGACCCAGCAAAACGGTTGGCTTTCCCTCGACCCACCTGTCTTGACCCAGCCAACAGCCTCGTCAAGATGTCGGTTCGACATCACACTTAACGACACATATATAACCTGGGTACGGGTGTTACCCCCCACACATATCTGCTCTTGATATTTTATTATTAAAGCCAGGCTATGACTTTAATGGAGAGAGGTATGTGGTAGATTTCAGTGCACTCTAGTAGTAAACGGGTAGTTTACACTAGAAACCTTGCGAAGCAATGCGCTAGACTTCTGCCCACAGCATTTGGTTAATAGCTGTTGGGTAGGAAGTCATACTGTGCCGGTAGCATAGTAAGCAGGGCCGGTATTGACCCCTGCAGGGTCGGTAGTGACCTCTACCGACCCGGTACAGCTGTACTGGGCCGGCACAAGATGGCCGCCTTAGACGAGGATCTGCAAAGACGTCAGAGAACCTAGTCAAGGTCGTAAACAGGAAGTGCTTACCCCTAAAGTACCAACTTAGTGGACCTAATTCTATATACAGCCTGGGAACCCTGTAGGAGCCGTCATTGGACAATAAGGAGAAAGGACTCCGCCCTTAGCCACTTGGCACCTCCCTTTATTATCTTGCATTGCATTGTGATTGGTTGAGTATTTATATAGTTAATGTAATTGGTTCATTTACTTCCTGTGCATTGTCTCTTATATGTTTTGTGTTCATTAGCTCTCCTATAAAAGGAGAGCTCCCACTGTTAATCTGTGCATTCATTACAATGAGCCATAGCATGTATTCTTATATTGCTAAACACCTAGAGGAATAATTACCCTCAGGACAGCTTTGTAATAAAGCCATTATAACAAACACTACTCGGTACTGTTTGTCTGAGCCATGGGCTCTTGCCTTACCGGGTAATTCGGTTGCCCTATACAGTTGTCACTGTCGGTCAGTACAGTGTCCCCTCTGGAGAGAGGTAGAATACTCGAGACTAGTGGATGTCCGTGGTAGCAGACCGGAATCCATTACAATATAACTGTAGTTTTGTATATATTATATAACTGTAGTTTTGTATATAATATATAACTGTAGTATTGTATATAATATATAACTGTAGTATTGTATATAATATATAACTGTAGTGTTGTGTATATTATATAACTGTAGTATTGTATATAATATATAACTGTAGTGTTGTATATAATAGATAACTGTAGTGTTGTATATATTATATAACTGTAGTTTTGTATATAATATATACCTGTAGTATTGTATATAATATATAACTGTAGTGTTGTATATATTATATAACTGTAGTTTTGTATATATTATATATTTGTAGTTTTGTATATAATATATAACTGTAGTTTTGTATATATTATATAACTGTAGTGTTGTATATAATATATAACTGTAGTATTGTATATATTATATAACTGTAGTGTTGTATATAATAAATAACTGTAGTGTTGTATATATTATATAACTGTAGTGTTGTGTATATTATATAACTGTAGTATTGTATATAATATATAACTGTAGTATTGTATATAATATATAACTGTAGTATTGTATATATTATATAACTGTAGTTTTGTATATAATATATAACTGTAGTGTTGTATATAATATATAACTGTAGTATTGTATATATTATATAACTGTAGTTTTGTATATAATATATAACTGTAGTGTGTATATAATATATAACTGTAGTGTTGTATATAATATATAACTTTAGTGTTGTATATAATATATAACTGTAGTTTTGTATATAATATATAACTGTAGTGTTGTATATAATATATAACTTTAGTGTTGTATATAATATATAACTGTAGTGTTGTATATAATATATAACTGTAGTATTGTATATAATATATAACTGTAGTATTGTATATAATATATAACTGTAGTATTGTGTATAATATATAACTGTAGTATTGTATATAATATATAACTGTAGTGTTGTATATAATATATAACTGTAGTGTTGTATATAATATATAACTGTAGTATTGTATATATTATATAACTGTAGTTTTGTATATAATATATAACTGTAGTGTTGTATATAATATATAACTGTAGTATTGTATATATTATATAACTGTAGTTTTGTATATAATATATAACTGTAGTGTGTATATAATATATAACTGTAGTGTTGTATATAATATATAACTGTAGTTTTGTATATAATATATAACTGTAGTGTTGTATATAATATATAAATTTAGTGTTGTATATAATATATAACTGTAGTGTTGTATATAATATATAACTGTAGTATTGTATATAATATATAACTGTAGTATTGTATATAATATATAACTGTAGTATTGTGTATAATATATAACTGTAGTATTGTATATAATATGTAACTGTAGTGTTGTATATAATATATAACTGTAGTGTTGTATATAATATATAACTGTAGTATTGTATATATTATATAACTGTAGTTTTGTATATAATATATAACTGTATTGTTGTATATAATATATAACTGTAGTATTGTATATATTATATAACTGTAGTTTTGTATATAATATATAACTGTAGTGTTGTATATAATATATAACTGTAGTATTGTATATATTATATAACTGTAGTTTTGTATATAATATATAACTGTAGTGTTGTATATAATATATAACTTTAGTGTTGTATATAATATATAACTGTAGTGTTGTATATAATATATAACTGTAGTATTGTATATAATATATAACTGTAGTATTGTATATAATATATAACTGTAGTATTGTGTATAATATATAACTGTAGTATTGTATATAATATATAACTGTAGTGTTGTATATAATATATAACTGTAGTGTTGTATATAATATATAACTTTAGTTTTGTATATAATATATAACTGTAGTATTGTATATAATATATAACTGTAGTGTTGTGTATATTATATAACTGTAGTATTGTATATAATATATAACTGTAGTATTGTATATAATAAATAACTGTAGTATTGTATATATTATATAACTGTAGTATTGTATATAAAATATAACTGTAGTGTTGTATATAATATATAACTGTAGTGTTGTATATAATATATAACTGTAGTATTGTATATAATATATAACTGTAGTGTTGCATATAATATATAACTGTAGGATTGTATATAATATATAACTGTAGTATTGTATATAATATATAACTGTAGCATTGTATATAAAATATAACTGTAGTATTGTATATAAAATATAACTGTAGTATTGTATATAAAATATAACTGTATTGTTGTATATAATATATAACTGTAGTATTGTATATAATATATAACTGTAGTATTGTATATAATATATAACTGTAGTATTGTATATAAAATATAACTGTATTGTTGTATATAATATATAACTGTAGTATTGTATATAATATATAACTGTAGTATTGTATATAATATATAACTGTAGTATTGTATATAATAGGTAACTGGAGCGCTTTCGCTTAGTGACCCTGTAGGGAGAAATACGCTAATGAGCCACGTGCAAGCGGCTAGGGATCCAAACATTGAATTAACGCGATCATGCTTATATATGCTATCGTTGCGGTTGAAGTACTTGCCCCAATGAAATATTTTTTATTTTCTCACAGAAATGTTAATCTTTAAAAGTTTTATGGGGAAAAAAGAGAAAACCTTTTGATCTACCAGAATAAATGATCGAAACGTCACAAATTAACTTGCTTTGGGTCTTTTATAACCTAAATAGTTGATCGTGATATTTTTCGGCAGCGCAGCTCTATAGTTTATATGCAAATATTGTTGGGGAATCCTACGACAACGACACAAGTAGCTACCGGAAGGACCATACTAAGTAACAGTAAATTCGGCTTCGGCCTATATTCTATTCCAGATATACGTTCTATCATACTCACTAGTTCGGCCTATGCAATCACCATTCAGCTTACTACACATTCATGTATTTTTATAACATTTATATATATTATATAGCTTTGCGTAGAGAGGCAGCATTTCAATCAACAAATGCACATGTACCTATTTATTCAGCTGTAACGAAGTGCTGCCCCCCCTTTTGTTATCTAGGCCAATCAGGCCAAGTGGGTGTAGCTACCTTTTGTTCCTTGCTGACTGACATCAATGTTATGTAACCGGCTTTGTATAAATATGTGTGAGTTTACTAAATAAATCAGAGTTAACATGGCACTCTCACTGCTTCTTTGAATCCTTTCAATAAGCACCTTGCGCACACAAAAGAATAGCTGACAAGCTAAGTGGACTAGCAAAGACTCATACATAGATTACTACAGCAGTAGTAGGCAGCACATAAAAGATTATTGCAATAGCAGCATCACATGCTGACAGGGCATTCATACAGATTGAGCAAATACAAACATCAACAGCCGCTTGGACAAGTCGATTAGCAGAACGAACAATAGTCAGTAGAAAGTGGTCAGTCGAATCGACTTACACTGCACACTACCCTAGGGCGTGTGATACTGGAACGATTGTTCCACCTGTTAATTCGACCCTGCACAGTCATCCTGCCGAACTAGAAATCAGTGGAAAGCAAGGCAGTTGTGACAACTCCTCGCTGTGTCTAGCTCACGAGCTGACAACACTGCAAATCAAGTTCGACCAGTTTAACTGGCTGGCCTTGGGCTTGTTAGAGGCGAGACGCTGTACTGCCTGCACACACCCAGTACTGTGGGCCGCTGTACAGGTGAATGCTACCACACCAACCTGAAATCCTGTACAATATTAGCTTCGTTTACGATAATAAAATAAAACCGCGAAATCTAGTAGCAAATATTTGTTTATTGTTGTTATTCAATATTGTTTTTATAATTAATAGATACTACACCAGAAAAATTGATATGCCTGGTGAGCTTCAATTTTTTTAAATAATAATTATTATAATATGGAAATAACTGTATTGTTTGTGCTGAATAATAATAATAAAAAACTGCAGTTTAATAAAAAAAAATGTAATTATTTATTATTAAATAAATAATGAAAATAATATTGAAATTGTTTTAAAGTATAGGTCATATTACATTGTAATACACTTTATTATATAAGATGGGACAATAATTAATAATTATTATTGGTCACCTTTACACATTTATTTTAGTTTTCAATTATTATTAACAACAACCATCATTTTATAAAGAAGCCTCAATTATTTTTATTTATTACATTCCAGGTGCTTTATATAGGCATTTCTGATCATACAACTTAACAATGGAGGATAATCAGATTTATCGTAGCAAATTCTGTACCAAAGTTACAGTAATAACAATGGTGTCAATCTGGATCCCTGGACTTTGACCCTTCATTAGTCCAAATTTAGAGTAACTTTGTCATACAAAAAAAATCTCACTGCTTGTAGCATAATGTCTTCTTTATTTTCCCCAATGAATTATTGAGATAAACTTCTGCAGCAAGAAGTTATAATTTAGTTTGTAAACCCTAGTTTTTTGGCGTAATGATAACTTATATAAAATTTTGACCGGAAACAGTTTTGTTTGTAACCCAAAAGCCGTTGCACGTGCGTTTTATACTGCGCAATGATTGGCGTATCTCTCTCTACAGGGTCACTACTTTCGCTAACTCGGTCTGGATTTTGGGGCCAGTATAGGTGCATAAGAACATATAAGGTGGATACCGGGTTAGCATACAGGGCCGGTCTAAGGCGGGATTATTAAGTATTACAAGGGGACCAGACAGGAATGTATGGCATGGGGGAGGGGGTCGAGTTCATCATACTCTACCACTAAAGTCTCCCACAGTATTGCACATAATATACTACTTGATGATTGAGTATGATATAAAACTGTAGTATTGCATTGAAATGGATTTACATGAGTTGTCTCCCCAGAAAGAGAAAAGAGTTGCCTTGTGTGGGTCTCAAACCTCTGTACCCCTGACCCAGAGGCTGTGCACTTAGTCATTGAGCCACACAGGCTGCTATGCATTAGTGAGCAGTAGATGGTTCTTTGAAGGTATACTGGGACCAACATATCTACATGCTTGTTATATAATACTTGATCTGCTAGGAGAGTCTGTACAATTGTTTTTGTATCTGCTTAATATATTGCATTGCTTCCACTTGTTCTATCAACCTTTTGTTTTATTTATTTCTACATCTATATACGTTTGATATTCCTAATTAGGTAATGTTTATGTTTTAGCCTTAGTTCTTTGGTACAGGCACTCAGGGGAGGGGGAGATACTACCTATACTACCTGAACCAAAATGTAGAACATTTCGGGATGAGGAGGAGATATCTGCAGACGCTGGGTCACATGACATCACCCACATGTATATTAGCAATGGAGTGATACCTCGACTAGATGTTATAGCACCAAATCTGACCCAGCTGAATATAAGGGGAGTTAACAAACGCTCCCAACTACAGCGGTTTGTTATATCTAGTTACATTATTGAGTTGTCTAGAAACTTGGCTTGTCTCAGTTTAAACCACAAAAATTGTTTGAATTATTCTCAAATCTCTGGTTTATATAAATTTTTATTTTAAGACAAATCTTGTAAAGGTTCATTTACATAACTCATTAACCCATCCACCACTTCCTGTTTTGTGCTGAATTTTAGAATCACATCAAATGGCTTTATACGTAAATTCTACATCAAATTTCATTTTTCTTTTTACATCAAACTCACTTGTAAAATTAGATCTATCTGACAAAAGAGCTAAAGAAAACATCCAGTAGTAATGTATCTCTGCTATAAAACACAAAAATTAACTGTTATTGTTGTGTCCCACAGAGTGTTACTAGGTGTCCGCTCACTCTACTTGGTTTGGTTGTTAAAACGAGGGTGTCCAGCCTGTGCATAGACTGGACACATGCACATAGCCCTTGTACATAAATAATTTGATAGCCACAGATTTCAATGATTTTTGGTAGGATGGAAAAATGTGTAGTCAGAACATAACCTCAAAATGTCATCTCATTCAGTAGAGTATTTCTATGTATTTCACTGGCTCAAAACTTGCTTTATTTATGAGTGATTGGCATGTTGTGTGGAGTTGCCTCCTACTATATAGACACTGATCAGGTACTGTCTAAGTGAATAAATGAAAGTGTGGTCAGCCGTTTCCAGCGCAACTTTACATAAGAACCACTCCACTGGAGCCAAACTTCACAAATGGTCATATAAGTCATCATTGGCTGAAATAGTTTTTTTTTATTTATTCAATATTTGTAGCATAAAATTAATTTTTTCTTGCAGTAATACCTTTGTGAACATCTTTTGTTTCAATCTAGCAAAAAAAATTATTTCTTCACTTAGGGGACTCTGTCCACTGAGAATTTATTTTGACTGGACTTGTGAAACGCTTCACTGATTTGATTAGCTTAGCGTACAGTCAATACCCGAATCATTTGTGCAGTGAACAGTTGAAAGTGAGGTTTGAGCTAGATCAACGATTGACCCTTTTGCCTGCTCAGGAGTTGTCACACCTTGAACTATCAAAAGCCGCACCTATGATGTCACACCTATGACATCACACACAACGTATTGATATCAGGGGTTTTAAATGGCATTCTAAAATTGCAAGATAAAAATAGACACAGGAATGAAAGGATGTGTGGTCAATAAAGTTTGTGTGCTCAGCATTGCTCCAGAATGTTTTTGTTTTACAAATTGTACCATTGAGTTACATGTACTATATTGGTTGGTAATTGTTGTACTGTTGTGTACACAGTAGTACTACTTGTATTTACTATGTATCAATGTATGTTTTATTTGTTATAGTCTGTCTCAACTCACTCAGCTCAAGAAACTGTATATATCTGGTAATAACTTCAGTGGTGGGCTGCCACCAGTCATTGCTGAGATCAACAGTTTGAATAAACTCCACCTGGATAGCTGTAAGCTGACAACCCTACCTGAGGGGTGAGTCTAAGAAGTAGTAGATATTACACAACAATAGAAACAATTTTATTATTTTACGCATCAAGTCTTTAATTCAACAGAAAACATTGTTGGTAATTTTGTAGAGGCTTTTGACCTTCACCCTACTTCAATGAAAGTTTCAACATAATTAATTAAATGCCATCGCTGTCACTCCGCACTTCAAACATGACAACTATTACTGTAAAATGTCAGATGCCAACTAACTAACTTCCGCTGATTTTCTGCGTGTCCACAATATATAAAATATAAAACAGGCAATATCCTGTCTGATTGAGGCTCAGCCAATCACAGACAAAAATATTTATACAACCCATTAACATGCCTCGCATAAATTTAATCAAATAATGCGCATAACATCTAGCCAATGGTATCAACCAATCACAGTCTGGCATGTTGATCTTCTGACAAGGCAGACAACTCCTATCTTCGGTTTTGTTTGCTATTGTATACCTTCAATGCAGTTTTGTTAACAATCATGTGGGTCCACAGGCTAACAAGCTATATATACATATCACTATATAATAAAATATGCAGCCACTCAAACTGGCTGTTAGCGTGTCACAAAGATTTGGTTGTTGGGGTAATTTTTGTAATTCTTCACCCAAACTGCATTGGTTAGTGCACTCAGTATATTTGCCTGCTATATCCATTATATTGCCTACTCTATAGGTTTGTAGTATTAATTCTTGTTGAAATCCATCACAATACTATATTATGTTGAAACAAAATGTATTGACGTGTAGTTTTCCAAACATTTACCATATCTCAAATCTGATCTGTAAGAAAGTTTTTTCACGCGTTTTGAAAGGATAATGACAGTTTTGAGTCAATTTTCTAAAACAAATTTTGAAGTTTTAGACTAAATAAATGGAAAATTAAAACTACGAGTTGGACTCCTTTCAGACACGAAAGGAAGGAAACAAATTTTTTTAATAGTTTCATCTCCTTTCAGCCATTATTTTTTGTATTACACAGTAAATAGACTGGGAGTTACGAATGCAGGAAGGGGGCTCAAGTAGAATGGGTTGGGAGGGATATGAGGGGTAAGAAATGAACAGCCAGAGTTTCTCAGCTATCCATGTTGTAGTCTACGTAGACAACTTTAGTTCCTGGTTTGGGTTGGCTCAAAGGTAGCTGTAGCTCCCCAGAGGAGGCTTTGAAGATGTGTAGGAGGGTTGTGGTAGTGACAGGAGGCAGAGGGTGTAATGGAGTGCAAGAGATGGAGGTAGGAAGGCAGCAGTTGAACAAGTTTAGCATGAGTTTATTAATTTATAATAGAAAGTCTGGGTAGTGTGAAATACAGCGATTGTTAAATAACTAAACAGAAATATCACAAGTAGTATAAGTTTTAATATATCTAAATAACGTGGTGGACTTTGGCCTCACCTTCAGTGACACAACTGCTCAACACTGCAGCTAATGTGCTACAGGACTGGTTAGTCTCACACAACTGCTCAACACTGCAGCTAATGTGCTACAGGACTGGCTAGTCTCACACAACTGCTCAACATTGCAGCTAATGCGCTACAGGACTGGTTAGTCTCACACAACTGCTCAACACTGCAGCTAATGCGCTACAGGACTGGTTAGTCTCACACAACTGCTCAACACTGCAGCTAATGCGCTACAGGACTTGTTAGTCTCACACAACTGCTCAACACTGCAGCTAATGCGCTACAGGACTGGTTAGTCTCACACAACTGCTCAACACTGCAGCTAATGTACTACAGGACTGGTTAGTCTCACACAACTGCTCAACACTGCAGCTAATGCGCTACAGAACTGGCTAGTCTCACACAACTGCTCAACACTGCAGCTAATGTACTACAGGACTGGCTAGTCTCACACAACTGCTCAACACTGCAGCTAATGTACTACAGGACTGGTTAGTCTCACACAACTGCTCAACACTGCAGCTAATGCGCTACAGGACTGGTTAGTCTCACACAACTGCTCAACACTGCAGCTAATGTACTACAGGACTGGTTAGTCTCACACAACTGCTCAACACTGCAGCTAATGCGCTACAGGACTGGTTAGTCTCACACAACTGCTCAACACTGCAGCTAATGTGCTACAGGACTGGTTAGTCTCACACAACTGCTCAACACTGCAGCTAATGTGCTACAGGACTGGTTAGTCTCACACAACTGCTCAACACTGCAGCTAATGTGCTACAGTACTGGCTAGTCTCACACAACTGCTCAACACTGCCCCCCCCCCATCTACTATCTACTCTCCACAACTCTGAGCTTGTTGGCTGTTGCTTGGAGTGGAGGTCAAACCTTGATACAAAGTTCGAGCTAGTAAACTTATTATTACTGATAGTCCAGAATGTAACAGACCAAAGCAAGATCCAAAAGTTACCTGCCAGGTAGTGCCAGCTGCCTTACTTTTATTAAAATATTTACAGGATATCAGCAAGATAAACAAGGCAACTACCAATCACAATAATTCAGTTCGTTTGAGTGACGAGTTAAGTTTTAAATAAGTTTAATTCGCCCTTAACCCCTGCATCCACCCCTGGCCACCCACGCACCACCCCCCAAGTGCCTAGCTACTGCTAAACTGACTGCTTTTTTCACCACCACTGGTAAATGAGCTAAAGACAGCTAACATCTACACCCATAGAGCCGCTTGTACCCTCTACCTACCAGGTCCCTGCTACCCACAACCCTCTCTCCCTTTCAACTTCTTCACAAAGATCTCTCCTCCAACAAGTTGGAAGGCTCTATGAACAAACGGATAGACTTCAGCCTCTGCACACATAAACTAAAGTGGGCGGAGTTATGCACTCCCAAGTGATAACAGATGGTAACTTCTAAACCAAATAATGGCCAAGAGATGAGCAGTTATAGCCAAGAGTACAAGTGACCTATGACAGCTAAGATCAGAGAGAGACAGACAAGCCAATGCCCTAGTTACAGATGTATTGGACTACTAATGGGAAGGCTTATAAATGCACCAATAGGAAGAGAACTTTCAAGTGAATGTGTTTTCTGTGTAAAGCCCTGGTCACACGAGACTGATAAACGAAACTATAACGAAACTATTTTAGAAAATCGCCGAGGTGCGACTATAATAGTTTCGTTGTGCTGGTCACACGAGGGCGATAATTCGGTTTGTACATTTGTTGCTCCTAAATTGCCAACCAATGACAGCGGGCTATATATTTTTTGCGGACCTGCTCCTTGTTTCCTGCGGGACGCAAAATGGTTAAAACAAAAAGGAGAAAGATGTTGGTGTTGCTTTTACTGAAAAAGAAGTTGCTGTTGCGTGCATGTAACAAAAAGAGACGTTATTGGGTGCACCCAATTAACAGAAAACGAAATACTTTTGGGTTATGTGCACATTTAATAAAAGAGCTGAGGACGGACCAAGAACGATTTTTCAGCTATTTCCGTATGTCAGTAGACAACTTTGACTATCTTCTTTCACTGGTTCGTGACAAAATAACCAAAACTGACACTATTATGAGACAGTCTATTAAACCAGAAGTCAAGTTATGTGTGACATTGCATTACCTGGCTGAAGGATCCAGCATCACCTCCATATCGTATCACTACAGACTAGGAAAGTCAACTGTGTTAGGTTTAGTCAATGAGACGTGTGAAGCATTGTACAATGCCTTGCAGCCTTTATATATGAAAGCTCCTCAAGGACCAGAAGATTGGAAGAAAGTTGCCCGAGGGTAAGTGTAGTATTGATAACAATAATTATTATTATAATTTAATTATTAATTATGATACACTAGATAGATACAGTAGTAGGATTATTGTTGTAACTGTTGTAGATCATCATCATCATTGTTGTTTTATTGAATTATTATTATTATTATTATTATTTTTGATATAATAATTTTATGGTGATAATTATCAGTATTTTTTATATTTTTATTAATCATCATACATCTTAATGTAAATACATTGTAAAACTAAGCACATTTTTGCATGGAAAAGAAGTAATAAAAGGTGCGTAGTTGAGCGAATTTATAATAAAGCATGAATTTTAGTATAAAAATCTATTTTGGTGGATTTTAGTTTTGAACGCTGGAATTTCGGACAGTGCATTGGCAGCATCGACGGAAAGCACATTATGATTCAAAAGCCGAAGCAAGGAAGCTCTGTGTATCATAACTACAAACAGAGAGAGAGTTTGGTACTATTGGCTGTAGTTGATTCTAACTACAAATTTCTGGTGGTCGATGTTGGACAACCAGGCAGTCAAAGCGATGGAGGAATATGGGAGGCATCACTTCTTGGACAATCGCTGGCATTAGGTACGGTAAAAGATTAGTCTGTATATATATATTGTCATTTGTCACATATGCATTGCTCTTGTTTAACCATTTATGTATTTTTTTTATAGATCGAGTAAATCTTCCAGGCGATGCGAGGTTGGCCGATGTTGAGTTGCCATATACATTTATCGGTGACGAAGCATTTCCGCTCAAGCCATACCTAATGCGACCATTTCCTGGCCGTCAGCTTGATTGCGACAGCAAAAGAATTTATAACTACAGATTGTCTAGAGCAAGACGAGTTGTTGAAAATGCGTTTGGTAAGTTGGCAGCAATTGCTCGAAGGCACCTGAATTATTTTTTTGTGCTCGTTTATTGGTCAGTTTTTAAGAGGCAAACTTTTAATTATTTAAAGCTACATTGCCACTAGTACTTGTTAACAAACTACTTTATATAACTGACATGTGTATTGATGCCTCTACTACCTATCCACCGTCTTACTCTAACATTTATCCACAGGTATTCTGGCCCAGCGTTGGAGGGTACTATTATGGACAATTGCTATGGAACCGAACAAAGTAGAGACTATGGTTAAAACTATGTGCGCTTTGCACAACTTTTTGACTACAAGGAATGATGCAGGGTACAATCCTTTTGGTTATGCGGATCAAGTGTGTAATAATGACACTATTGAAGATGGTTTTTGGCGAGCATCTCCAGTATTAACAGTTGACATAGCTGCTACACAAGCAAGACACGCCACTGCTGCAGCTAGTGAAGTTCGCATGAAGTTTGTATCACACTTTTCAAGTGATGCTGGAAGTGTGCCATGGCAATGGGACTACATACATCGTCGTTGACCACTGATGTCTTCACAATGTTCTGTACACCACTAGTTCAGTTAATATCTGTTAATCAATTTTCATGCCAACATGAGCCTATTACATGTGATATATATATTTATTTATATTGTATATCTGCAATAAAGCCTCTCTGTATAGCTGAAATATTTAGTTTAGATTTAGAAATTCAGAATAACTGATGTTACATGCAGCTGGTTGAGCCGGTGTCTCAAACTCTGCTTTAAATAGTCCTCGATCAACCTCTCTCCGTGCTATGGCTTGCTGGTAACTAGACAATGTCCTGTATCTTGCTGCCCAGCTCATAGCAAGATAATACGCTTCATCACTCTCCTCAGCAGGTGTCTCAGAGAGCTCTTTAATTTGTTTGTCTATTAGGCTGATACTGGAGGAGTCAACACTTTTTTTTCTTTTTGTTGTACTTCCATTGGATGCAGCGCTTGGGGCTGGAGAAGTAATTGGAGGATTTCCCGATGTGGTTGGTGTCTCTGGTGCAGTACACTCACTTTGAGACTCGTCACTAGGTGTTTCAGGTGTATGTGGAGTAGGTGCTGGTAGCGGTAGGTTTGACATATTTGATCTCTGAACTCTGTGAGAAATTTTAAAAATTATGAACATGAAATTGGAAATATTTGCATAAAATAACATACTGAACAGCCCTAAAGACATTTATGAATAACCTCACTTACATTGGCAGAAATAACGGGCGGTTGCACATGTAACAGGGCCTGTAATAGTATGAGGATATTTGTTTGTAGAGAAACTAAAAAGCTGTTAATGTAGCTCCAATAGTGAAGAAATCTAAATTTTCCATGCGCTAGGCATTTTTCATTTAGTGAGAAAGTGCTCTCCAATTTTAATCAACTAGATTTCAATTTTACTTTTTGGGTTACGTTACCAGATACTATGGAAAGGCTTAACCTATATATCAGGGCCTTTTGTTGGAATTGCACCAACATCTGGTAACACTATACACGGCATGGAGATCTGTAGAAGAAAAAATTCTTAAAATTAATTTTGTTTATATAATTATGTTTTTGATCATCATTACATTAATGTGTAATAAAATTAGCATAATTAAATAGTAATAATAACCAACTGTTAACAGCAGAAGTACGCCAGTGGGTAACTAGCAGTTGTGCTCACATATATTACAATAATATTCTATAGATGCTGTTTAAAAAATGTGTAATATAACCTTGGGAAAATTGTTCACATACCTATTACTACTTTTTTTGCTGAAGTCAGAGTACCATGTCATGTACCTCCACCATTTCCATTTTGGCTCCTCAGTAGCTGGCGCACCACTAGCCATTGCCAGTTCGTACCTACGCTTGTGGCCAACATAAACGTCTCGCAGATTTTTCCACTTTTTCATAACACCGTCACCTACAAACAAAGACAAATAATAACATCGATCTGTAGCACTCAAATAAGCGTAGTGTCATAATAGCAGAAGTGTCAATGAACATTATCGCAAGAGTGAGTATTTAAGTTACAAATTTTTACATGATGTTGATCTAATCTATCTGAT
This sequence comes from Cryptosula pallasiana, assembly GCA_945261195.1. Taxonomy (NCBI): domain Eukaryota; kingdom Metazoa; phylum Bryozoa; class Gymnolaemata; order Cheilostomatida; family Cryptosulidae; genus Cryptosula; species Cryptosula pallasiana. The sequence continues at coordinate 23,763,893 of OX183130.1, forward strand.
TCTATCCATCTTATATATCTATCATCTATCTTAATGATCTTGAGTCATCAACAACAAATTGCAGGTTGCATGATGATTATATATTATTGCAAATTAATTATATGTATCACGATATTTACATTAATTATAATATAACATTGAAATAATAATAACGTCACTTTTTAATCTAACGTGAATCAGGATTTATAATGATAATCTAAATTAAAAAACTTTGAAATGGAAAAAAAATTAAAAATTTGCTATTATTATGACAGTCATTAAAATGGACTACTATTAGTACGTTTATAAAAAAGACTTATTACGAATGAAGTTTTTTTGTCCTGGGCATTTATAATTTAATTATTATAAATAATAATAATAGAGCTACTAAATAAAAAAATGATGATATGTTGTTATTATTAATAATAATAATTATAATATTAATTGACATGTTGTTATTAATAATAATAAGTATGTGAATAATATTTTAATAATAATAATTTAGTTACAAGTGCAAAATTTATAATAATAATAATAATGGTGCTGTTATTATTATTAATACACAATAAACTATACTATAATAATACTAGATCGATTGCAAAATAATGAGTCTATGTATCTATGTTATTATTTTATAATTATTCGTTATACATATTATTATACTGTTATTATTATTAATTATTATTATTATCCTCCTTACAATCAAGTTCTTCATCAGTAGCCACCTTCCACTGCTCCGCAACATCTCTCCAGTTATTTCGTTTCACAGTAGCCGTGTCTTTGTAGTCACGGTGCCCAAGATCATATAAAACTGGTCTTGATCGAACAATTTCAATAAAAAGTTCAGTATGGTTAGCCATGACTTCGAAATAAATAGAATAAATAACTATCTACTACTGCTTTCTTCTAAAATAAAGTTTCAATCATACACATGTAGCAAATGACCCTGACATTATAAAGCAGCCAATGAGGGGACAGAAAAAATGAACCAATTAATGAGCTTATTTGGTCGAATGGTCCAATCACGTACAAGCATCGCAACCGAAGATTTTCCCAAACCTAGCATTGCTTGATCGCGACGAAACTGAATTATTCGCTCGGTTTGCTGAGCAACTAATTCGCTGGGCCTGAAAAAAATAGTTTCATTATAGTTTCGTCAGAAATTCGGTCTCGTGTGACCAGGGCATAAGACAACCAAATTTAGTATCTAGTACGTCTTGAATTAGGAATGTTACTGAATAAAGTACCTACTTTTCGCTATTACAACTATTAATGTTTGGTTGACTTTTAATCTGTGTAGTGTGTCTGGAGCTTGCCATAGTTGACTTCTGTCTCAACTGAGTTCTTGTGTTGAGTTGGTAGGGTGCTTTGTATTAGGTCAAGGTAGAGCATCTCCATTGAAAGTCAAGGTCAAGGTTGAGTGACTCGGACCTTATTCAAGTACTCGAATTTTGGTCAAGTGAACCAGGATTTTAATCAAATCATTCAGACTTGGATTTTTACTGACTCCAACGGAGAATTAGAAAAGTTCACTTTGAAATAATTCCAAGACAACATTTTGTTGTTCTGCAAGTTTTTGCCTATTTCAACTTTTTTTGTTAACAATATCTTTCTCTACAATGAATACAATAAATCCGACATATATAGGCTATCTTTAAACTACTTTGGTTTCAGCTGCTGCAGGAGATGCAGGGGGTAGGGTTTAACATTTACTTCTTGATACAAAATACATTAATCTGTAGCTATAGCATTTCTTTATCACTCAGTGCTCTTTTGACAAATATTTAATAGCAGTGACAAAGTACACAAGGCAGCAGGCACACTGTGGGAAGATGTAACATCAACATTAGTGTTACATACAGAATATATATATATACTGTCATATGGTACATTATCTGAGGCTACCATTGGCCCTCCTCCCCAACCATAGCTGTAGATAAAGGGCAAGGTCAAACTAAATATTGACAATTCTAAGTTGAAAGAAAAATATTCACTTTTATATCTATTCATAGTATGATAATATTCCCTTCAGCAGCTGTGTGTGGCCTGAGTACAATAATCAGAGGCTTGGGCAATGCCAACAGACATAATTATTGATCATGATAATTGTGACATCAGCGAGAGTGCACAACTCCAGTTTTCAACCACCATTAATGTGACAGTTTAGAGGTTGTTACAAACAAACAAACCTGGTTCCCTTTGTTTTATGGATAACATGAATCTTGGCCCAAACTATTTTATGCAGGCAATTGTACATAATAACACAACTATGTCAGCCTAACAAACATTAACGGTATGTAGCTGTTGTAATTGTTAGCTAGCAAACCTTGTTTCCTGCGTTAATGGCAACTGCAAACATTTATTCTCTGCATTTATAAAGTTTTTCAATTAAACAAAATTTTGATATTTTTCCACAGTCAAAATGAACATTAAACACTGATATTCTGTTGTTTCTTGTGTAAATTATGTATGTTGTCATGTCTATATTAGATGTGAGGTTCTGAATAAAAACAAAACATGGTTTGTACAAACTGCATTGATGATATAGTTATTGCATTCTAGCCCAACCCTTGTCTTGGGATGTGAAAAGTTGTTTTCGCTCCAAACTAGCGTGAAGTTACAATAAAACTGACAATTCACAAGATTTCATATTGTTACATGTACTTTTCAATTAACCATACAAAGATTTTTAAACAGAGAAAGCAAACGCTTTTACAATATTTCAACTTTTAGCAGATTAATTGAATGTCATTATTGTAACTCCACCGAGAAAGACTAGACATAAAATGGTTATGTTCTTGTATCGATTTGTATACTATTGAGTTACATGTACTATATTGGTTGGTAATTGTTGTACTGTTGTGTACACAGTAGTACTCCTTGTATTTACTATGTATCAATGTATATGTTTTATTTGTTATAGTCTGTCTCAACTCACTCAGCTCAAGAAACTGTATCTATCTGGTAATAACTTCAGTGGTGGGCTACCCACAGTCATTGCTGAGATCAACAGTTTGAATGTACTCTACCTGATTGACTGTCAGCTGACAACCCTACCTGAGGGGTGAGTCTAAGAAGTAGTAGATATTACACAACAATAGAAACAGTTTTATTGTTTTACGCATCAAGTCTTTAATTCAACAGAAAACATTGTTGGTAATGTTGTAGAGGTTTTTGACCTTCACCCAACTTCAATGAAAGTTTCAGCACAATTAATTAAATGCCATTATTGTCACTCTATCAAGGAAGGCCAAACATAAAATGGTTATGTTCTTGGATTGATTTGTATCCCATTGAGCAGGGATAGGAGCAAATACAATTGAATTTCAACATGAAGTATCTCTTAAGTTTTCAAGTACTTAAATTTGTATTTGAGTTTTAAAGTTTCAAAACCGGGGTATTTAACTTTTTTTAACTACTGTACAATTTTTTTTAATATAGTTATTTGAATTTGTATTTAAATTTGAACGTTTTCAATCGTAAGTAATTTACTTTTATTTGGATTTGTTATTTAGAGTTGGTTCTATCCCTGCCATTTAGTTACATGTACTATATTGGTTGGTAATTGTTGTACTGTTGTGTAAACAGTAGTACTTCTTGTATTTACTATCTATCAATGTATATGTTTTATTTGTTATAGTCTGTCTCAACTCACTCAGCTCAAGAAACTGTATATATCTGGTAATAACTTCAGTGGTGGGCTACCCGCAGTCATTGCTGAGATCAACAGTTTGAATAAACTCCACCTGGATAGCTCTCAGCTGACTACCCTACCTGAGGGGTGAGTCGAAGAAGTAGTAGATATTACACAACAATAGAAACAGTTTTATTATTTTACGCATCAAGTCTTTAATTCAACAGAAAACATTGTTGGTAATGTTGCAGAGGTTTTTGACCTTCACCCTACCTCAATGGAGGTTTCAGCACAATTAATTAAATGACATCGGTGTCACTCCACACCTCAAACATGACAACTAATACTGTAAAATGTCAGGCGCCAACTAACTTCTGCTGATTTTCTGCAGTGGCCACCATATATAAAATATAAAACAGGCAAAATCCCGTCTGATTGAAGCTCAGCCAATCACAAACATAAATATTTACCCTACCCATTAACATGCCTCGCATAAGTTTAATCAAATAATGCGCACAACATCTAGCCAATGGTATCAGCCAATCATAGTCTAGCATTTTGATCTTCTGATGAGGCAGACAACTCCTATCTTCAGTTTTGTTCACTATTGTATACCATCAATGCAGTTTTGTTAACAATCATGTGGGTCCACAGGCTAACAAGCTATATATACATATCACTATATAATAAAATATGCAGCCACTCAAACTGGCTGTTAGCGTGTCACAAAAATTTGGTTGTTGGGGTATTTTTGTAATTCTTCTCCCAAACTACATTGGTTAGTGCACTCAGTATATTTGCCTGCTATATCAGTAGTAATATATGAGCAGATCTCCCTACCAAGTGTTTTTTTGTGGATTAGACCTCGGGGTTGAGGCAATGGGTTATGGCGTTGAATGAATTCGCCGAGTTTATATTATATTTTATTTGAGGGGCATTTGAGTGGCATTTGAGTGGCATTTAAGTGGCATTTGAGTTTTGATTATTTTTTTACTTAATTTGAACTTATATGGCATATAGATTTTGAATGTATGGCATTTAAGTTTTGATAATTTTTTTACATAACTCGAACTCATATGGTATCTTGAGAGAGAGGGGAGAGGAGAGAGGAGAGATGGGAGATGAGAGAGAAAGGAGAGAGAGGAGAGAGATTTTTTAGTTTTCTATACATTAATGTATATATGGATAATTATGTACATATTTATGGATATATTTATATCTACATTGAATAATATACATTATTACATAATAAGTATATTGAATACTATAAAATATGTTGGAAAATTACCAAATTAGACCTCTGGATGGTTAAAGTTTACAGTATTTGGGAAATAACTGCAAGAGAGGAGAGAGGAGTATTTGGTAGAGGAGAAAGGAGAGAGAAGAGAGGAGAGAAGAGAGGAGAAAGAGGAGAGAGAGAGGAGAGAGAGAGGAGAGAGAGAGAGAGGAGAGAGAGAGGAGAGAGAGAGAAGAGAGGAGAGAGAGAGAGAGGAGAGAGAGAGAGGAGAGAGAGTTTTTTTAGTTTTTTATACATTCATGATAATATGGATAATTATGTACATATTCATGGATATATTTATATCTACATTGAATAATATACATTTATTACTAATTACTATTATTAATAAGTATATTGAATGTTATAAAATATGTTGGAAAATCACCAAATTAGTCCTCTAGATGGTTAAAATTTACAGTATTTGGGAAATAACTGCAAGAGAAGAGAGAGGAGTATTTGGTAGAGGAGAGAGGAGAGTGGAGAGAGAGGAGGCTTGAGCGTAAATATTTCTTTTAGTTATTTACATAATAAATATATTGAATACTATAAAATATCCTGGAAAATCGTCAAATTAGACATCTAGATGGTTAAAATTTACAGTATTTGGGAAATAACTACAATAGAAAACATTATGAATGTATGGCAATTAAGTATTGATAGTTTTTTTACATAATTCGAACTCATATGGTATCTTGAGAGAAAGGAGAGAGGAAAAGAGGAGAGAGGAGGGGAAATAAGTGCACTCAAATGAAAAAAAAGAGATGAAGCTAGATATTCATCTATTTGTATATATCCACAAGAAAAATGGGGTATTTGGTAAAATATTCTTTTATTCCATTCAATTTTCATTAATCTTTTAATTGAGTTGAAGTATTATTTACAATGGTTAGAGTTTATTAAAATTGCTGCTCAATCCTTTAATCCAACACCTACAATAACTCTTAGAAATAGTAGTGTAATGGGACTGAGTAATAATCTACACACACCTTGTTCACTCTGTATGCTGTAGTACATGTTATTCCTTTAGTTATCTGAAGTTACTTCAATTGGATCTTATCCAGATGTATTATAGTCTTTGCTGCTACTGCGTTTTGTCTCAAACAAGAGTCCAAAGTAGGCATTGTGTCTACAAAATACAAAAAAATTGATTGTTACAATTGATTCATTTTCATTGGCTTTATCTACATAGAGTAGCGAAGAAAAAGTTTGTGTGGGTATAAAACTATCTAGTAGATATAAATTTATATCTAGGTTTAACTAGCATTAAATAATTAGAGTCGGCTACTTTACTAGAGCTTGGACAAACACACAATTTTGTTAATGTCAAAGTCTGCGATCTTACAAAGAAATAGCTTAGACATTATGAGCATAAAATTATCTAGTAAAGATAGATTACCTAGGAGTGAATTCTAGTTGATGTTTCATATTTTTATCAATAAATAATTGAAATCGCTTGGACTAACAGACAGATTTGTCAATGACACAGCTTGCGTTCTTGTGAGTGAATAGCTTAGACACTGTGGGTATAAAATTATCTAGTAAAGTTAAATTTATGTCTAGAGGCGAAAATGGAGGACAACTCCGTATCGCAACTAGTTGAGCTTTTCAACTAGTGTTAAATAACTGTTTATTATTTATTTTAAAAATAAGTAATTAGAGCTTTCTACTAGTGTTAAATCATTATCGATTATTTTTTACCTTATCACCACTTAGAGCCAGATGATTTAATTAACTAAAGACAAATAATTATTTTAGCATTTCTTACCTTGATGCTGGATGGTCTCCTAGTAGCTGTAGTAGATGATGCTTCTCCGCTTGCTGTTGAAGAACTGGATGCTTTCTGTGTAAAAACAGTGGCTCTTAAATAGCTAAAGTTGCACAGATTAAACCCTATGAATCAGCATTTTTTCCAATGCTTTCGCGGGAATAACAACTGTTTATTCCCGCAAAAGCAAGGGTTTCCATTCGCATGAAAATAAATTATTTATTCCCGCGAAAGCAACAGTTTCTATTCGCGTGAAAATAAATTATTTATTCCCGCGAAAGCAACGGTTTCTATTCGCATGAAAATAAACTATTTATTCCCGCGAAAGCAACAGTTTCTATTCGCGTGAAAATAAAATATTTATTCCCGCAAAAGCAACGGTTTCTATTCGCGTGAAAATAAACTATCTATTCCCGCGAAAGCAACAGTTTCTATTCGCGTGAAAATAAATTATTTATTCCCGCGAAAGCAACAGTTTCTATTCGCGTGAAAATAAATTATTTATTCCCGCGAAAGCAACGGTTTCCATTCGCGTGAAAATAACTTATTTATTCCCGCGAAAGCATTGGGAAAATTGCTGATTCATAGGGTTTAATCAGTGCAACTTTAGCTATTTAAGAGCCATTGTTTTCACACAGAAAGCATCCAGTTCTTCAACAGCAAGCGGAGAAGTATCATCTACTACAGCTACTAGGAGACCATCCAGCATCAAGGTAAGAAATGCTAAAATAATTATTTGTCTTTAGTTAATTAAATCATCTGGCTCTAAGTGGTGATAAGGTAAAAAATAATCGATAATTATTTAACACAAGTAGAAAGCTCTAATTATTTATTTTTAAAATAAATAATAAACAGTTATTTAACACTAGTTGAAAAGCTCAACTAGTTGCGATACGGAGTTGTCCTCCATTTTCGCCTCCAGACATAAATTTAACTTTACTAGATAATTTTATACGCACAGTGTCTAAGCTATTCACTCGCAAGAACGCAAGCTGTGTCATTGACAAATCTGTCTGTTTGTCCAAGCGATTTCAATTATTTATTAATTAAAATATGAACCCTCAACTGGAATTCACTCCAAGGTAATTTATCTTTACTAGATAATTTTATGCTCATAATGTCTAAGCTATTTCCTTGTAAGATCACAGACTTTGACATTAACAGAAATGTGTGTTTGTCCAAGCTCTAGTAAAGTAGCCGACTCTAATTATTTATTATTAACAAAAAATTAAATCATTATTTAATGCTAGTTGAACCTAGATATAAATTTATCTCTACTCGATAGTTTTATACTCACACAAACTTTTTCTTCGCTACTTTACGTAGATAAAGCCAATGAAAATAAATGAATCAATTGTAACAATCAATTTTTTGTATTTTGTAGACATGATGTCTACTTTGGACTCTTGTTTGAGACAAAATGCATCAGTAGCAAAGACTATAAAACATCTGGTCAAGATCTACCAACACCAACGATAGATGTAACACAACATGACTTTCTCTCCTTCTTATATGATATAATAGACCAATGAAGACTCAAACTACATAGATTTTGAAGACAGCACACTTCTTCAACACAGCAAGAATTCCTTTCAAGATCTACTACCTACTTAGATGATGCCAAACCAATGAAGACTCAAACTACATGGATTTTGAAGACAGCACACTTCTCCAACACAGCAAGAATTCCTTTCAAGATCTACCACCTGCTTAGATGATACCAAACCAATGAAGACTCAAACTACATGGATTTTGAAGACAGCACACTTCTCTGACACACCAAGAATCCCTTTAAAGATGTTACACAACATGACTTTCTCTCCTACTTAGATGATGCCAAACCAATGAAGACTCAAACTACATGGATTTTGAAGACAGCATACTTCTCCAACACAGCAAGAATTCATTTCAAGATCTATCACCTACTTAGAAGATACCAAACCAATGAAGACTCAAACTACATGAATTTTGGAGACAGCATACTTCTCCAACACAGCGAGAATTCCTTTCAAGATCTACGACCTACTTAGATGATACCAAATCAATGAAGACTCAAACTAAATGGATTTTGAAGACAGCATACTTCTCCAACACAGCAGGAATTCCTTTCAAGATCTACGACCTACTTAGATGATACCAAATCAATGAAGACTCAAACTACATGGATTTTTGAAGACAGCATACTTCTCCAACACAGCAAGAATTCATTTCAAGATCTACCACCTACTTAGATGATACCAAACCAATGAAGACTCAAACTACATGAATTTTGAAGACAGCATACTTCTCCAACACAGCAAGAATTCCTTTCAAGATCTACGACCTACTTAGATGATACCAAACCAATGAAGACTCAAACTACATGGATTTTTGAAGACAGCACACTTCTCCAACACAGCAAAAATTCCTTTCAAGATCTACCACCTACTTAGAAGATACCAAACCAATGAAGACTCAAACTACATGGATTTTGAAGACAGCATACTTCTCCAACACAGCAAGAATTCCTTTCAATATCTACCAAATACTTAGATGATCCCAAACCAATGAAGAATCAAACTACATGAATTTTGAAGACAGCATACTTCTCCAACACAGCAGGAATTCCTTTCAAGATCTACCACCTACTTAGATGATGGCAAAGCAATGAAGACTCAAACTACATGGATTTTGAAGACAGCATACTTCTCCAACACAGCAAGAATTCATTTCAAGATCTACCACCTACTTAGATGATACCAAACCAATGAAGACTCAAACTACATGAATTTTGAAGACAGCATACTTCTCCAACACAGCAAGAATTCCTTTCAAGATCTACGACCTACTTAGATGATACCAAATCAATGAAGACTCAAACTACATGGATTTTTGAAGACAGCATACTTCTCCAACACAGCAAGAATTCCTTTCAAGATCTACGACCTACTTAGATGATACCAAACCAATGAAGACTCAAACTACATGGATTTTTGAAGACAGCACACTTCTCCAACACAGCAAAAATTCCTTTCAAGATCTACCACCTACTTAGATGATACCAAACCAATGAAGACTCAAACTACATGGATTTTGAAGACAGCATACTTCTCCAACACAGCAAGAATTCATTTCAAGATCTACCACCTACTTAGATGATACCAAACCAATGAAGACTCAAACTACATGAATTTTGAAGACAGCATACTTCTCCAACACAGCAAGAATTCCTTTCAAGATCTACGACCTACTTAGATGATACCAAATCAATGAAGACTCAAACTACATGGATTTTTGAAGACAGCACACTTCTCCAACACAGCAAAAATTCCTTTCAAGATCTACCACCTACTTAGATGATACCAAACCAATGAAGACTCAAACTACATGGATTTTGAAGACAGCATACTTCTCCAACACAGCAAGAATTCCTTTCAAGGTCTACGACCTACTTAGATGATACCAAATCAATGAAAACTCAAACTACATGGATTTTTGAAGACAGCACACTTCTCCAACACAGCAAGAATTCCTTTCAAGATCTACCACCTACTTAGATGATACCAAACCAATGAAGACTCAAACTACATGGATTTTGAAGACAGCATACTTCTCCAACACAGCAAGAATTCATTTCAAGATCTACCACCTACTTAGATGATACCAAACCAATGAAGACTCAAACTACATGAATTTTGAAGACAGCATACTTCTCCAACACAGCAAGAATTCCTTTCAAGATCTACGACCTACTTAGATGATACCAAACCAATGAAGACTCAAACTACATGGATTTTTGAAGACAGCACACTTCTCCAACACAGCAAAAATTCCTTTCAAGATCTACCACCTACTTAGATGATACCAAACCAATGAAGACTCAAACTACATGGATTTTGAAGACAGCATACTTCTCCAACACAGCAAGAATTCCTTTCAAGATCTACCAAATACTTAGATGATCTCAAACCAATGAAGAATCAAACTACATGGATTTTGAAGACAGCATACTTCTCCAACACAGCAGGAATTCCTTTCAAGATCTACCACCTACTTAGATGATGGCAAAGCAATGAAGACTCAAACTACATGGATTTTGAAGACAGCATACTTCTCCAACACAGCAAGAATTCATTTCAAGATCTACCACCTACTTAGATGATACCAAACCAATGAAGACTCAAACTACATGAATTTTGAAGACAGCATACTTCTCCAACACAGCAAGAATTCCTTTCAAGATCTACGACCTACTTAGATGATACCAAATCAATGAAGACTCAAACTACATGGATTTTTGAAGACAGCATACTTCTCCAACACAGCAAGAACTCCTTTCAAGATCTACGACCTACTTAGATGATACCAAACCAATGAAGACTCAAACTACATGGATTTTTGAAGACAGCACACTTCTCCAACACAGCAAAAATTCCTTTCAAGATCTACCACCTACTTAGATGATACCAAACCAATGAAGACTCAAACTACATGGATTTTGAAGACAGCATACTTCTCCAACACAGCAAGAATTCATTTCAAGATCTACCACCTACTTAGATGATACCAAACCAATGAAGACTCAAACTACATGAATTTTGAAGACAGCATACTTCTCCAACACAGCAAGAATTCCTTTCAAGATCTACGACCTACTTAGATGATACCAAACCAATGAAGACTCAAACTACATGGATTTTTGAAGACAGCACACTTCTCCAACACAGCAAAAATTCCTTTCAAGATCTACCACCTACTTAGATGATACCAAACCAATGAAGACTCAAACTACATGGATTTTGAAGACAGCATACTTCTCCAACACAGCAAGAATTCCTTTCAAGATCTACCAAATACTTAGATGATCTCAAACCAATGAAGAATCAAACTACATGAATTTTGAAGACAGCATACTTCTCCAACACAGCAAGAATTCCTTTCAAGATCTACGACCTACTTAGATGATACCAAATCAATGAAGACTCAAACTACATGGATTTTTGAAGACAGCATACTTCTCCAACACAGCAAGAATTCCTTTCAAGATCTACGACCTACTTAGATGATACCAAACCAATGAAGACTCAAACTACATGGATTTTTGAAGACAGCACACTTCTCCAACACAGCAAAAATTCCTTTCAAGATCTAACACCTACTTAGATGATACCAAACCAATGAAGACTCAAACTACATGGATTTTGAAGACAGCATACTTCTCCAACACAGCAAGAATTCCTTTCAAGATCTACCACCTACTTAGATGATACCAAACCAATGAAGACTCAAACTACATGGATTTTGAAGACAGCATACTTCTCCAACACAGCAAGAATTCATTTCAAGATCTACCACCTACTTAGATGATACCAAACCAATGAAGACTCAAACTACATGGATTTTGAAGACAGCATACTTCTCCAACACAGCAAGAATTCCTTTCAAGATCTACGACCTACTTAGATGATACCAAATCAATGAAAACTCAAACTACATGGATTTTTGAAGACAGCACACTTCTCCAACACAGCAAAAATTCCTTTCAAGATCGACCACCTACTTAGATGATACCAAACCAATGAAGACTCAAACTACATGGATTTTGAAGACAGCATACTTCTCCAACACAGCAAGAATTCCTTTCAAGATCTACGACCTACTTAGATGATACCAAACCAATGAAGACTCAAACTACATGGATTTTTGAAGACAGCACACTTCTCCAACACAGCAAAAATTCCTTTCAAGATCTACCACCTACTTAGATGATACCAAACCAATGAAGACTCAAACTACATGGATTTTTGAAGACAGCACACTTCTCCAACACAGCAAAAATTCCTTTCAAGATCTACCACCTACTTAGATGATACCAAACCAATGAAGACTCAAACTACATGGATTTTGAAGACAGCATACTTCTCCAACACAGCAAGAATTCCTTTCAAGATCTACCAAATACTTAGATGATCCCAAACCAATGAAGAATCAAACTACATGGATTTTGAAGACAGCATACTTCTCCAACACAGCAGGAATTCCTTTCAAGATCTACCACCTACTTAGATGATGGCAAAGCAATGAAGACTCAAACTACATGGATTTTGAAGGCAAGATGATACCAAACCAATGAAGAGTCAATGTTACACAACATTACTTTCTCTCCTGCTTAGATGATACCAAACCAATGAAGACTCAAACTACATGGATTATATTTCGATGATGCTGAAAAAAACTGTCCAGAACAAGAGCTCAAGAAACTAATCTATAACTCAAAGCAATCATATCACTATAGGTGAGTTTTACTAATTTTTACCATAAATTAAACAAAATGCTGAATATATACATTTTCCAAGTGAAAAAAAGACTTTTTTGGTGAAATTAGTGTATTTTTTACAACAAAATGCTGAATATATACACTTTCGAGGTGAAAAAAAGGACTTTTTTTGGTGTAAATAATGTATTTTTTTACAACAAAATGCTGAATATATACATTTTCCAGGTGAAAAAAAGACTTTTTTGATGTAAATAATGTATTTTGTTACAACAAAATGCTGAATATATACATTTTCCAGGTCAAAAGAGGACTGTTTAGATGTAATTAGTGTATTTTTTATAAAAAAATGCTGAATGTATACATTTTCCAGGTGAAAATAGGACTTTTTTGATGTAATTAGTGTACTTTTTTACAACAAAATGCTGAATATATACATTTTCCAGGTGAAAAAAGGACTTTTTTGTGTAAATAATGTCATTTTTACAACAAAATGCTGAATATATACATTTTTCAGGTGAAAAAAGGCTTTTTTTGATGTAATTAGTGTATTTTTTTACAACAAAATGCTGAATATATACATTTTCCAGGCGAAAAAAAGGACTTTTTTGGTGTAATTACTGTATTTTTTACAACAAAATGCTGAATATATACATTTTCAAGGTAAAAAAAGGACTTTTTGGGTGTAATTAGTGTAGTTTTTACAACAAAATGTTGAATATATACATTTTTCCAGGTAAAAAAAAACACTTTTTTGGTGTAATTAGAGTATTTTTTACAACATATTTATAAAGCAAGTATTTTTTGTTTTGTTTTAGATAGATGAAAGAGAATCAAAAGCACTTGGTGAAAATAATGCTCAAGAAAGAACAAGTTGAACAATGTAACTTGGTGAGTTATTTCCCTTTTCTAATAATGTAAACTATCCAATGTAACTAGAACTATAATTCAAATTCATGTAATTACATTTTTGCTTAATCCTATACTAATACATAACTTTTTTTATTTTAGTCCATCACGAAATTAAAAGCACATAGAACAGAAGTCTTCCTTCCTAAGATATAACATCAGTACATCAAAGACGTCATTGTAAAGGAACAAACTATGCATTAACTGTTATTACTTTGTATTTATTACAAGTTGTAGTGCTTTGTATTACTTAGTATTTACTGACTCTAGCTATATTATATGGGGAGATTTTCCTTACTTATTATGTAATAAATGTATATAATCATATAATGATTCATTTTTAATCAATGTATTTATTCAATTTAGATATATCTCCTCTCTCCTCTCTCTCTATGTAGATATAAATATACCCATAAATATGTACATAATTGACCATATATACATTAATGTATAGAAAACTAAAAGATCTCTCTCTCCTCTCTCTCTTTCTCTCTCTCAAGATACCATATGTATGTATGTATGTATGTATGTATGTATGTATGTATGTATGTATGTATGTATGTATGTATGTATGTATGTATGTATGTATGTATGTATGTATGTATGTATGTATGTATGTTTGTTTGTATGTATGTATGTATGTATGTATGTATGTATGTATGTATGTATGTATGTATGTATGTATGTATGTATGTATGTATGTATGTATGTATGTATGTATGTATGTATGTATGTATGTATGTATGTATGTATGTATGTATGTATGTATGTATGTATGTATGTATGTATGTATGTATGTATGTATGTATGTATGTATGTATGTATGTATGTATGTATGTATGTATGTATGTATGTATGTATGTATGTATGTATGTATGTATGTATGTATGTATGTATGTATGTATGTATGTATGTATGTATGTATGTATGCATGCATGCATATAAGTAGTAATATATGAGCAGATCTCCCTACCAAGTGTTTTTTTGTGGATTATACTTCGGGGGTTATGCAATGGGTTACGGCGTTAAATGAATTCGCCGAGTTTATATTGTATTTCATTTGAGGGGCATTTGAGTGGCATTTGAGTGGCATTTAAGTGGCATTTGAGTTTTGATTATTTTTTTACTTAATTTGAACTTATATGGCATATAGATTTTGAATGTATGGCATTTAAGTTTTGATAATTTTTTTACATAATTCGAACTCATATGGTATCTTGAGAGAGAGGAGAGAGAAGAGAGAGAGAGGAGAGAGAGAGGAGTTTTATCTACATTGAATAAATATATTGATCAAAAATGAAACATTATATGATTATATACATTGATTACATAATAAGTAGGGGAAGTCTTCTTATATAATATAGCTAGAGTCAGTAAATACTAAGTAATACAAAGCACTACAACTTGTAATGACAATCAATGCATACATACATACATGCATGCATGCATACATACATACATGCATGCATGCATGCATGCATGCATGCATGCATGCATGTATGTATGTATGCATGCATGCATGTATGTATGTATGCATTGATTGTCATTACAAGTTGTAGTGCTTTGTATTACTTAGTATTTACTGACTCTAGCTATATTATATAAGAAGACTTCCCCTACTTATTATGTAATCAATGTATATAATCATATAATGTTTCATTTTTGATCAATATATTTATTCAATGTAGATAAAACTCCTCTCTCTCTCCTCTCTCTCTCTTCTCTCTCCTCTCTCTCAAGATACCATATGAGTTTGAATTATGTAAAAAAATTATCAAAACTTAAATGCCATACATTCAAAATCTATATGCCATATAAGTTCAAATTAAGTAACAAAATAATCAAAACTCAAATGCCACTTAAATGCCACTCAAATGCCACTCAAATGCCCCTCAAATGAAATACAATATAAACTCGGCGAATTCATTTAACGCCGTAACCCATTGCATAACCCCCGAAGTATAATCCACAAAAAAACACTTGGTAGGGAGATCTGCTCATATATTACTACTTATATCCATTGTATTGCCTACTCTATAGGTCTGTAGTATTAATTCTTGTTGAAATCCATCACAATACTATATTATGCTGAAACTAAATGTATTGACGTCTAGTTTTCCAAACATTTACCATAACTCAAATCTGATCTGTAAGAAAGTTTTTTCACACGTTTTGAAAGGATAATGACAGTTTTGAGTCAATTTTCTGAAACAAATTTTGAAGTTTTAGACTAAATAAATGGAAAATTAAAACTACAAGTTGGACTCCTTTCAGACACGAAAGGAAGGAAACAAATTTCTTTCATAGTTGTTTCTCCTTTCAGCCATTATTTTTTGTATTCCACAGTAAATAGACTGGGAGTTACGAATGCAGGAGGGGGTGGAAAGGGGGCTCAAGTAGAATAGGTGGGGGAGGGATGTGAGGGGTAAGAAAAGAACAACCAGAGTTTCTCAGCTATCCCTGTTGTAGCCTACGTAGACAACTTTAGTTCCTGGTTTGGGTTGGCTCAAAGGTAGCTGTAGCTCCCCAGAGTAGCTTTGAAGATGTGTAAGGGGGTTGTTGTAGTGACAGGAGGCAGAGGGTGTAATGGAGTGCAAGAGATGGAGGTAGGAAGGCTGCAGCTGAACAAGTTTAGCATGAGTTTATTAATTTATAATAGAAAGTGTGGGTAGTGTGAAATACAGCTATTGTTAAATAACTAAACAGAAATATCACAAGTAGTATAAGTTTTAATATATCTAAATAACGTGGACTTTGGCCTCACCTTCAGTGACACAACTGCTCAACACTGCAGCTAATGTACTACAGGACTGGTTAGTCTCACACAACTGCTCAACACTGCAGCTAATGTACTACAGGACTGGTTAGTCTCACACAACTGCTCAACACTGCAGCTAATGTACTACAGGACTGGCTAGTCTCACACAACTGCTCAACACTGCAGCTAATGTGCTACAGGACTGGCTAGTCTCACACAACTGCTCAACACTGCAGCTAATGTGCTACAGTACTGGTTAGTCTCACACAACTGCTCAACACTGCAGCTAATGTACTACAGGACTGGCTAGTCTCACACAACTGCTCAGCACTGCAGCTAATGTGCTACAGGACTGGTTAGTCTCACACAACTGCTCAACACTGCAGCTAATGCGCTACAGGACTGGTTAGTCTCACACAACTGCTCAACACTGCAGCTAATGCGCTACAGGACTGGTTAGTCTCACACAACTGCGCAACACTGCAGATACTGCGCTACAGGACTGGCTAGTCTCACACAACTGCTCAACACTGCAGCTAATGTACTACAGGACTGGTTAGTCTCACACAACTGCTCAACACTGCAGCTAATGTGCTACAGGACTGGTTAGTCTCACACAACTGCTCAACACTGCAGCTAATGTACTACAGGACTGGTTAGTCTCACACAACTGCTCAACACTGCAGCTAATGCGCTACAGGACTGGTTAGTCTCACACAACTGCTCAACACTGCAGCTAATGCGCTACAGTACTGGTTAGTCTCACACAACTGCTCAACACTGCAGCTAATGTACTACAGGACTGGTTAGTCTCACACAACTGCTCAACACTGCAGCTAATGCGCTACAGGACTGGTTAGTCTCACACAACTGCTCAACACTGCAGCTAATGTGCTACAGGACTGGTTAGTCTCACACAACTGCTCAACACTGCCCCCCCCCCATCTACTATCTATTCTCCACAACTCTGAGCTTGTTGGCTGTCGCTTGGAGTGGAGGTCAAACCTTGATACAAAGTTCGAGCTAGTAAACTTATTATTACTGATAGTCCAGAATGTAACAGACCAAAGCAAGATCCAAAAGTTACCTGCCAGGTAGTGCCAGCTGCCTTGCTTTTATTAAAATATTTACAGGATATCAGCAAGATAAACAAGGCAACTACCAATCACAATAATTCAGTTCGTTTGAGTGACGAGTTAAGTTTTAAATAAGTTTAGTTCGCCCTTTCCCCCCTGCATCCACCCCTGGCCACCCACGTACCATCCCCCAAGTGCCTAGCTACTGCTAAACTGACTGCTTTTCTCACCACCACTGGTAAATGAGCAAAAGACAGCTAACATCTACACCCATAGAGCACGCTTGTACCCTCCACCTACCAGATCCCTGCTACCCACAACCCTCTCTCCCTTTCAACTTCTTCACAAAGATCTCTCCTCCAGCAAGTTGGAAGGCTCTATGAACAAACGGATAGACTTCAGCCCCTGCACACATAAACTAAAGTGGGCGGAGTTATGCACTCCCAAGTGATAACAGATGGTAACTGCTAAACCAAATGATGGCCAAGAGATGAGGAGTTATAGCCAAGAGTACAAGTGACCTATGACAGCTAAGATCAGAGAGAGACAGACAAGCCAATGCCCTAGTTACAGATGTATTGGACTACTAATGGGAAGGATTATAAATGCACCAATAGAAAGTGAACTTTCAAGTGAATGTGTTTTCTGTGTAAGAATGACCAAATTTAGTATCTAGTTAGTCTTGAATTAGGAATGTTACTGAATAAAGTACCTACTTTTCGCTATCACAACTATTAATGCTTGGTTGACTTTTAATCTGTGTAGTGTGTCTGGAGGGTTGCCATAGTTGAGTTCTGTCTCAACTGAGTTCTTGTGTTGAGTTGGTAGGGTGACTTGTATTAGGTCAAGGTAGAGCATCTCCATTGAAAGTCAAGGTCAAGGTTGAGTGAATCGTACTGTATTCAAGTACTCGGATCTTGGTCAAGTGAACCAGGATTTTAATCAAATCATTCAGACTTGGATTTTTACTGACTCCAACGGAGAATTAGAAAAGTTCACTTTGAAATAATTCCAAGACAACATTTTGTTGTTCTGCAAGTTTTTGCCTATTTCAACTTTTTTTGTTAACAATATCTTTCTCTACAATGAATACAATAAATCCGACATAGATAGGCTATCTTTAAACTACTTTGGTTTCAGCTGCTGCAGGAGATGCAGGGTTTAACATTTACTTCTTGATACAAAATACATTAATTTGTAGCTATAGCCTTTCTTTATCACTCAGTGCTCTCTAGACAAATATTTAATAGCAGTGACAAAGTATACAAGGCAGCAGGCACACTGTGGGAAGGTGTAACATCAACATTAGTGTTACATACAGAATATATATACTGTCATATGGTACATTATCTGAGGCTACCATTGGCCCTCCTCCCCAACCATAGCTGTAGACAAAGGGCAAGCTGTCAAACTAAATATTGACAATTCTAAGTTGAAAGAAAAATATTCACTTTTATATCTATTTATAGTATGATAATATTCCCTTCAGCAGCTGTGTGTAGCCTGAGTACAATAATCAAAGGCTTGGGCATTGCCAACAGACATAATTATTGATCCTGATAATTGTGACATCAGTGAGAATGCACAACTCCAATTTTCAACCACCATTAATGGGACAGTTTAGAGGTTGTTACAAACAGACAAACCTGGTTCCTTTTGTTTTATGGATAACATGGATCTTGGCCCAAACTATTTTATGCAGGCAATTGCACATAATAACAGGACTATGTTAGCCTAACAAACATTAACGGTATGTTGCTGTTGTAATTGTTAGCTAGCAAACCTTGTTCCCTGCGTTAATGACAACTGCAAACACTTATTTTCTGCATTTATAAAGTGTTTCAATTAAACAAAATTTTGATATTTTTCCACAGTCAAAATGAACACTAAACACTGATATTTGGTTGTTTCTTGTGTAAATTATGTATGTTGTCATGTCTATATTAGATGTGAGATCTGAATAAAAACAAAACATGGTTTGTACAAACTGCATTGATGATATAGTTATTGCATTCTAGCCCAACCCTTGTCTTGGGATGTGAAAAGTTGTTTTCGCTCCAAACTAGCGTGAAGTTACAATAAAACTGACAATTCACAAGATTTCAGATTGTTACATGTACTTTTCAATTAACCATACAAAGATTTTTAAACAGAGAAAGCAAACACTTTTACAATATTTCAACTTTTAGCAGATTAATTGAATGTCATTATTGTCACTCCACTGAGAAAGACTAGACATAAAATGGTTATGTTCTTGTATCGATTTGTATACTATTGAGTTACATGTACTATATTGGTTGGTAATTGTTGTACTGTTGTGTACACAGTAATACTCCTTGTATTTACTATGTATCAATGTATATGTTTTATTTGTTATAGTCTGTCTCAACTCACTCAGCTCAACGAACTGGATCTATCTGGTAATAACTTCAGTGGTGGGCTACCCACAGTCATAGCTGAGATCAACAGTTTGAATGTACTCGACCTGGGTAGCTGTCAGCTGACAATCCTACCTGAGGGGTGAGTCTGAGAAGTAGTAGATATTACACAACAATATAAACAGTTTTATTGTTTTACGCATCAAGTCTTTAATTCAACAGAAAACATTGTTGGTAATGTTGTAGAGGTTTTTGACCTTCACCCAACTTCAATGAAAGTTTCAGCACAATTAATTAAATGCCATTATTGTCACACTATCAAGGAAGACTAGACATAAAATGGTTATGTTCTTGGATTGATTTGTATCCCATTGAGCAAGGATAGGAGCAAATACAATTGAATTTCAACATGAAGTATCTCTTAAGTTTTCAAGTACTTAAATTTGTATTTGAGTTTTAAAGTTTCAAAACTGGGGTATTTAACTTTTTTTAACTACAATTTTTTTTAATATAGTTATTTGAATTTGTATTTAAATTTGAACGTTTTCAATCGTAAGTAATTTACTTTTATTTGGATTTGTTATTTAGAGTTGGTCCTATCCTTGCCATTGAGTTACATGTACTATATTGGTTGGTAATTGTTGTACTGTTGTGTACACAGTGGTACTCCTTGTATTTACTATGTATCAATGTATATGTTTTATTTGTTATAGTCTGTCTCAACTCACTCAGCTCAAGGTACTGGATCTATATGAGAATAACTTCAGTGGTGGGCTACCCACAGTCATTGCTGAGATCAACAGTTTGAATGAACTCCACCTGCGGGGCTGTCAGCTGACAACCCTACCTGAGGGGTGAGTCGAAGAAGTAATAGATATTACACAACAATAGAAACAGTTTTATTATTTTACGCATCAAGTCTTTAATTCAACAGAAAACATTGTTGGTAATGTTGCAGAGGTTTTTGACCTTCACCCTACCTCAATGGAGGTTTCAGCACAATTAATTAGATGACATCGGTGTCACTCCACACCTCAAACATGACAACTAATACTGTAAAATGTCAGGCGCCAACTAACTTCTGCTGATTTTTTGCAGTGGCCACCATATATAAAATATAAAACAGGCAATATCCTGTCTGGTTGAGGCTCAGCCAATCACAAACATAAATATTTACCCTACCCATTAACATGCCTCGCATAAGTTTAATCAAATAATGCGCACAGCATCTAGCCAATGGTATCAGCCAATCATAGTCTAGCATTTTGATCTTCTGATGAGGCAGACAACTCAGGTACTCAACAACCCCCCTCTATTATCTACTCTCCACAACTCTGACCTCCAATCAAGGAAGGAAACAACTTTTTTTCATAATTTTATCTCCTTTCCGCCATTATTTCTTGTATTACACAATAATTAGGCTGGGAGTTATGAATGGAGGAGGGCTCAAGTAGAATGGGTGGGGGAGGAGTGTGATGGGGAGGAAGTGAACAACCAGAGTTTCTCAGCTATCCCTGTTGTAGTCTACGTAGACAACTTTAGTTCCTGGTTTGGGTTGGCTCAAAGGTAGCTGTAGCTCCCCAGAGTAGCTTTGAAGATGTGTAGGAGGGTTGTGGTAGTCACAGGAGGCAGAGGGTGTAATGGAGTGCAAGAGATGGAGGTAGGAAGGCTGCAGTTGAACAAGTTTAGCATGAGTTTATTAATTTATAATAGAAAGTGTGGGTCGTGTGAAATACAGCTATTGTTAATTAACTAAACAGAAATATCACAAGTAGTATAAGTTTTAATATATCTAAATAACGTGGTGGACTTTGGCTTTACCTTCAGTGACACAACTGCTCAACACTGCAGCTAATGTGCTACAGGACTGGTTAGTCTCACACAACTGCTCAACACTGCAGCTAATGTACTACATGACTGGTTAGTCTCACACAACTGCTCAACACTGCAGCTAATGTGCTACAGGACTGGTTAGTCTCACACAACTGCTCAACACTGCCCCCCCCCCTCTACTCTCTACTCTCCACAACTCTGACCTCCACTCCAACCAATAGCCAACAAGCTCAAGCCATGATACAAGTTTAAGATTTAATAAATTTATTCTTAGATAGTCCGGAATGTCACAGACCAAACCAAGATCCAAAAGTTACCTGCCAGGTAGTGCCTGTTGCTTGGCTTTTATTTAAGTATTCACAGGATATCAGCAAGCTAAACAAGAAACAAGGCAACTACCAATCACAATAATTCAGTGAGTTTGAGTGAAAAGTTAGAATTTTAAATAGGTTCAATCCGCCGTTACACCCTGCATCCACCCCTGGCCACCCACGTACCATCCCCCAAGTGCCTAGCTACTCCTAAACTGACTGCTTTTCTCACCACCACTGGTATATGAACTAAAGACAGCTAACATCTACACCCATAGAGCACACTTGTACCCTCCACCTACCAGGTCCCTGCTACCCACAACCCTCTCTCCCTTTCAACTTATTCACAAAAATCTCTCCTCCAGCAAGTTGGAGGGCTCTATGAACAAACGGATAAACTTCAGCCCCTGCACACATAAACTAAAGTGGGCGGAGTTATGCACTCCCAAGTGATAACAGATGGTAACTTCTAAACCAAGTGATGGCCAAGAGATGAGGAGTTATAGCCAAGAGTACAAGTGACCTATGACAGCTAAGATCAGAGAGAGACAGACAAGCCAATGCCCTAGTTACAGATGTATTGGACTACTAATGGGAAGGATTATAAATGCACCAGTAGGAAATGAAATTTCAAGAGAATGTGTTTTCTGTGTGAGACAACCAAATTTAGTATCTAGTTAGTCTTGAATTAGGATTGTTACTGAATAAAGTACCGTACTTTTCGCTATCACAAATAATAATGTTTGGTTGACTTTTAATCTGTGTAGTGTATCTGGGGGGTTGCCATAGTTGAGTTCTGTCTCAACTGAGTTCTTGTGTTGACTTGGTAGGGTGCTTTGGTACTAGGTCAAGGTAGAGCGTCTCTATTGTAAGTCAAGGTCAAGATTGAATCGTACCTTAGTCAAGTACTCAGATCTTGGTCAAATGAACCAGGAATTTAGTCAAGTCAGACTTGGGTTTTTACATATTCTAACAAAGAATTAGAAAGGTTCACTTTGAAATAATTCCAAGACAAGATCTTGTTGTTCTGCAAATTTTTGCCTTTGACAATTTTTCTCCTGAGTATAGCTGGTTAAGAGCAGAAAGCTTAAGAGTTTTTTGCAGTCGTTTACAATACCAATAGACACAAGTAGTAATAGATGAGCAGATCTCCCTACGAAGTGTTTTTTTGTGGATTGGATTCCGGGGTTGATGCAATGGGTTAGGGTGTTGAATTGATTCGCCGAGTTTATATTGTATTTCATTTGAGGGGGTATTTGAGTGGCATTTGAGTGGAATTTGAGTCTTTGATTATTTTTTTTACTTAATTTGAACTTATATGGCATCTGGATTTTGAATGTATGGCATTTAAGTTTTGATAATTTTTTTACATAATTCTAACTCATATGGCATCTAGATTTTGAATTTACGACATTTTAAGTTTTTATAATTTTTTGTAATTCGAACTCATATGACATCTTGAGAGAGAGGAGAGAGGAAAAGAGGAGAGAGGAGAGAGGAGATACATCTACATTGAATAAATACATTGATTAAAATGAATCAATATATGATTATACACATTTATTACATAATATAGCTAGAGTCAGTAAATACTAAGTAATAACAATTAATACATAGTCTTTTCCTTTACAACGATGTCTTTGATGTTATATCTTCAGAAGGGAGACTTCTGTTCTATGTGCTTTTATTTTAGTAATGAACTAAAATAAAAAAGTTATGTATTAGTATAGAATGATTAAACAAAAATTTAAAATAATTACATGAATTTGAATTATAGCTTTGGTTACATTGGATAGTTTACATTATATAGAAAAGGGAAATAACTCACCAAGTCACATTGTCCAACTCGTTTTTTTTTAATTAGGGACTATCCATTGCTAAAACAAAAAATTATTTGGGGTGAAAATAACTACAACTACATTTAAATTGAGTTGAAGTTTTATTTACAATGGTTAGAATTTATTAAATAGAAAAGAAAAACTCTCACCGACTTTTATCATGTGTCTCATCCTTTTTTTCAGCAACATATCCTGTCTCAAAATCATCAAACTCTCCATGTAGAAAATCTTCAAGATCATCATCATCATCATCAATTTCTAATATCTCTTTGTTGTGCTTTGCTTGATCACAATATTGCCTCCAATAAATTTGACCGAGTCTGCATGAAGAGCAAAATGAAAGATCGTATTCCGTATTAAATTTTCCGTGGGTTTTTTTTCCTCTGTAGATCATCACACCTTGAGCATGTTGTTTAGCTTCTGAAGCATATTTGTCTGGTATGGCAAGTGTCTTCATCAGCATTTCTCTACATTGTTCAATAGTATAACGGATACAAATTACATTCGACTCCCCTCCTTTAAATCGATGAGGAACGAATCTATCAACAACATCTCGGTAAGGGAAAATAGCACCAGGTTGGAAACTATTGAGGGTCTTGATGTTCAAGAAGCGTTTGAGCTGACCTTTAGTCAATGTACTCAAATATAGTGATTCCTCTTCAGCTTCCTTATTGCTTAGAGGATGTCTGCTAACACGTTTGACATCATACCAAAGAACACTTTTATTTTTCGGTTTTCTCTTTCTACCCAAATATACAACGTTAAACGGAGGGGGGTAATTATCACGGTTGAAGCTTTTAGCTATTTCAACTGGACAGAAAAGTATTTTGGGTCCGAGTTCATTTATATCTGAAGGATCATGGTAGCGGACTTGAGAATATCTACACTTCTCCTTACTTGATGGATGTATCACACCAGACACTCGCATAATGCTTGGGATAGGAAGATCTTCAAATGTTTTGCAAACCGGAACTTTTGGTGAGTCAATCACTTGAGAACCTTTAAACTTTTCTGATTCCCTAGCTCTCCTTTCGTTGAGATATTAAATTGTTAAATGAGCTAAAGCTCCACTTTCCATTGTTTTCTTATCAACGGAAGTTGTTTGTTTTCTCACTATCTTTTTTCGTTTCCTTACTACTCGCTTTTTTGGAGCAGTTTTTTTTCTCTTGGGAGTTGTTTTACCGTTTTTCATTTTATTTCCTGTTGGATATGGATCTGTGCAAAGGAGCTCTTCAGAAAGATCATCCATAACATTCTAAAAATAAAAGGGTAATATTTGCATGAGTTGCTAAGAGTGTATTTATTAGTTAGAGTATCTTATATATATATATATATATATATATATATATATATATATATATATATATATATATATATATATATATATATATATATATATATAAGTGAAAGTATGACTGGGGCACAGGATGTGCACAGGGGCTTAGACTAAATAGAAACAATCAAATAAATAAATAATAAATAATTAATTATTAATATTAGTTGCCCGAGAGATGGAAAAACCAGTCAAGACTGTAGCAAGTAAGACAGTGCTCAACAAGAAAAAATCGAGGAGCTAGATACTAAAAGGTAAAATACCATTTTACTATTTAACATCTTTTACTATTTTACCTTTTAGTATATATATATATATATATATATATATATATATGAATTTATGACAAGAGCTAGAGTATCTTATATATATATATGTATTTATGACAAAAGCAGTTAAGACCATAGAGTTATGATAGATTGAGAATGTACTTATTAAACTGTTGGGAGGTGGAGACACACAACAAAGGATGCATTAAAATATATATATATATATATATATATATATATATATATATATATATATATATATATATATATATATATATATATATATATATATATATATATATATACTGAAAGGTAAAATAGTAAAAGATGTTAAAACTACTGGCTGACTACAAGTTGTTTCATGTGCTAGAAAAAAAGAGATGGAAAAATAAAATAATTCTAGGCACAATCATCAGGTCGGCTCTCAGCTGTTAAAAATGGTGGAACAGGAAACAGTTAGTTCAGACTGAAAATATTAAGTGCACAAGGATCGTATAGTTAATATGTTGTTAAGGGTGCACGGGCGTCAAAGATGGTTAAGGGCATAGAGCTACGCCTGGCTGAGAGTAAATTTATTAGAGTGTCGGCAGGTGGTGAAAATTTCACTCCTGCTGTTGAGGGAAGACAACTCTGGTTGAAAGATGATATAGAATTTTTCAGCCGTACAAAGGTGACATTTCTTATCAGTGTTAGAATACGCTCTGGCATGGGATAAAATTCTCCATTTGATGTTAAATTGGGTGCATGACTCTTTAAGTAACCAGATATGCTTGCTCAGCTCAGTGGAGTTTCTTTTGCTGGCAGTATTAAAAAATGTTTTGTGGTTTCTATATCTAGTTTTAAATTCTTCTTCGGTTAGGCCAACATATGTTTCGACTTTGTTATTAGCTGTGACTGTAGCCTGGTAAATGACACTTTAAATCTGGCAGTTGCCTTCGAGGGGACACTCAGCTTTATTTCTACAGTTGCATTTATTAGTGGTGGTATTGTTGGTGTTGTTAGAGATCTTATTGTTGTGCCCTTGTATGGTTGTTTTGATATTGGGCATGCAGCTATAACTGAGTTTGATGGTGTTTTTGTTAAAAATATGACCCAAAGGATGGTTGCTGGGGAAACACTCTTCAACTGCTTTAAGAAACTCATGCCCGATGTTGGTGGACACATTGAGATCGAAAGGAGGGTTGTACCAGGTGATGTTTCTGCGCCTTTTTCGTTTAGTATGTTAGGTGGTTTGGGCGGGTTTATAAGAAAGGTTGTAGTTGTACCCGCTTTTATGCAAGGCGTTTTGGTATAGAACTTTGGCATTGTCGAAGATCTCTTTGTCAGACGATAGTTCGGAAAGTATTTTATTTATGCTTATAGGTATGTTGCGAATGATGGAGGGTGGGTGGTTTGATAGTTTGTGGACATATTGGGGGATGTTATTAGGTTTATTATATGGGCGATGTTTGCCGGTGTTTAGGTCTAGGGTGACATCTAAAAATTCCACTACTTTTTTATTGGCTTCGATGGTGACCTTGAGGTTGTATTTGTTAAAGATCTTGCAGATGTTTTTTTTAATGATTTCTATCTTGCGTGGTGTTTCATTAAATATAGCTAAGCCATCATCTCTGTAAAGGCCGATGGAATTGCCACACAGTTTAGCTAGTTGGGATAGAATCATACAACCGACTAATTCACAGGTCTCAGCTCCATCGAAGCTGCCCATGGTGATGTCAAAGTGACTGTTGGAAGATTTTTTGGTCCATGGTTGTTTGTTGTTAAACAGTAGGGACTTTTTGGAGTGTTTAATGATGTCGATTTCATCCTGGGAGATGGAGGTGTATTTAGAGGCAAAAATTAAGGCCTTATCCAGGGTATCTTCAGTGATGGATGGGTAGAACTCTACTACATCAAAGCAGATGAAAAAAGAGTCACATATATATATATATATATATATATATATATATATATATATATATATATATATATATATACATATATATATATATACATATATATATATATATACATATATATATATATATATATATATATATATATATATATATATATATATATATATATATATATATATATATATATATATATATATATGTACTTACTTAATATCATACTGCTTTTAACATCTCAATTGGTAAGAAATAAAATATAATAGGTTGAACAAAATATTGTGAAATATTACAAAAACAACTAAAAAATTTTCATAAATATGTATGAAATGCTTCTAACATTAGTTCTAAAATACCTACAGAAGAGGATAGACCTTCATCTATTTGGACATAATTATAAATATCTTTTCTGAATTTATAAAAAGTTTTTTGTTCCACTTCATGTTATATAATTTTTTGAAAATTATTTGATTCCAAACACTTTTTTCAATTTCTTTTAAAAATCATTAATATTGAGGACTTCCATTATTAACAAAACGGTTTCGAAACCGTTTTTTATAATTTCATCAAAAAGTTCTGTAGATACATCATGTTTCTTACAACGCATCCCCATACTCATCATGTGTTGAGTTATACAGAATATTATAACTTGGAATGTCAAACGTTCTACAGCTTTTTCTTCAACAACATCATTATTTATCACATAGTTATGATACATTTCTGGAAGGAAGTCCTTTAAGTAGATTGGGTTTGTTGTTGTATTGTTCTAAAATACAAGCGATAATTAGATAAGTAAAATAATTAAAGGTTTTTCAACTCATGTTAAATATTATTTTTTATTAATTCTTACTTTTTCATCAGGCTGAGATTCCGACTTTAGATACAATGGTTGGCTTCCTACGTCTTGAGTATTCATTCTGAAAAAACGAAAAAAATTGGTTCAATTCTTTATAATCAATTTAAAGATGGATATGACATAAAGCCTTCAGATAGTTGTGTTAACTAGGAGAAATAATTGTGTTTTTAGTCTTACCTTTATGAAGAGAGAACTCTTAGTAGTTGCAATGGAAGATGTAGTAGATGTTGCTTCTTTGCTCACCGTTAATGAACTGGATGCTCTCTGTCTGAAACCCTTGCCTCTTATATAGCTAAAATTGTACTGATTGACATGGATTGAGTTCAATAAAAAAGTGTTATTCGCGGGAATATTTGGTTTATTTTTCTCTTCGCGTGAAAATAAATATTTTATTCCCGCGAAAGCATTGGTTGTTATTCGCAAGGAAATAAATGTTTTATTCCCGCGAAAAACATTGTTTTTTATTCGCGTGAAATAAATGTTTTGTTCCCGCGAAAGCATTGGTTTTCCTTCGCGTGAAAATAAATTGTTTATTCCCGCGAAAGCATTGGTTTTCCTTCGCGCGAAAACAAATAATTTATTCCCGCGAATGCATTGGTTTTCCTTCGCGGGAAAAGGAATTATTTATTCCCGCGAAAACAACGGATTCTATTCGCGTAAAAATAAATTCTTTATTTCTGCGAAAACATCAGTTTTCCTTCGCATGAAAATGAAGTTTTTATTCCCGCGAAAACATTGGTTTTCCTTCGCGGGAAAATAAATTCTTTATTCCCGCGAAAACAGTGGTTTTCCTTCGCGGGAAAATAAAGTTTTTATTCCCGCGAAAGCATTGGTTTGTATTCGCGTGAAAATAAAATTTTTATTCCCGCGAAAGCAACAATTTCCATTCGTGTGAAAGTAAATTATTTATTCCCGCGAAAGCATTGGTTTGTATTCGCTTGAAAATAAAATTTTTATTCCCGCGAAAGCAACAATTTCCATTCGTGTGAAAGTAAATTATTTATTCCCGCGAAAGCATTGGTTTGTATTGGCGTGAAAATAAAATTTTTATTCCCGCAAAAGCAACGGTTTCTATTCGCGTGAAAATAAATTATTTATTCCAGCGAAAAAATTGGTTTTTATTTGCGTGAAAAGAAAATTTTTATTCCCCCAAAGACAACGGTTTTATTCGTGTGAAAATAAATTTTTTATTCCCGCAAAAACATTGGTTGTTATTCGCGTGAAAATAAAATTTTTATTCCCACGAAAGCAACGGTTTTATTCGTGTGAAAAAAAAGTAATTTATTCCCGTGAAAGCATTGGTTTGTATTCGCATGAAAAAAAATGTTCATTCCCGCGAAAGCAACGGTTTCCATTCGCGTGAAAATAAATTATTTATTCCCGCGAAAACATTGGTTGTTATTTGCGTGAAAATAAATTATTTATTCCCGTGAAAGCATTGGCTTGTATTCGCGTGAAAATAAAATGTTTATTCCCGCGAAAGCAACTGTTTCCATTCGCGTGAAAATAAATTATTTATTCCCGCAAAAGCATTCGTTTGTATTCGCGTGAAAATAAAATTTTTATTCCCGCGAAAGCAACGGTTTCCATTCGCGTGAAAACTAATTATTTATTCCCGCGAAAGCATTGGTTTGTATTTGCGTGAAAATAAAATTTTTAGTCCCGCGAAAGCATTGGTGTTCTTCCGTAAAAACAATGTTTCATTATTTTAACCTTATGATAAATGCGATGATTTCAGCTATATAAGAAGTACTGTTTTCACACAGAAAGCAGTCACTTCAACATTAGCAACTGAAGGAGCAAGATCTACTACATCATCATCTACAACAACTGCTAGAAGGACTTTCTGTATTAAGGTAAGTCAACTTGGTGTACTATTGAGTATACATTTAATTTTTTATCGATTTAGATACTAACAGCAGTATGATATTGAGTAAATATACATATATATATGTATATATCATCAAATTGGTTAAAAACAATCAAAATCATAACATGAATTTTTGATTTATCTTTTACAATGTCGACACAAGTCAATACAAAACAGCTGAAGAATAAAGAACCAAAACCTTTACAAGGCAGGAAGGTGGTTGATGACAATGCACTTCTTCAACGCACTACGATTCCCTTTCAATATGCCGGAGACAATAGCCTGGCAGCTCTCATCATCAAAAGCGCCTCTCTGTTAAGTGCTCTATCTCCGGCTTCCAGAAAAAACATTGAAAACATAGTCAAAGTTGAGGATTTACCAATACCTACAGTTATGCGGGTGTTAACCGTCGAGTTCCATGATGAAACGAACTGCACCATCATCTACAACTATAAAAAAGATGGAAAGATAGTTAGAGTGAAGAGCGCTATTCCATCAGCAGCAGGATTACTTGTTGATGAAGCTTCACAAATAAGACCATTGATTTTGATCTACATGGGTGTTGAAAAGACTGGAAAAGAAATTTTTCGTGATGCTACAGAAACAGGATCTACTCGAGGGTGGAAGAATGCGTTTGATGTATTACCAGGGAAGAGTATGAGACAAATCAATGCTTGTTTCAAGGTAGCTCATTTCCAGGATTTTCCAACAGATAGCGTCATATGTTTCCAAAACCCTGAAGTGATAACAAAATCTGATAGGCGATGGAATGGGGATGAAGAGACTCTTCTAGTTCAATACAGAAGTGTCGTAGATGAAGAATTACTGATCGGAGATATGTGCATTCCTTTTCAAATAGCTTCTGCTGTGACATCGGAAAGGTTTGGAATTATTCTGTTCAAGGAACTGAGTCGAAACGCGGACAAATTCAATTTTTTACAAAATCAGTGTACTCACAGCTCATCAAGCCGTCGTCCAAACCTCGGAACTGACTGATAATCCAAACTCTGATGATTCTCTCAACTACTTCGATGATGCTGAAAAAGAAGACTGTTCAGAACAAAAGCTCGAGAAGTTAATCTATAACTCAAGGGAATCATATTGTAATGGAATTTAGCATAGGTGGCCTCTCTCATTGATGCCAAGCTAGTCAATATGCAGTGTGTAAACACTCATTAGTCATACTAGACTCAGCTCCGCCTGATTGCCCTCAGTATAGAAGTGGATGCGTGCCTGCCGCAAGGATGGATGAGTCAAGAATTCAAGCAGGGGATTTCCCGCCTTACTAAAGAAGTTGGCTGGC
Organism: Cryptosula pallasiana; assembly: GCA_945261195.1. Taxonomy (NCBI): domain Eukaryota; kingdom Metazoa; phylum Bryozoa; class Gymnolaemata; order Cheilostomatida; family Cryptosulidae; genus Cryptosula; species Cryptosula pallasiana. The sequence continues at coordinate 23,795,429 of OX183130.1, forward strand.
GCATTATTGTTATGCTTATTGACTGTATATATATTTTCATTGCGCCTGCTTGTTTATGCTATTTTGTTTGACCTATATTAATGTTATTGACCAATCATCTTATGTTATTTTCAACCGATTCATTAGCATATCAACTGCATAACTTTATCAACATGTGGCCCAGTGGGCAGATTGGATTGCGCGCTTACAAAGAGAGGTACTCTGAGTAAGTTTTTGTCTCTTGAAGCAATAAAGTGTTAGCTATTGTAACCCGGTGTGTTCAGTTGGCAGTGGGCCAAATAGTATTAGGATACTTGCACACGGCGCAACAACACGGTGTGTTCAGTTGGCAGATAGCCAAATAGTATTAGTATACTTGCGCACGGCACAACACGGAGCTTATTGACTCATAGCTCATCTACAGATAGAGCCACTACTAGTAAACAAGTAGCTCTCATTAGCAATTGCTGTTACATTGCTAAGCAAGTACACTTCTCTAGTAGCTGTTTGGTAAAGGTGCGACAAAATCCTTTACATTGGTGGCAGCGGTGGGATACTAGTGAACGTTAGACACTACTAGAGAAGCTGTACACGGCCAAACACCACCCCTACTCATTCCCCGAGTATTGGTGTTTCCTAACGTAATAGTTGCCTGGTAGCAGCCAAACTACCACCCAGGGACACTGTTACGCCCCTTGCTCTGACCCGGTGGTACCCCCCACCCGGCAGAACACCCCCCTCTCCTTGCTGTGTTTGATAAGAGAACTACAGTCACCCTGCTCGGTGAACTCGTTAGTCGCTGTACTGCTCACGCGAGATCGTACAGGCATCTCTTTCGAACCCTGGGCACCCCTCTCAGCTCTGCTGGGTACCCCTCTCAGCTCTGCAGTGTACCCTGCATACGCTGTACCGAGTGATTTAGAAACTGTCCTGCCTATATACGGCCAGAGTTTCTCACCTAGTGTTGACACGGCATTGACGCAGTGTGCTGTCAGTCTTCCACTGTTCATCTGGTACACGGAGTTGTCTCCTCCCGTGCTGACAAACCCTGCTGATTGTGAAGACTATACTCCACGTTGATGACCACACAGAGAGCCAGGAGCACTGGGCGGTTGCCAGTGGGCACGGCAGAAGCTGAGGCGTTAGACAGACTCACACAGACCCTGCGAGGAGTTTTGCAACACCCTGCACCACCCGTTGCTCCTACGCGGGACTTCAAACCTCCTAAGTTCAATGGACAGGGTGATGTAGAGTACTTCATCACACGGTTTCTAGAGGTCGCTGAAGCCAATGAGTGGAATGCTAGCCAAACCCTGCTCCATGTGAGAGAGGCACTTCGTGATGAAGCACTGGATTGTGGTAGACCCAACACCCTGCAAGCAGTGTTCACAGCACTCTGTGCTTGCTTTGGCCTTACACGCCGTGAGGCGCTACAGAGTGTAGCACACTTGAAGAAGGCATCGAAGACTTCCCTCCAAGAACATGCTAGCGAGGTGGAAAGACTAGTTCGAATAGCCTATGAAGATTTGCCAGACAGACACGTGGAACGCATGATACTAGAGACGTTTTCCTCCACCCTGGGTAACCCATTTCTGCAACGCCATTTGTTAGCAGTGGACCCACAGAGCCTGGAAGACGCAGTTCGTGCTGGAAGCGAGTTCCTCCACATCAAGGCAGTTCCTGACTCGAAACCATTCAGGGTACGAGCTGTAGAAAGTGATGAAGAAGAAGAACCCTGTAAGCCTTCCATGAAACCATTCCATCATTATCAGACTTCTGCCATGGTGTCGCAGGCTCCAGGAGAGATGGCTCACCCGTGTCCAGTTACTAACAACTACCCCACAGTGAGCTACTCCTCTCCACCCCAGCAGCCAGCGCCCGTGTCGGAAGGTGTGATGACTCATTTACTCCAGGCGGTGCAGAACATGGCTATAGAGTTGCAACAAATGAAGCAGTGGCCACAACCGGTGCATGCACCCCCTGTTGGTGTGTACCCTGCTCCTGCAGTGATGCAACCTCCTGCCCGGGTTCCCCACTACACTCCTAATGTGGTGCGAAACCACCCACCGGCTACACCTGTCATCCCTGTCATGGAACAGATCTCTCCACACACGGTGTCAGAGCCTGCTACTGCTCAGTTGGTTCCCCCTCAGTGTTGGGGCTGTGGACAGACAGGCCACTACAGTAGAGGCTGTCCGTCTAAACCTAAGACAACCACCGTACCCAGAGCAAAACCCATGTCGAGAAACGACCAACTGGCCTCAACTCAGAGACACGAACCAGTAGTTGCACCAGTCAGCCCGTCAGTGGAGTGCCTTTCGCGCCCTAGAAATAGAGCGTCGCCTCCCCCCTCCCGAGCTGCAGAGGTTCAACCTAACTGCCTGTCTAACACTGAGATAGAACGGCCATACCGGGCAAGTTACTTCCTCCCAGGGAAGCTTGAAGGCAAGTCAGTCACCCTTCTAGTCGATACCGGCTGCACCACAAATCTCCTATCCAAGCACGTCTTTAACCAGTTACCTGAGTCAGTAAGACAGTCAGTACAGGAGAGTGAGCCACATGGTATCCTAGCCGACGGTACTCAGATCCCCTTCTATGGCACGGTGAGAGCTACCCTTCGTCTCCGTGGTGTGAAAACTGAAGCCACATTTGTTGTCAGTCGCATAAACGAAGACGCTATTTTGGGGATGCCCTTCCTCACCGACCATGATTGCCGAATGAGGTTCAACGAGTGTGCCATTGTTGTAGCAGGAAAAGAGATGCGCTGTACTGACAAGGACGGTACACTGCTAATGAACAATGTTCAGGTCCTACGTACCACGCAGCTACCTCCAGGCGAGGAGTCTACCATCCTGTGTAGGGACACCACACAGAGTTGCCTACCCCTTGGGTTAGTAGAGCCCCGACACGGAGGCCCTCCAATTGCTGCTAGTCTGAACAAACCAGATAGCAAAGGACATGAAGTAGTGAGGTGTGTGAACCCGACTGCTCAGCCAGTAGAACTGAAGGCGGGAAGCACGAGAGACCACTACAGAGGAGCGGGCCCTGGAGAGGTTGAGCCGACCGAGGCAGTTGCCATGCCTGCCTCCACCCCTCCTGCTTCTCCACACCTGTCTCCCCTACCTGCGTCCCCTCTGTTGGAACCACCACCATTAGAGACTAAATTGCCTCTCCCACCAGAAAGGGGAGTGTCAAATTTGGAGCGGCCAGTTGCAAGAAGGCCTGCCCCTCTCCCAGTTGCTGACAGCAAATCTGGTGAAGATCGGACAAGTGGTTCAGCCAGAAACGGTCAAAACGTGCAGGAGTTGTCTCCCCCAGTGGCTGAGACACCCCCACCCCCTGTAGAGACTGAGAGCCAACCACCACTTGTGTCATCACAACGGCCACGAAGGAACGTCGGCCCACCCAGGCACTATGGACAGCCACTATGCCATCTGATTGCAACTGCAAAAGAAGTGGATAGAATGGCCGAAAATGCCAAAATGCCTGAGATTCAAACGGATCTCCTGGGTGGAGTTCTCACGGAAACCCCCACAAACTGGGTATCTGCAGGAAGGCCAGGTTCTAGCGCTGCTGCATGCCAAGATTTAGATTGCTGGCAGCAAAACCCATTAAGCGCTGAGGACCCAAAGTCGACCCGTTTTCCACCTAGGGGTAATGATTTCCAAAAACGGTTAGTGCCGCCCGGAAAGAAGAATAGCTCCGGACGGGATGTAGCCACACCCCCATACTGGGTGTCGTTGGAAAGAGGACACTCTAGCGAAGGTGCCAGAAAAAATCCAGGAGAATATTTTTCTCCATCAGAGAACTACGGCCGGTCAAAATCTGAGTTGAACCACCAGTCAGTCTTTGCGGATCCACCACTGCCTGTTGTTTGCACTGCTTCTAGTCAAGATCAAACAAACCTGCCGCGCACGGGAACAGGCATTTCTAAACAAGTACCCAAAGTGACTGGACGTGCCAACCACTACATGGATTTCCCTACCAGTGTTTTGCCTCAAGAAGGAGATGAATGCCTTCAACTGCAAGTAGAAGAAGAGTTCGAGGACGAGATTACCTCTGCTGCCGCACAGCTGCCTCCCTCCCCTTCTTCACGGGACTGTCCCACTTCTCAGTCCACCCCTTTTGCACAGAAGATTGCTGCTACCCACCGGGTACCCTGCGCAGAGGGAAGGAAGAAAGAGATAGAGAGAGAGAACGAGCTCTCAGGAGTCACCAGTCAGAGTGAGCTGATGGACAACTGGGTTCGCCGCCATAGCTCCTCCGGTGACCCCTTGGCACTCAAGCAGACACCTCCTCTTCAGTGGCAGTCCACGGAGTCTCCACCACTCCCAGCTGCCCCCACACCCTCCAGTGTACCCACGGTGCCGGCATCGGACACTCTCCCCTGTAGCCAGAGTGTTGCGAAACTTCCTGCCAGCTCTTCCCCCTCCCGTGGGCCCCCCACCCCCTCCCGGGTGTTGGACACTTCACCCCCGACCCGGGGCCCCCCTCCCCCGACCCGGGATGACCAGGGGTTGAGTGTAAGTACAGTAGTGGTGCAAGAAAAGCCACCTATAGGTACTAGACTGCCTCACGCGGTAACCAGGGAGCGTATGCAGGCGCTGGGGAAGATCGTCCCTAGTAAGAGGAGAGGAGCAGAGCTCTTGGCTGGACCTTCTAAGCGGGGTAACTCCCCCCTTACAGCCACCCCCTCCTCTACACTAGGTTCTCCTCCACTGACCGTGCGAGCCATTGTCACCTTGCCTGGCTGCACGGCGTCTAGTGGACAGATCCCGCTCCTCGACCTGATTCCCACACGGAGGAAGGCGAGGACTCCTGCTGTGCCCCCAGCACCTGTACCCACCTCCCCTTTGCCAGTAGACGAACCGCCTCGTTCGGTGTCTACGCCTGTAGTCAAGTTAGTTGACATTGCTGCCTCCTGCCCTTCCTCACCAACCGTGGAGGAAGAGGTGGTAGCACCTCACCTGGTAGGCAAGAAACCTCCCATTGCACGGCGGCTCTTACAGTGGGTTGCCCCCAATACGGAGAAAGCCATCCAGAGAGATTTGAGGAGGGCACGGCGCAATACCTGCCCAAGTTGTAAGTTCACAGCAAAGAACATGAGACAGCTGTCGGTGCATGTCCACCAGCACCACGTACGCTACTTTTGCCGCTGTAGATACTCGAGTAGCAGCAGAGACAGCATATACTGTCACCAGAGGGCGCGTGGGGGTTCAGAAGATACTGATCACCACCAACGCCTTGGCTATATTTATGCTGTAGACCGAGAGAGTTACTCGGCTTTCTGCAGGTACCAGAAATGGACTAATCCAGCGCCTTTCGGTACCTGCCAACCTACCCAGACTGGAAAGATCCAGTCTCCTCCCCCAGCACCTTCGAGGTGTGATGCAGTCATGGCTCCCCTCCCAGGACCCTCCTCTACACCACCTGGCGTTGTGCCGCTGATGGCTTTACCCCTAACCGGGTATAAGATACCAAAGAAGCCGCACACGGTGGTTGTACCAAGTCCTGAGGCCATGATTGTCTCCCCTGGGCCCCCTCCTTCTCCCCCCCCTGCTCCCCTTGCAGTAGGCCAGGCCTCAGCACCCAGTGTTCCCTCTGTGCTCCCACCAGCAGAACCTCCAGTCTTTGAGGTAGATCTGCCAGTACGGTTTATGCAGAACAGGGCGCGATGGGCTGCTGCGATAGAGCAGGGTGCCGCTGAACTGGACTCTCAGTTGCAGGGCCTTCGGATGAAGGTGGTCACGGGCACCCTCTCAGAGATGGAAGTCGCCAGGCTAAAGGCGCAAGCAGAGCTCCTGAAGGGAGAGATAGCTGAACTAAAGCAAGCCGCACAGACAGTGCGAGGCCAGCTGTTCTAGGAAAGGTGTTCCTCCGCTCCCTTCGTCGGTCACACGGGTTGTGTGCACCCCACCCTCCGTTAGTCACACTGGTTGTGTGCACCTCTCTCAGTCGGTCATACTGGTTGTGTGTACCTTCTACCGTATTAACCACCGGGTGATGTGTTATCCTTCTCACCCCCCTTTTATTAGCCCACTGGTTGTGGGCCCCCTTCACTCCCTCTGTCAACTATGCAGGGCGTGATTCCCCCTACTGTAGACGCACATGGACTTGTGCAAAGGGTTGCGCTGTAAGCGTAGATCTCTCTCCTCTCCTGAGTCGGCCCTGTGATTTCCGGCCACCTCATGACTAGTTAACTATGAGTACGGCGATACTAATAGTTGAAGCGGCCTATGTAATGGAATTTAGCATAGGTGGCCTCTCTCATTGATGCCAAGCTAGTCAATATGCAGTGTGTAAACACTCATTAGTCATACTAGACTCAGCTCCGCCTGATTGCCCTCAGTATAGAAGTGGATGCGTGCCTGCTGCAAGGATGGATGAGTCAAGAATTCAAGCAGGGGATTTCCCGCCTTACTAAAGAAGTTGGCTGGCGCATTATTGTTATGCTTATTGACTGTATATATATTTTCATTGCGCCTGCTTGTTTATGCTATTTTGTTTGACCTATATTAATGTTATTGACCAATCATCTTATGTTATTTTCAACCGATTCATTAGCATATCAACTGCATAACTTTATCAACATGTGGCCCAGTGGGCAGATTGGATTGTGCGCTTACAAAGAGAGGTACTCTGAGTAAGTTTTTGTCTCTTGAAGCAATAAAGTGTTAGCTATTGTAACCCGGTGTGTTCAGTTGGCAGTTGGCCAAATAGTATTAGGATACTTGCACACGGCGCAACAACACAGTGTGTTCAGTTGGCAGATAGCCAAATAGTATTAGTATACTTGCACACGGCACAACACGGAGCTTATTGACTCATAGCTCATCTACAGATAGAGCCACTACTAGTAAACAAGTAGCTCTCATTAGCAATTGCAATTACATTGCTAAGCAAGTACACTTCTCTAGTAGCTGTTTGGTAAAGGTGCGACAAAATCCTTTACAATATCACTATAGGTAAGTTTTATTGAATTTAACCATAAATTAAAAAAGTTATTTTGTGTATTCTTACAATGAAAAAATGCTTAATTTCTCTTTCTCATGTAAATAACAACAGTAAAACGATTTATCACGTAAAGGATCAACTCATAAACATTTTTTGTAAAACATTTTTAAATTATCTACATTTCGGATTAAAAAAGGACTTTTTTGTGTGTAATCAGTGTGTTTTTTTACATAGAAGTTGAAAAAATAACAAAAGGTTATAATTATTTTACAAAAATGCTTAATTTCTCACTTAAATAACACGTTTTATCACATAAATGAACAATTCATGAGCGTTTGTTGTAAAATATTTTTAAATTATATATATTCCGGATCCAGATGAAAAAAAGGACATTTTCGTGTGTAATCAGTGTACTTTTTTACATAGAAGTTGAAAAAATAACAAAAGTTTATAATTATTTTACATTAATTTTTAATCATACTGTACAGGAATTTACTGTCTGGGTGGTAGCCACCTGTACACCTCCCGAACGCTTTGCCAACCCTAGCTAATGCAGTGCACAATAATTCTGTAATTATTGTTAACAGGTTACTACTGACTTTGGTCATGCAAGAGAACTACCGAATCCGGTGTGAAACAAGTGCTGGCAGTTGCAATAATTATTCAATAATTATTGGCTGCGTCTTGAGCCTCCCTAGGCTTGACAATAATCAGTGCCGTGATTATGGTCTAGTTTAAAGTTTGTTTCGAACTTTGCTGCACACAATAATTCCGCAGGAATTACTATTTAATTTATAGTTTGTTGCGAACTTTTGGCCACCGACAATAATGGTGCGGTAATTACTACTTGTCTGTTTTGACTCAGTCGAGACCGACAATAATTACACTGATATTATTGTTGTGTAAGTTTGTTTCGAACTCCACAGTTCGGATTGCAATGTGTGCCGAACTAGTAGGGCACCAGGTACTTTGCGTCGTACACCTCGGGTCGAGGGAATACACAGTAAGAGAGCGAACTATCTTACTTTCCGCCAAGCCTCGTGCTTGCTAATAGTTTGACCCGCGCTTGTAGTTATGCTTCTTCTAGCTGTGCTCAGTGCTGCTTCTTGAGAGTAAGAATCTTCTGAGAGTCAGGCTAACTCTGATATTTATTTCATGAACACTCACATATAAACAAAGTAGGCGGGTGTGATTAGCACAAGTCACACCCTTAGGTAAAAATATTGGCAAGCCACGCCTTGCGTTCCATGAAGCACCAAAATGCAAGTAATAATAATTTCGTGGAAAAAGGTTAATAAAAATATAGTAGAATAATTATTTAAGTGTATCTTGGGTAATGGCAATAGAACTATACAGTTTGGCAAGCATAGAACGCACAGTAAGAATAAAGGTGAATAGAATGTAAATGTTCGTAATGGCTATGTAACTATGTAAACAATATGGCGTCTCTTTACCAAAGAGTGCCAGCGTCCCTCACAATACTATACTAATACATCACTTTTTATTTTAGTCCATTATATCGTAAAAAGATCGCAGAATAAAGCACTTGCTCCCTACAAAAAAGAATGAGCTGAAAAATGTAACTCAGTGAGTTATTTTCCTGTTCTATATAATGTAAACTATCCAATGTAGCTAAGAGTAAAATTCAAATTCGGTAAAATTTATTTATATAATGAATAATTTTTGTATTTTAGTTCATTATGGAATCAAAAAGTACACGAAATACAGGACTTCCTCCTTGAGATATATAATATATCATCAGCACATCAAAGAAGATATTATTCAGGAAAAATGCGTTGTAACAATTGATATTGTAAGCTATAGTAGTTTGTAGATATATCATATATCATCAGCGCATCAAAGAAGATATTATTCAGGAAAAATGTATTGTAACAATTGATATCGTAAGCTATAGTAGTTTGTATTACACAAAATTTACTGTAAAACAGTTTTCAGAATGTAAAAAACTAGATATGGTGTTTTCTATTACAATTATTTCCCAAATACTGTAAATTTTATTCATCTAGAGGAGTAGTTTGGTGATTTTTTTTTTTTTAGTTAAAAAAAGCTATGTAATAAAACCCTGTTTTGAAACAAAAAATTTAAAAGGAAGGTGTAGGATAAAATCCTCACTCAAAACAATTAATGAAAATTGAATGGAATAAAAGAATATTTTACCAAATACCACATTTTTTTGTAAATATAAAGTAAAAATCTCTATAATATCATTGCTAATACGCAAAATTTACTGTAAACAGTTTTTAACAAACTTCCCAAATGTGTAAATTTTAATCATCTAGAGGGGTAATTTGGTGATTTTTGATGGTTTTAAAAAACAGTGTTTAATTTCAAAAAGGTTTAAAGAAAAGCTATATAATAAAATTTTGCTTTGAAACATGAACAATTTAAAAGGAAGGTGTAGGATATAACCCTCACTCAAAGAAATTAATGAAAATTGATCGTAATAAAAGAATATTTTACCAAATACCGCATTTTTCTTGTAAATATATAGTAAAAATCTCTAAAATATCGCTGGCGAAATTTACTGTAAAATGGTTTTAAGAATGTCAAAGACTAAATATGGTGTTTCCATTGAAATTATTTCCCAAATAGTGTAAATTTTAATTATCTAGAGGGGTAATTTAATGATTTTTGATGGTTTTTTTAAAAACAATAATAAAAACTATATATTTAAATGTTTATTTTCAAAAAGATTCATATAATATCATTGAATCAATTAGTCAAATTTAACACTCAAATTCTTTATTATCAAGTAGACTTAATGTCTCTATTGCGATTAATTCTCAAATATTGTAAATTTTAACTATCTAGAGGAGTAATTTGTCGATTTTGATGTATTTTTTTTTTTTAAAAAAAATGATTACGTTATACCACATACTTCAGTTCTGATTCGTTTGAACAATTTCATGGGAGACAAAGAATAAAAAATTATATTGATTTAGTTTTCAGAATTGAAGTTGCCATCGAAAAATGGATTGTTCTTGAATGGGTAAACCCATAGCCTCCTCATCATCATGACAGAAGTTTTCTGATGATTGCATTTTGAAAAACAAATTACATTGATTTAGTTTTCAGAATTGAATATGCCATCGAAAATGGTTTGTTCTTGAATGGGTAAATCCATAGCCTTCTCATCATCATGACATAAGTTTTCTGCCGCAATATCTCCAACCTCTCAGAGATAGCGATTGTTCTGTTTAAAAAAATAATGGAATTTGTATATATAAATGATTATTTTGAAAATGGTAAGCTTTTAAAAAAATTCAAAAGGAAGATATGGGATAAAAGTAGTAATATATGAGCAGATCTCCCTACCAAGTGTTTTTTTGTGGATTGGATCTTGGAGTTGAGGCAATGGGTTACGACGTTGGATGGATTCGCCGAGTTTATATTGTATTTTATTTGAGGGGCATTTGAGTGGCATTTAAGTGGCATTTGAGTTTTGATTATTTTTTTGCTTAATTTGAACTCATATGGCAGCTAAATTTTGAATGTATGGCATTCAAGTTTTGATATTTTTTTTACATAATTATATACATAATTCTAACTCATACGGTATATAGATTTTGAATGTATGATATTTGAGTTTTGATAATTTTTTGTAATTCCTACTCATATGATATCTTGAGAGAGAGGAAGAGGAGAGAGGGAAGCATTAGCCCTCTAGATGATTAAAATTTACAGTAAACTTTGTGTAATACAAAGTACTTTAACTTCATTTAATCACTTGAGACTACATATCATCAGCATTTGAGATCAGTTTACATATAAGAATAATTGTATTTGTATACATCTAGAGAGGGAGGGGAGAGGAGAGAGGAGAGAGGTTAGAGGAGAGAGAGAGAGGAGAGAGAGAGGAGAGGGGAGAGGGGAGAGGGGAGAGGTGAGAGGTTGGAGAGAGAGAGAGAGACAAACTCACAAAATTTCCGATTTCCAACATCCCTTTACCGCATAGCTCCTGTCATTATTCCAGCCATCTCAAGCAATTCGAACTCTCTAAGTTTGTTTACGTTATTATTCTTAGTGTTGCTGAGTAGAAAGGAAATTGAAGCTCGAGATAATGTCACTGTCGGTTTTTTGTTATCCTCTGTTCGTTTGACTTCACTGTTCTCATGCAGATATGTGTAGTCCGGTGTGGGGCTCAAAGGAGAGTTAGCTGAAACTACATGACATTTCATTGCTATATCAGCAGGAGTGTTGATGTTTGAGCGAGAAGATGTATCATTAAAGGTGTTAGGATTGGGTCTTCTATCATCAATGTGAATGCCGTTGGTGGTGGAATTGATGGTTGTAGTGGAGATAGTGTCAGTGTTGTCGGTAGCTGTAGTTGGTTCAATATGGAGCTTAGGGAGTGCTTTGTAGTGTGATGTCATCATACCTGCAAAAAGTAAAAGAACTTAGTTTAATGATGTAAATATACTGAAATTATTGTTTTATTAAAAGATTGTTTTTAAAAACTAAGATTCAAAAACCTAGATGATTCAATTAATTAAAGACAAATAATTATTTTAGCACTTCTTACCTTGATGCTCTCCTAATAGCTGTAGTAGATGTTGCTTCTCTGTTAGCCGTTGTAGAACTGGATGCTTTCTGTGTGAAAACGATGGCTCTTATATAGCTAAAGTTGTACTGATTAAACCCTATGAACACCATCTCGTGTCAATCTCTATGAATCAACATTTTTTCACGCGAAGGAAAGTCAATGCTTTCGCGGGAATAAATGAATTATTTTCACGCGAATAGAAACCAATGCTTTCGCGGGAATAAATACTTTGTTTCCACACGAATACAAACCGTTGCTTTCGCGGGAATGAAACTGTTATTTTCACGCGAATGCAGACCAATGCTTTCGCGGGAATAAATAATTTATTTTCACGCGAATAGAAACCGTTGCCTTCGCGGGAATAAATAACTCATTTTCACGCGAATGGAAACCGTTGCTTTCGCGGGAATAAATAATTTATTTTCACGCGAATAGAAACCGTTGCCTTCGCGGGAATAAATAACTTTGTTTCACGCGAATGGAAACCGTTGCTTTCGCGGGAATAAATAGTTCATTTTCACGCGAATAGAAACCGTTGCCTTTGCGGGAATAAATAATTTATTTTCACGCGAATAGAAACCATTGCTTTCGCGGGAATAAATGAATTAATTTCCCGCGAATGAAAGTCTATGTTTATGCGGGAATAAATACTTTATTTTCACGCGAATAGAAAGCAATGTTTTCGCGGGAATAAATACTTTATTTTCACGCGAATACAAACCGTTTCTTTCGCGGGAATACAAATTTTATTTTCACGCGAATAGAGACCGTTGCTTTCGCGGGAATGAAAATTTTATTTTCACACGAAAGCAACAGTTTGTATTCGCGTAAAAATAAAGTCTTTATTCCCGCAAAAACATAGCTTTCTATTCGCGTGAAAATAAAGTATTTATTCCCGCGAAAGCAACGGTTTCTATTAGCGTGAAAATAAAGTATTTGTTCCCGCGAAAACATTGACTTTCATTCGCGGGAAATTAAATCATTTATTCCCGCGAAAGCAACGGTTTCCATTCGCGTGAAAATAAATTATTTATTCCCGCGAAAGCAACGGTTTGTATTCGCGTGAAAATAAATTATTTATTCCCGCGAAAGCAACGGTTTCTATTCGCGTGAAAATAAATTATTTATTCCCGCGAAAGCAACGGTTTCCATTCGCGTGAACATAAATTATTTATTCCTGCGAAAGCAACGGTTTCCATTCGCGTGAAAATAAATTATTTATTCCCGCGAAAGCAACGGTTTCTATTCGCGTGAAAATAAATTATTTATTCCCGCGAAAGCATTGGTTTGTATTCGCATGAAAATAATTCATTTATTCCCGCGAAAGCATTGAATTTCCTTCGCGTGAAAAAATGCTGATTCATAGAGATTGACATGAGATGGTGTTCATAGGGTTTAATCAGTGCAACTTTAGCTATATAAGAGCCATCGTTTTCACACAGAAAGCATCCAGTTCTACAACGGCTAACAGAGAAGCAACATCTACCACAGCTATTAGGAGAGCATCAAGGTAAAAACTTAATAAATTACAGCTTTTACTCATACATTCTTTATTATACTAAAACAACTGAAAAAAATTAATCATCTGTATTTTTTTTAGATTCAATCACAAAAAATGGAAATAGTTAACAACACAGAATCAGAAACTCAGCCTAAACCTTTGACTCAAGAGGACTTGATACTTCTACAAAACATATGCAATAAAAAAATTGAAGAGGGAGTGCGAATTATCTCAAACAATTGTAAATTCATACAGAAAGACTTGATAGAACAGCTAAATAGTTTTCGAACTGAATCTTTTCTAACATTAAAGCTCTTAGGGAATGGTGTTACATCAGACATTCAGAGGTTACATTATGTATTACAACAACGACAATATCAACTAGAACAGGTAAGCACACCAATTTCTATCGAGTGTATTCGTAAAGATCTTGCTCTAAAAAGAGGAAACATGCAGCGACAGTCCGCTCAAAGACAAGCTAGAAGGGTAAGGACTCAACAACGTAAGGCACGACGAGCTACAAAAACATCCGATTAACAGTCAATTTTTGATGATAAGGTAATAATTAATAAAAAAAATACTATGTAGTAAAAGTTTGTAGTTGTTTTAAATTTATGTTTAACCATTCTATACTAATACATAACTTTCATTTTTGTTTAATCATCCTATACTAATACATAACTTTTTATTTTAGTTCATTATGGAATCAAAAGTACATAGAACAGAAGTCTTCCTTCCTATGATATAACATCAGTACATCAATGATGTCATTGTAAAAAAGACTATGCATTGATTATCATTACAAGTTGTAGTGCTTTGTATTACTTAGTATTTACTAACTCTAGGTATATTATACAAGGATATTTTCCTACTTATTATGTAATAAATGTATATAATCATATATTGGTTTAATGTAGTTATATCTCCTTATTCTTCTCTCCTCTCTCTCAAAATATCATATGAGTTCGAGTTATGTAAAAAAATTATCAAAACTTAAACACCATACATTCAAAATATAGCTGCCATATGAGTTCGAATTAAGTAAAAAAATAATCAAAACTCAAATGCCACTCAAATGCCCCTCAAATAAAATACAATATAAACTTGGCGAATCCATCCGACGTCGTAACCCATTGCCTCAACTCCAAGATCCAATCCACAAAAAAACACTTGGTAGGGAGATCTGCTCATATATTACTACTGATAAAACCCTCACTCAAGAAACTAATTTTGTATGATAGGTTGTTTACCTAACAATAAGAAAATAATGAATAATGTATATTTAAACAATTATTGAAAAAATTAATGAAAATTGAATAGAATAAAAGAATATTTTAACAAATACCCTGTTTTTTACGTAAATATATACAAACAGATAAAATTTAACCATGTAGAGGATGATTTCTTTTTGCAAAAAAATTAATGAAAATTGAATGAAATGAAAGAATATTTTACCAAATAGCCTGTTTTTTTTGTAAATATGTACATATAGATGAAATTTAACCATTTAGAGGATGATTTCTTCATGCAAAAAAATTAATGAAAATTGAATGAAATGAAAGAATATTTTAACAAATACCTCTTTTTTTGTATATGTATACAAATAGATGAAGATCTAGCTTCATCCATTTTTCCATTTGAGATCATGTTTGAAGGTTTCCAGATATTTTATAGTAAAAATCCTATGCATTGATTCTCATTACAAGTTGTAGTGTTTTGTATTATTTAATATTTACTGACTCTAGCTATATTATATGAGATTTTCCCTACTTATTACGCAATAAATGTATATATTCACATATTGTTTCATTTTTAATCAATGTATTTATTCAATGTAGATATATCTCCTCTCTCCTCTCTCTCTCTCCTCTCTCTCTCTCCTCTTTTCGTCTCTCCTCTCTCTCAAGATATCATTTGAGTTCGAATTACAACAAAAAATTGTCCAAACTTAAACACCATACATTCAAAATCTAGATGCCATATGAGTTGAAATTATGTAAAAAAATTATCAAAACTTAAATGCCATACATTCAAAATCTAGATGCTATATAAGTTCAAATTAAGTAAAAAATAATCAATACTCAAATGCCACTTAAATGCCACTCAAATGCCCCTCAAATGAAATACAATATTAACTCGGCGAATTCATCCAACACCCTAACCCATTGCATCAACCCCGGAATCCAATCCACAAAAAAACACCTGGTAGGGAGATCTGCTCATATATTACTACTGACACACAACAACAGATCGTAAGTGATAGCTATGTTTATGTGTAATAGCGCAGGCAATACTGTTCCTACAAAGGCTGAATCTAACAGCATAACAAGCAGTTGTCAAATGGTGGAGAAAAGTTGATGGACAAATAACTCTTGCAAAATCTTAAAATTTAAACTATTAAGATTGAGAGTTTACTATCTTAATTTGGCCAAATGGTCATGGTTGATTTTCATTTCGATGAAAGTAAACTTACTTGTAGAACAGTAATAATAAACAATACAATAATCTAAAGACTTCTGCCTTCGCACTAGCAGAGCAGCTACTTGTACAGGAGACAGTCACAACTCTAATTTCCTTATTGAGAATGAGCCAATCATACAAGGTAATACAACAGAGGCACAAACAAAAACAGGCAATACACAATAACACAAACAACAACAGCCAATCAGGTTGTTAACACATGGTCCAGCTGATTGGTGGGAATCCTTGGCCAATCAAAAGTTAGAAAAAGCAGACACTCCATAAAGGGTAGCAAAAGTTCCTTGGTCTGTGGTCCTACACTAGAGACAAGGAAAAGAAATGGCAATCAATAGGGGGTGTCAATTCTAGGGGCATCAGGCTTTTTTCATCAATTAGTCACCGGCTAAGTAGGTCAGAAACCTGATTCAGTAGCGGCTCTTTATGTCTTATATGACGAAACCCGGATGTGAATACTCAGTTGGTATTGGCTCTATATGTTATATAAAAGGGATCCTAAATCTTGATAGCAAATCGGTGAAGGAGGAAGTCTCAAGTCTGTATAGGACATATTTTGCATAACGGAGATACCACGAATTATATAGTATAGGGGCACAAAGGGAAATTGTTGGAATGATATAAAAGGGGAAGGGAGATGGTGGGATAAAAGAAGAGATGGGATAAGAGAGGTGGTGGGATAAGGGAGGTAGTGGGATAAGGGAGGTGGTGGGATAAGGGAAGTGGTGGGATAAGGGAGAAGGTGGGATAAGGGAGGTGGTGGGATAAGGTAGGTGGCGGGATAAAGAAGGTGATGGGATAAGGGAAGGGGTGGGATAAAGGAGGTGGTGGGATAAGGGAAGGGGTGGGATAAGGGAGGTGGTGGGATAAGGGAGGTGGTGGGATAAGGGAGGTGGTGGGATAAGGGAGGTGGTGGGATAAGGGAGGTGGTGGGATAAGGGAGGTGGTGGGATAAGGGAGGTGGTGGGATAAGGGAGGTGGTGGGATAAGGGAGGTGGTGGGATAAGGGAGGTGGTGGGATAAGGGAGGTGGTGGGATAAGGGAGGTGGTGGGATAAGGGAGGTGGTGGGATAAGGGAGGTGGTGGGATAAGGAAGGGTGGAATAAGGGAAGTGGTGGGATAAGGGAAGGGGTGGGATAAGGGAGGTGGTGGGATAAGGGAAGGACAAGATAAAGGAAGAAATGGAAAAGAACAGGGATAAGGTTTAATACTACTGTTAAGTCCTCCCACAGTACTACCTATATGCTCCTTTTCATCTTTTTATGTTTTAACTGCAACATTCTATTATCTCTTCAATTTATCCCTGTCTGAAGTACTGTGCTAGATTTTGGTGCACAGTAGTAGTAAACTAGGAGTTTGCTCCACCATATTCCCACTCAGTGCGCAGCATTCCACCTACGGCCATCGGTAAGATGGGAGGAGGAAAGGGAGGAGCCTCTGGTGGAGGATCTATTTTTAATACTGAGCATTTTATTAGATAAAAAGTTTTTGTTTTTCTTGTTTCAAAAATGCTTAGACAAAAATTTTTAACTCACACACCAATAAAAAGACTTGAAGTAAATGTACATGAAGAAGTGTCTGGTCAAAACATATTTGTACCTGCCATTCCTCGCAATACAACATTAAAAGATATAATATTGTAGTACTTTTTGCTGCTACTTGGCCACAACTGCTAATCTGCTTGTCTATCTGTGAATCTGCAACTCCCTATATAGGCAACCAACAAGACTAGTCTTAAAGTTTGAGCTTTATTGCAAGGAATAAAACTTAGCTCTCTGGCTCAGTCCCTCATATTTATACAAAAATATGGTATATACAATATAATACAGAACCAATCAGGTTACATGATAATAATGAAACAAATAGTAAGTCACTTAAGCATAGCGCTTATTCACTGTCTTATTGGTCTTTAACAAGAATAGGGGCGGACTCCTGTCCGACCTTTGACCCCTTGATATCATTTGTTCAAATTGTCTAGAATTGTCTACTCTTGATACTGTTTGGGGGAGACAATTGGTAATCTTTGTGTAATTCTTCACTAGCGATTATGGTCAGCTACAGTTGTCTCCTTTAGTGAGCTCGACTCGCCAGCAAATTCTCCCACATACTCCGCCCCATTAGAGGCTGTGGGCTCTAATAACAATGATATAGCATTTGCTGGTGGTTCCCCCACCCTCAGTCTTTCCTTGCTGTCTTTTACTACTCCTACGGACAGTTTAGGTTGAGTTGTTACCCTTGGTCGGCTCCGTCTTTCTTTTTTTTTCAGTGGTTCCATTGGTACTCTGATGGTATGGTTTTTAGACCCTCTTGTAAGTCTTTGGGCAGGTATACACAAGCTAGGTGGCTCCGTTGGGTGCCCCCAGAACGGGGCAGCCCCTGCCCGGTCCGGGGCAACTCCTGCCCGGCCCGGGGGGTTCTGGAACCTTAGATGGCATTGGCTATATAAAGTTTTACTTTCAATGGCGTTTTTGTTGTCATTTTTTACCGCAGCTCTCCCCGTAGAAAGCGGAGGAAATTCCTCAAAGAAGGTGGTTGAGGGCACCCTGCTCTTAAGAGCCAGTGGGTTGTTGCTACTCCTATTGGCTATCACCCAATTACTATAATAGCCACACTCACCACCATTAGCCTTACTCTTTTCTCCTCTGCTTTCAGTGCGGTTTTCTGCAACATTAGATGGTCGTTCTTGATCAACCTTCTCCGCCTGTCCCCCTTTAGGTGCACCTTTCACATGTGTGGATAATAACGCTCCTTCCTCTTCCGGTAGGGTAGGGTCGAAACTGTCTAGATTCTCCTGTAGGAGCGCCTCTTCATCTACCTCAGATGAATCCTTCTCAGAGTAGTTTGTAGCCATGTTTTTTGTAGTTAGAAGAGCAGTTGGATTAGGTGTGGTTACCTCAGGCTGCTGTGTACAAGTGAACTTGCTCACTACTGCACACCAGTCTGCAAACTGTTGACTCATCGTCTGTCTAGCATGACCTACTGGAAGCATTTTTGAATTCTGGAAAGTTTCGCCAGTTTTTCTTCTGGTCTCAGGTTGTATTTTGGGTGAATGAGTGGCTCTTGTGGGTTCATTTGACACCAAGAATGGTTGTGCTCCTCCCAGTGGTTCTCTGGCTAGCATAAATTTTCTCTCTTGTGAGTTGTGTTTTCTCGCGGTCTGCCATTGTGACCTTGCATCATTGTCATGAGAGTGCCTCTCTACTTGATGGCAAGTAGCCTGGCCATATCTTATGGGTGGTCCTGTATTTCTCTTGGGCAATCCCCTTTCTTCTTCACCTGCAACAGGGCAATGTTCTTGGACTGCCAGTGGTGTATCCAGCAGGGGTGTAGCGCTTGCTGCACCGTTTTCACCTATAGCTGGTAGAATATTTGGTCTACTTTCATATAGTTTGCAGGGGAGGTTGGTGGTGACTTCCTCACCCAGCAGGGAAGGATTGTCCATTATTGGTTCTGTTAGCTGGGGTGCCGGTGCCAATAATTCAGCAGGAGGGGTAGGCTCTGCTGGTTTAGCCAAATGGGCTGCTTTGGGGCGCCGGGCTACCGCTCCTCTCATGTTGGGACGCCTGTTGGGTTCTGCGGCAGCAGGGGCCCGCCCCTGGGATCTGGGCAGCTCTTGTATGGCTTCAAGCGTGATCCATTCTGTATTGATGACTGCCCATGGCGTCTGATCAAGTAGGTGTGGTTGGAATATACTTCTTCCACCGTAAATGGGCCCACAAACTTTGGCTGTAGCTTGGGATTTTCACCCTTGCGCC
This sequence comes from Cryptosula pallasiana, assembly GCA_945261195.1. NCBI lineage: Eukaryota > Metazoa > Bryozoa > Gymnolaemata > Cheilostomatida > Cryptosulidae > Cryptosula > Cryptosula pallasiana. The sequence goes on from OX183130.1 coordinate 23,814,657, forward strand.
TCCTTTTGTTTTCGAGCCAGACTTGGTCTCCTGTAGCAAAAAGGGTTGGCTTCTCCCCCTCTTCATTCCTGATTTGTCTCTGCGTCTCTCTTAACGTGTCATGTACTGACTCTAGACGTTCTTTCAAGTTCTGCGCATATTGGTGTACCGGCATATGGTCGGTAAGTGGTGGATGGTAATCAATTTGGTCCGGGAGTCTGAGTTCTCTTTCCAACGTTAGGTAGTTGGGTGTTTCATCCGTCACTGAATGGGGAGTAGCCCTGAAAGCCCTCATGAGTTGAGGTAGCACCAAGTCCCATTCTTCAGGCCTCCTTGTTAGGAACAGAGAACGTAGGGAGTCACCAAGCACTCGATTATTTCTCTCGACCACTCCATTGGCCTGGAGGTGAAAGGGTGTTGTTCGGGTCTTTTCAACATTCCACAGGGTGCACAGCTCTTTCATCAGACCTGACTCAAATTGTGCACCCTGGTCTGTGTGGATTTGTTCAGGATGCCAAAGTAACAAAATATTCTCTCATCGAGAGCCGCAGCCACCACTGGCGTAGTTGCATCAGGAATAGCTAGTGCATCCTGCCATCGGGTAAAATGGTCCGTGAGCACTAGTATCCACACATTTCCTCTGTCGGTTTCAGGCAGGGGCCCAACCAGATCGACAGCCAGCTTTTGCCAAGGGCGACCAGCATGCATTCGCTGTCTGACAGGATTGGGCTTCGTGCCACCACTTTTTGCACGCTGGCAAACTTCACAGCTTGCAACCAACCGGCGCACATCTGCATTCAATCCTGGCCAGTACCAGATCAACTGTAGTCGTTTGGTGGTCTTTTTGATGCCTGCATGGGCTAGTGAGTGGGTCTGCCACATCACAGTTCCTTGAAGGCTGGGTGGGCAGATGGCACACCAACGGGCTCTATTGCCAACCACAATATGAACTTCCAACACCCCATCAGCCCTTATGCGGAGTGATGGTTGACGTGCGCTCAACTGTCTGAGCTCCTGACAACCCAACTACAGTTGCTCCTTAGTCAGCAGGGTAACATTCTCTACGGCTGCATAGATAACTGCTGTGGGATGGTTGCCCTCCTTTTGTGCTTTAGCCAGATCTTTGTCAGCTGGTGCCGCATTGCTTCTGCTCACAGCTGCGACCAGGGTTCCATCAGTGGTGGTGCTGAATAGGGGTGTTCCTGTCAATGGAAAGTTTACCCCTGCCTCCTTAGCTACTTCTGCCTTGGTAGGTCCACCATCTCTCTTTTGGATGTGGGTGCACTGTCGGCAATCAGTAGCACAACGCCTGCTCAGGCCGTCTGCATTGCCGTGCTGCGATCCACTCCTGTGTTCCAGAGTGTAGGTGAACTCAGACAAGATCGACAAGATCTCTAGCCAGCGAGCCACCTGGCTGGTTGGCTCCTTTTTTCGACACAGCCACAAGAGTGAGGCATGGTCAGTGCGCAGTCTGAATTTCTGCCCGTACAGGTATGGGCGATAATGCTTAACAGCTTTAACAACAGCAAGCAATTCCTTCCTTGTGACGCAGTAATTGCGTTCGGCTGGACCCAACGTTTTGCTGTAGTACGAGATAACTCGCTCTCGTCCTCCTTGCTCTCGCAATAACACTGCTCCCAGGCCATGTTGACTTGCATCAGTGTCCAAGATGTAGGTTTCCTTGGCCTCTGGGTAGCCCAGAATGGGTGCTGTAAGCAGACTATGTTTGAGTTGCTGGAACGCTCTCTGTTGGTCAGTGTCCCACTCCCAATTGGCTTCCTTGCTGGTTAACCTGGTTAGTGGTTTGGCGACTGTAGCGAAGTTGGGAATAAACTGTCTATAATAGCCTACAGTTCCAAGGAATGCTTGAAGGCCTTTTAGGTCCTTTGGAGGTCTCCAGCCTTTAACTGATTCCACTTTAGCTGGGTCGGTGGCTACCCCTTTCTCACTGACCACATGGCCTAGGTATTGGACTTGTGACTGTAACAGCTCACACTTCTCCGGCTTGAGTTTCAAGCCGGCATGTTGGAGTCGTTGTAGCACTTCTGCCAGTCTGTGTAGATGGGTCTGAAAGTCTGGAGCAATGACAATAATGTCGTCCAGGTATAGGAGAAGCGTTTGCCAATGGAGTCATTGCTGCACCTTTTCCATAAGGCGTTGGAATGTGGCAGGAGCTGAGTTCAGCCCAAAAGGCACTACCTTCCATTGCCAAAGTCCGGTTCTGGTGGCAAAAGAGGACTTCTCTCTGGCATCTTCGTCTAGCGGCACCTGCCAGTAGCCACTGACCAGGTCCAGTGTAGTAAAATATTTATTACCTGAGAGTGCATCTAAACTCTCGTCGATCCGAGGCAGTGGGTATGCATCCACGTGGGTTACGACATTCAGCTTTCTGTAATCAATACAGAATCGCCAGCTTCCATCTTTTTCCTTCACCAGCACCACTGGCGAGCTGGCTGGTTCGATCAAACCTCTCTTCAATAACTGGGCCACCTGTCTTTCTGCCTCCTCTTCTTTTTGAGGCTCTAGGCGATGTGGGGGTTGTCTTATGGGCTTGGTGCCTGGCAGTAAGGGGATGCTGTGAGCTACAAGGTCTGTGCGACCCATGTCTTGTTCTCCTTTGCTGAAAACTGTTTGATATTGTCCCAACAGTTGTGCTAGCTGTTGGACTTCTTCCCGATCCTTGCAGTTCGGCAATGCTGCGTCATAGACTTCTTGCAAGTGTTCTGGCACCGGGTGGGCGAGTACTGCTGTGCCACGCAAGGGTGCTCTTTTGGCTGGTGGATGTTTATCCATGCATTCATCTGGCGAGACAGCCCGGGACTTCCCTGCCTTTTTTCCTGCCCTTAATTGTACAGGTTGGTCCGTGGGGTTCAGACACCGTACTAGAATTCTGCCCTGCTCGTCTGGATGGTTTAAGCTAGCTGCCAAAGGTGGTCCATCCGTCCGCCCCTCTATCAACCCCAGTGGAGGGTGGTTCGAGTGGTTCAGTTTGCACCACAGCATGGCTTCTGAGCATGGTGGGAGTTGGGCATCCCTGACTACTAGCACTTGACTGACCATCATTCTGCCATGCTTATCAGTACATGCAAGTTCCTGCCCATCCAGAGCAATTACAGATTCCTCGAATTTGAGCTGACACTGGTGTGACTGTAGGAAAGGCATCCCGACCATTGCATCCTCACTTATGTGGCTAACTACGAATATAACTTCAGTCTTGACATCTCTGAGCCTAAGAGGAAGCCAAATTGTGCCGTAAAAGGGGATGTGGGAACCGTCGGCCATGAGTCCGTGCGTGTCACTCTCTTGCAAGGTTTGCCTAGTAGCAGATGAAAGTCGCCGAAAGGTGTGTTGAGACAACAAATTAGTAGTACAGCCTGTATCTACTAGGATAGAGATTGCTTTCCCTTCCAACTTGCCCGGCAGAAAGTAGCTAGCAGTGTAGAGGGGCGTTCAAGGGATTCCTCCATTATATCGGCTGGTCGTACTTTAGGAGTTGTTTGTTTGGAGCTTTGCTTGGGTTGGGTACGCAGTTCAGTTGAAGTAGCAGGCTTTGCCGACTGTATATGCTCGTGTGGTTGGTCACATAGCTCTGGGCTTGCCTCTAGTTTGTATGCCTCTTGTAACGCTGCGAACCGGTTGGAAGTAGGTACTTCCCAGTGGGGTTGGGTGGCCACTGGTGTTGTCAGCTTTGTAGGTTGGCCATCTACAGGATTGTGTTGTTCCAAGCACTGAATTGTCCTGTCATATCTCCGGGTTGCCCGTGGTTGGCTAGCAGTTGGAGTTACTGCACCGGGCCTTTTCCGTTTCCCGGCTGTTTGTTTGTTTGCTTGGGCTTACCGCTCCATGGCTTGGAGGGGCAGCCACTGCGGTAGTGTCCTTGCTTCCCACAGCCCCAGCAACTTGGTGGGACCAGCTCCTCCTTGTCTGTCTGAGGAGCAGGTGGAGGGTGTTTCTGTGTTTTGATCTCCTCCAACAGTCCTTGTACAGTCTTCATTATTGTCATCAACATGTTTTGTTCCATACATTCTTTGACTTGAGCAACTGGGGGTGAGGTTGGTTGAGCGGTTTGTAGCTCACCCCCTTCTTCTTCCTCACCGTCCACCATACGAACCCTGTTGGGTCGTTCTTCTGGGAATGACTTGATCTGTAAGTATTCACTGCCGCTTCTGACTGCATCCTCTATGGTTTGTGGTTGAACTGTGAGGAGGTGGCGTTGTAGGGCAGCATTTCCCAGAGTGCTAGAAAAAGTATCTAGCACCATCCTTTCCACCCGACGGGGTGGCAAATCATCGTATGCCACATTCACGAGGCTTTGCACCTCGTTGGCGTGTTCTTGTAAAGTTTTTTTGTGTGACCGGCGCATGCTGGACAACTTGGCTAGTGCTTCTCTGGCTGTCAGGCCAAAACGGGCCCTAAGAGCAGTGAATACTCTCTGTACATTATTAGGCTTGCCACACTCCAGAGCGTCTCTTCTGAGAGCCTCTCTTAAATGCAGAAGTGTGGTGTTGTGTCCCCAGTCATTGGCATTGGCAACTTCTGTGAGACGTGCAATAAAATATTCCACGTCCCCTGACCCTTCAAACTTCGGTACTTTAAATGCAGTCTGTGCAGCACGGTGTTGAGTGGCACCTTGCAGCGCTTGTGCCCACAGTTGAATTGGGTCAACAGCTGGTTGAGCTGCCAGTTGAATGGCTGGCTGTACTGCAGCAGGCTGTGCAGGTTGAAAGGCTTGTTGGTTAGCTGGTTGAACAGCTGGCTGTACGACTGGTTGAGCAGCTTGCTGCATTGCAGGCTGTGCTGGTTGAACGGCTTGTTGATTAGCTGGTTGAACAGCTGGCTGTATGACTGGTTGAGCAGGTTGCTGTATTGCAAGCTGTATGCCTGGTTGAGCAGCTTGCTGTATTGCAAGCTGTATGCCTGGTTTAGCAGCTTGCTGTATTGCAAGCTGAATGCCTGGTTGAGCAGCTTGCTGTATTGCAGGCTGTATGCCCGGTTGAGCAGCTTACTGTGCCGGTTGAATGGCTTGCTGTGCAGCTATCTGTGCAGCTATCTGAGCAGCTGGCTGTGTGACTGGTTGAGCAACTTGTTGTATTGCAGGCTGTACGCCTGGCTGAGCAGCTTGCTGTGCCAGTTGAATGGCTTGTTGATTAGCTGGTTGAGCAGCTGGGTGTACTGCTTGCTGTGCAGCTGTCTGAGAAGCTGGCTGGGCTGCTTGCTGTGCAACTGTCTGAGCAGCTGGCTCTACTGCTTGCTGTGCTGCTGTCTGAGCAACCAGCTGGGCTGCTTGCTGTGCAGCTGTCTGAGCAACTGGCTGGGCAGCTGCATTTCTTGCTCTCCTGGTAGCCATGCTTGAATTTTTGCTCTTAGTTGAGCAGTTTCTCCGTAATGGTTAGCTTGGTAGCGTGGTTGTCTCTTTGAGCAGTTGTGAACTTGTGGGTATTGTATGCAATATCCCACCGCTGCCACCAATGTAGTGCTTTTTGCTGCTACTTGGCCACAACTGCTAATCTGCTTGTCTATCTGTGAATCTGCAACTCTCTATATAGGGCACCAACAAGACTAGTCTTGAAGTTTGAGCTTTATTGCTAGGAATAAAACTTAGCTCTCTGGCTCAGTCCCTCATATTTATACAAAAATATGGTATACACAATATAATACAGAGCCAATCAGGTTACATGATAATAATGAAACAAATAGTAAGTCACTTAAGCATAGCGCTTATTCACTGTCTCATTGGGGGCGGACTCCTGTCCGACCTTTCACCCTTTGATATCATTTGTTCAAATTGTCTAGAATTGTCTACTCTTGATACTGTTTGGGGGAGACAACTGGTAATCTTTGTGTAATTCTTCACTAGCGATTATGGTCAGCTACAGCTGTCTCCTTTAGTGAGCTCGACTCGCCAGCAAATTCTCCCACATAATTACATAGACTATTTACTCCAAGTAAAACACTAAAAGTTCAGATATTAGATAAGGAATCAAATTTTTTGCGAGCAGCTGATATTGAAATAAATCAAATGTATGCTTTAAATTTAAAAACAGAAGGACTAACCGTGTTTGTGGTTGATAGGACAACTATAGAAAAAATAATAATCTTTTATACCACTGGCAGATTTCTCCAGTGTCCATGCGCATAACTGTTTATATTATCAATATAATATCGCTTATCATCCTTTGCAGATAATCCTTTTTTCTTTAGTGTTACATTATAAACCACGTGGTTTTTATTTATCATAGCATCAAACTCTAATTCTCTACCATCTTGGTTTGATAATAGACAATCAACATATTTTTGACGATCTGATTTTTAACTACATATCTTTTTATTCCTTTAAATTTATTCTTAGATGCTTGCTGAATTTTTACTGAATACATTTTTGTTAGTCCAACAAATGATATGATTGGGTCTTGACCTAATTCTGATTTAGGTATACCAATCCTCTTTTTATTATATTTTAATTTCTCTTGTTGGTTTTTTACCCAGTCTTCAGGCATATTGCTTATATCATACACGTCAACATTTATCTCCATATAATAATCATTGGTCTCAACATAAAACACAAAGCTATCAGTATCATTATACATGAGTCTTATAAAGGGATATCTTATCTTAAGATTGTTATACCAATATTGGTACATTAGCGTTTTACTGATAACAAGAATAGACATCCCAACATATATTGGTTTGTATAACACACATTTATTCCTTGTTAACATTACTGCTGACAAATCATCGTTAATTTCTGTAGTATATCTAAACCTAGGAGCTCTTTTTATTTTTTCTAATTCTTCTGTTGTTGCTAAAAGTCTAACATCAATTTCTATTGCGTACATTTCCCATAGACTTTCAAAACACTGAATTGTTCATTAGCTTAAAGAAGTCTTTCTCAAAATCAGTCATTGCCCTTTTTCTTAATTCTGTGTTCATATCAATATATTGTCTCATCCAAGCTGCCTCTTTAAATGCAAGTATCTTATGACAATTTGTTACTTTTAATCCTAGACTACAATATTGTTCTAGTGATTTATGATGAATGATATAATTCTTTTTATCATTTAATGGTAACATCATTTTCCCATCTTTATGTTCTGGTGCAAGAGGATAACAATTGTGGTGGTCATGTAGGTGTTTTGAATATTCTAAATCTACTTCAGCAATATATCCTTCATTTGGTTTTAATTCATCAATATTATTTAACCACCTGAAACCATGAGTTGGTAGAGGTTGAGACGTTGCCCAACCATAAAGATTATTCATGTCTTCATACATAATATAGCTTTGCTTTGTTTGCTCAACAAGAGGGCTAATATATTTATTATCTGCGGTTGCATATCTAAGAGGGCCAACAGTAGATATCCCACCACGAATACAACTCTCAATAAAATTATACATATTAACATCAGTTATGTTTTCTATTTCTATTTTAGTTTTTAATAATAGTGCATCCCATGACAGTGATGGAGAAGTAATATAATTTGCTGGATCTAATTTATAAACTTGCATCGATGGATCTTTAAATGTTTCAAAGACATCTGCTAATAATAAAACATCAGTTGCTAAATATAAATCATTATATTGACCTAAGTTTTTAATATTAAACTTATTCCAAACATCTAGTGCATGTTGATAGTCTTTATCAGATACTGATGAGTTTCCAGTTAAGAAATTATTAAACATAGGTTTTGCAGGCAATTGTGTTTCATCAAAAACTCAGACACTTGATATATAATCATATGGATATATGCCTTGTTTGTTTTAACAGTTTTAAATCTTCAACAGATGATCCATTATAGCTTTTTAGTTGATCAATATATCTAAAGTTTTCATCTGAAAGACCATCAACAAGCCTTTTGATTGATGCATTAAAAAAATTTTACGGAATCAATAAACCTAAATTTATCAATGCCTTGTTGTCTGCAACAACATCTGCACTTCTATTTATTTTTCTTATTAATAGATGACTGTCATATCCTCTTAAATGATGTAAAATAACTGGAATATTTTTATCTGGCTTTAATTGTAAATTACAGTTGTTGTGAGTTGCTCCTCTATATTTACCAGTAATATGATCATGATTTCTAACTTTATGATTCTTGTCTGTAAAATCTTTATCACATAAATAACATTGGGTTGATCTTTAAAATCTTATCTCTTCTTCTTTTGATATAATTATTGGTACTACCGGTTGATTAGATATCCATTTACCTGCTTCATCCATTGTTTCATAAACCTTTTCAATAAAATAGGTCCTCTATATAAATTAAATCCAACTTTTACTCCATCAGACCAAATACAAGTCCAACAAAATAAAGATGGTTCGTGTATCTTTTTACCTGTGCCATCTGGTCTTTATATAGATTCAAAATCAGCATAAAATACATATGGCTTTCTTAACATGTTTTTTATATTTTTAAATTTAATTTTACTACCTTTAGCAGGCATTGTCACAACAGACTCCCCATCATGCAAGCTGACACATTTTACAATATGTATATCTAAAGATGCTTGAGTATTATGATTATTTAAACATTTTAAACATCTATATCTTTTATTAGTTTTCTTTGTTTGAGTGTTTAATAGCAGTGGCGGATTTTCCTATTGTCGCTGGGGTCGTGCGACCCCCCTTCAGGCTAAAGAAAAAAAAAAATTTTAGAAGTTTTTTCAGTTGGAGTTATGTGCTACTGTAATGTAATATATCTGCACTATTAGAGTGCAGATATATTTTTTACCCATACATAATAATTATTATATAATAATAAGTTTACTATTGGCAATTCTTCTTTATATATTCTAGAGTCAGTATGATAAATAGTTAGCTTACCAGCTTTCCAACCATAAACATTAATTATAAGGTGGTTTTTCTTAGCAAGCCTTTGTATGTCTTTTACATCCATAGGAAATTTAACACCTTTATAATTTAATTGATTAAAATTTGGTTTATAATTACTTAATCTATCTGTATGACTTTTAGCTGGAAATAAACATGATAATATAGACCAAGCAAAGCAACAGTCTTCTTGGTTTTTAACATTAATACATGCTTTTTTATTTGCTAGCTTAGCTGGAAGATCTTGAAATGTATTGCCACCTGATAATAATTGCTCTCCATAAAATTCTAGATCAAGTTCAGCAGTATTTGTCAATCTCCATCCACTACCATTTTTTGTAAATTTATCTAATCTTTGCTCAATAGAAATAATTTATCTATTAAATACTTCTAACATATTATTACCAACATTTACATATTCTTTATCAACCCAAATATAAACAAGTTTTTCAAATTGTTCTTTATTTCGTTTTTCAAATACACGAGCTATTGCTATTCTAAAATCCATAGATATTGTAATATATTTTTCCATCGTAGCTAATATTTCATTTTGATAGATATCGCTAAATATATTTATGTCAGAAAAATAGACATTATATCTAAATTTTCTAGTTGTACCACTAGAAGTAGCTATTGGGTTTTTCAGTTTTGTGTTCTGGTCTAGGCCTGTCTCCATTTATTAGTAGAAATAAAATTCAATTAAAAGATATAAATTAAAAAGACTAAAGGATGAAAAAATAAGATTTCAATAATTTAATTGGATTTTGTTTGTTGGTATTTCTTTTCTCATATTCGTATTTTTTTCTCTCACGACATACAAAACACATTTTACACAGTTTTTTATCATTAATAAATGTATATAATTTAACATCTTTATTACATTGATTACAATATAATTTTTTGTTTAAAATATTTTTATCTAAATCTGACAATGGTTGTTTTGTTACATATTTATTTATTACATCAGATGGTGTAACTATTTTTGTTTGTTTTTCATTTCTTTCTTTTCTTATATTTTTCTTTAATATATATTTTTCATGTTGTATAGCACGAAAATCAACACACATCTTACATTCTCTGTTTGGTGTAATAAATTTAAATATGGAAAAGTACAGTGGACAATAGGTGCATCTCTTCTGTTGGTCTAGCTCACTATACATTTCATAGCAATAAGAAAATTCAATAGCAAAATCAGTTATCTCAGCTATTTTATCATTGGAGTGTGACAATTTTGTTGGAGTGTGACAACTTTATAATCATGAGATGATAACAAAAGCAAACATTGCAGGCATGTTTATCAGCTTTATCTCCATGATTCACTGTCTATGCATAAACATCCTATTAAGTTTGGTCTATTTTTAGCCACTATCTATGGCTAAAACCAAAGTAAACAGCCAGTCACAAAAATAGGAGGTCCTCTACCAAAAACTTGTATTCTAGACCAAAAATAGTGAGCTGATTTATGACAATTGGGGCTTATTTTAATTTAAATTAGGGGGTAAATGGCGTGAATTGATTGGATATTGAGATAAAAACAGCAAGTGATTCAGAACCAGCCTCGAGTCAACTACTATATCACCTAACTGAGATCAGTTGCTATATTGCAGGGGCGTAGGTTCTCAAAAATTTGACTCACTACTATTGTTGGGTGGGAGGGAAGGGGGTGCGGGGGAGGGGTGGGGTGCAGGGCACCCCTCCCCCGCATATGCCCCGCGCTAGCGGAGAACTTTGAAAATACTGTGTCTCAGATGCATGGAAATGGCGATTCAGGTGCAAAAATGCAGTACATGCAAAACACCTTCAAACTAGAGCTAAATTGATTAGCACCACAAGCAAAAGTACACATCACTTGAATAAGTTTGTCTTTATATGCATTTGCGTTAATGAATAATAATAATAATAATAAATAACAACATTGCAATCAACAACTAGTATTAATTTGGAAAGCAGTAATGTGAACATTTAGTTTAGAAGTCAGTATTAGCAGTGATGAAAGGTAGTGACACTAACTACTATTATGCAAGTTAAATAAGCTTGAATTTCATACAATTATTATCGTCATCATCACAAGATGACCATCATATACATGATTTTATAAAATAATCTATGATAACAGATTAATAATGTAAAAATAATAATCAACGATGATAATAAACTGATAGCAGTAGTAAATAAATAGTAAATAAATACTGAACAAATCATCAACATTATTATTATCGATCATCACCATCATCATCAGCTGTTCTTCGTCTCCAAAGATGACCTCTGGTGAACCAAACCTTTCCATTGACTTTGGTTTTTGCTGAGATTGCCAGTTTCCAACCGGATCTTCTTGTCCTTGAGGTTCCGTTTTACAGTGTCTTTGAATCTCAGTCTCGGTGTGCCAATACCTCAGGCCCCTTCTTTGAGTTGTGAATAAAGGATCTGTTTGGGTAGCCTATTGTTCTCTATTCTGTGCACATGTCCAACCCATCTCAGGTTTCTTTGAATGAGGAGTTCATGCATACTAGGTAGGTTGGCCTGGGCTAGAATCTCCTCATTCGAGATGAAGTCCCGCCATTTCACATTAAGAATCAGACGTAGGTGTATCATCATATAGGTTTTGAGTTTGTGAGCACCTAGCCTGACCAGGTCTCAGCTCCATATAACAGAGATGAAAGAACAATTGCCCGATAAACCGAGCATTTTGTTTTGAATGTCAGATCATTGTTGTAGCACACCTTTGACTTGAGTCGGCCAAATGAGATTGAAGTATTGGACATCCTGGTATTTATCTCGTCATCCTTTTGTTGTTACTCATAACTTTCGATCCAAAATATTGGAACTTCGTGACACTGGCCGGTTATTATCAATAAAAATAAAAAACAAACAAAAATAGTGATTATTATGTAGCCAAATATATAGATAATATAAATAACCGTTATCATAATAACAATAATTATAATAATGTAGAGGAAATGTTACCGAAACCCACACAGGTCGACACCATTAACACTTATTACTTGCCGAACAGTACACCTATTTTATTACTGCCGAACTGTATGTCATTGCACTCACTCATTTTACCTACTTACATTTGTCTTATTATATTATATTGTTTGCACCACTTCGTATTTTACACACATGTGCTTATGCAACCAGCCGTGCTACTAAGCACCACCCGTTCTATGTTTACTTTCGTTCTATTGGTATTCTAACAACCAATCTGCTGTACAGGCGTGGCCTGCTTTTGTGTTCATGCTGTCAGTCATTGTTATGTAATTTTTAGTGTATAAATAATCATGTCGTGTCTAAATAAATCAGAGTTAGCCTACACTCTCACTTGCTTGTTGATTCACATGCATAAGCGCGCTTATGCTAAAGCACAGGTAGCTTGTAGAAAACACACAAGTAAGCTCTTGCACTGATTGCGCTGGCAGAAGAACTTACAAAGTTCAAACACTTGCATAACTGAACTTAGACAGAGAACTTGCACTGAAACCAGTCGACTAGCAGCTAGAATAATAGTCAGTAGAAAGTGGTCAGTCAATTCGACTCACACTGCACTTGACCTACGGGCAAGTGATACTGGAACGACTATTCGAACGGCTAGTTCGACCTCACACACCTATTCCTCTGGTTTAGGCTGCGGGCGAGTTGGAAGGCTTATACTGCACTGTTGTAACTCACTTACTACTGTGGGCCGCTGTACAGGTGACAGCTACCACTTCACCCTAAATTCCTGTACAATAATAGTTAATTAATATAAACTATAAATAATAATAAAAAACAAGATCATTGTTTTAAGTTACAGTAGTATTATTATTCATTAATTAATAATAATAATAATTAGCATTAATTATAATTATGGTAATAACAGAACAATAACAAAAAGTATGATCAATAATAAGGTCATAATAATAATTTTATTATTTTATTAAATATTCATTAGTTGATGGTAATGGAAAAATAAAAATTTAGTAAATGAAAAATAAAAATACCAGTGATAAAAAAAGGAAATTAAAAAATTATTAAGAAGATAATAATATTATAATAATAATGTTAAATATGGATGCATTATTATTTATGTTTAATAATAATATTGTAAAATAAACACTTATTTATTTATTCATCCGCTTAATAAATATATTGAACACACATACATACATATAATAATAAAATTATAATCCTATTATTTATATATATTATTATATGATTTATAAGATCTAATTATTATAATAAAAATCATAACAATAATAATAATCATAAATTATTATTATATAATAATATTAGTAACAATAATAAAAGAATAACAAAACACTATTATATTAATAATTATTATTTATTATTATCATCATCATTTATTATTAATTATTATTATTTATCAATTGAACTTATCATCATTTTATTATTAATTATTATCTGTATTATTTATTATTATTATTATTGTTGCTAGTTATCAATCATTATTAATTATTACTATAAAATGAATAATAATCATACTGATGATGATGGTGAATAATTATTATTTTCATAATTATAATAATAATATAATTATTATTTATTGTTAATAATTATTATTATTACAGCAGTGGTGGGGATGATGATGATGATGATGATGAAGATTCAAGATGATGATTGATGGCAATAATAATCTTAAAAAATACTTAGTCAGTCTTCATTACTTTGTTAGATATTTCCAATTATAATAATAGAAGTTTGAGATTTCAATCCTTATTTTTAAAATCAATGAACATCTCTCTATCAAGCATTATTTATCATCTAGCCAAGAAGATGTTGGCCTACTCTTAGCATCATTGATTCTTCTGCTCAACATTACACACAAAGCTGCTGGCTCACGGGATAATGCAAAAGGGGAATTAGTCTTTTTAAATTGAAAGTAGTAAGACTGGTGATAAATTACAGTGCAATTCCTCAAACATAGAGGACACTTTTAAACTACTAGGACTTCTTTGGCACATGAGGTAAAATTGTAGCTCTTTTTACATCATAGACTTAAAACTAATAATAAGGCGACAATCATATAAAAGATGAACAGTTGTATTTATCAATTGAGTTATAATAATGCCACAGAGAGATAATCAATTCAAATTTGTTTCTATGATACTGACCCACGACTTTTCACTGATGAACCACGACTGAAATTTGACTCACGAGGAGTCGTCAGTCGGACCCAGGAATATACGCCCCTGCTATATTGGGATAGCAACTACAGATAAAATAGCATCTTCCTTTGTAATCAGTTCTTCCACTATAGCCCCTGGCTGCAACTATTAGTTTGATCTAACAAAAACTGTTTACCGTCAGTTTGTTTTGTTTTACAAAACATGGCAATGATAGTTACTGTTTGAGAGAGACTTATCCATTGGTTAGTATATAATTGTGTGGAAGTAGCCTGTGTTTTGTCAGTTGTCAGAAGACGAAACTGTGGTAATTAGAGACTCTCACCCATCTCATACCATCAACCAAACATTGACGCTATTCTGTGGCACCTAAGTGCAGAAATCAAAGTGTGGCCAACTCCCCTTGTCACGTGACCCTCTGGAGCCAAATGCTTAAGTGATTACACTATAACTTATAGAGAAAAGGCTCTATTTCAACAGCTAATAACTCTGCAAATTGACAAGGTACAGCTTAAAACAACCACTCATCTGAAAGCTCAGGATGTCTCCTAGCCCAATGGGAATTTTAAACAAAAACATTTTAATGTAAGCTAAGTAATAAGGGCCGAAATATAGTGCTTATATTAGCACTTGTATTAATAAAAAACAGGAATTATAAACTATTTTTCTTATACCATTCGACTATCATATCAAATTTTAAATAAATAACAACTTTAGATATAAGTAATAGCCAAAATTTATTCATATAATTATAATCTCAAAGTAGTTTAAATAATAACATTAAATATTCCAAAAAAATAATTATTTTTTACTACTGTACCGATGAAATCAATTATTTTTTTTTCAAAATGAGTATACTACTTTTTCACATTGTTTATATTTCACTTTAGAGTAGTCTACAACGAGTTTTTGTTATTCAATCAGACATTTATGAATAATAATAATAAATACTAGTTAAAAATAAATAACAAACATTCCACTAGTTTTATTATTATTTCGTTTTTGCCGCAAAACCAAGTGGCACGTCGGTTGTCTCTCACATGGATGGTAAATAACGCGACTGTGCGCCCTGCATACCATTACAAAGGGTCACGTAACGTAAAGTCACTGGGATGAAAACGAACGTTTTTGCATTATAGGGCACATAATCATTAGTAAACGTATCGGCAAACTTATCAATATACGGTACCGCTCAACATAGAGTTCTTCATCCGAAGGGGAGATGACTCCTGGCTCCAGTGAAGGCTCCAGTGACGGTTAAAGGTTTTAAACAAAATTTTACTCCAAAATTCCACTGAATAAAATAATTCTTTTTGCTAAATTGAAACAAAACATATTCACAGAGGTATTACTGCAAAAAAAAATTCATTTTACGATACAAATATTGAATAAATGAGTAAAAACTATTTCAGCCAATGATGACTTATATGACCATTTGTGAAATTTGGCTCCAGTGGAGTTGTCCTTATATAAAATAGCGCTGGAAACGGCTGACCACACTTTGATTTCTGCACTTAGTGTGGCACCATCAAATCACGTTTTAGCTCCTCATCAGCCCAGTAATGGTGTAATAGTCATTTCCCTCCCTGAAGGGAAGTTTCACACAAAGTAACATCAAAGCACCAGTTGCTTTGTTCTGTTAAATATGAAATTTGTTGGTAACTAGTTTTTTTGGCAAAAACTGTTCACACAATATTATCTCAGATGTAATAGAGACATGATAGATGAATGGATAAACCCAAACAACTAATAACCAAACTTTTATGTAGAAACATTGAACTAGTCTATTAGTTAGTGAGCCTCTGGCTAGTTGCCAAAACCATACCTCTGTAGTATGAAATAAAGCCATATACTTTAGCTGCTTGTCACAGCTTTGTTTTCTGCAGGTTTGGATATATAACTAGTATGTTGAGAGATGAAACTTTTAGCAGAATTAAATAAATGCCATTATTGTCACTCTATCAAGGAAGGCCAAACATAAACTGGTTATGTTCTTATATCGATTTGTATCCCATTCAACAGGAATGGGACCAAATACAATTGAATTTATATTTGAAATTTAAAATGCAGTATTTTTTCCCTTTTTAAGAATTGGAATTTTTATTTGAGTTTTAAAGTTTTAAAACTGGGGTATTTAAATTTTGTTTGAACTTCAACTTTTCAAATATAACTATTTGAATCTTTATTTAAATTTAAATGCTTTCAATTGTAGATACTTGAATTTTAATTGAACTTGTTATTTAGAGTTGGTCCTATCCTTGCCATTGAGTTACATGTACTATATTGGTTGGTAATTGTTGTACTGTTGTGTACACAGTAATACTCCTTGTATTTACTATGTATCAATGTATATGTTTTATTTGTTATAGTCTGTCTCAACTCACTCAGCTCAACGAACTGGATCTATCTGGTAATAACTTCAGTGGTGGGCTACCCACAGTCATAGCTGAGATCAACAGTTTGAATGTACTCGACCTGGGTAGCTGTCAGCTGACAACCCTACCTGAGGGGTGAGTCTGAGAAGTAGTAGATATTACACAACAATATAAACAGTTTTATTGTTTTACACATCGAGTCTTTAATTCAACAGAAAACATTGTTGGTAATGTTGTAGAGGTTTTTGACCTTCACCCCACTTCAATGAAAGTTTCAACACAATTAATTAAATGACATTGATGTCACTCCACACCTCAAACATGACAACTAATACTGTAAAATGTCAGATGCCAACTAACTTCTGCTGATTTTCTGCAGTGGCCACAATATATAAGATATAAAACAGGCAATAGCCTGTCTGATTGAGGCTCAGCCAACCACAAACATAAATATTTATACAACCCATTAACATGCCTCGGCATAAATTTAATCAAATAATGCGCATAACATCTAGCCAATGGTATCAGCCAATCACAGTCTAGCATATTCATCTTCTGACGAGGCAGACAACTCCTATCTTGTTTTGTTTACTATTGTATACCTTCAATACAGTTTTGTTAACAATCATGTGGGTCCACAGGCTAACAAGCTATATATACATATTGTGGGAGATTTGCATGATAAGTAAATGGTGGCAACCCCCCAACCCCCCCCCCCCCCCCCGCCTCTGTACACCCCTGGTGCCCTTAATAATCAGTTACTACCCCTCCAGAGCCCGACCTCCCCCGGGGTTACTCCGAATCCCCTGAAAAAGGGATACCGGCTACCTCGGGTCGCTATCCCCTGTATACATCAAATTTAGCTATCCCGAACCTACCCCGAACCACCCCGGGTCAGCTACCCCGGGCCGGGATAGCAAGTGGGTGGAAGAGGTAGCCTGGGATCTAAACTACCTAATGCTCCAATCAGAATTCAAATCGGACAACTACGAAGCCCAGGAGAGCAGGCCAAGTACAAGCATGCCCTAATAAGGACTGGAAGATTACCAGCTACAGAAAAGAGTGGCAACAAGTGCCCGGAGCAAAGCACCATGTGCTCTTTACGTGATTGGACTGCTTTATTATTATGTGTTGTATTGTGTATTATCATTGGCAATTTCCTTGTATCATGTATTATCATTCGTTTGTGCCTTATAAGTAGTAATATATGAGCAGATCTCCCTACCAAGTGTTTTTTTGTGGATTTGATCTTGGAGTTTAGGCAATGGGTTACGACGTTGGATGAATTCGCCGAGTTTATATTGTATTTTATTTGAGGGGTACTTGAGTGGCATTTGAGTGGCATTTAAGTGGCATTTGAGTTTTGATTATTTTTTTACTTAATTTGAACTTATAGCATATACATTTTGAATGCATGACATTCAAGTTTTGATAATTTTTTTACATAACTCGAACTCATATGATATTTTGAGAGAGAGGAGAGAAGAATGAGGAGACTACATTGAATCAATATATGATTATATACATTTATTACATAATAAGTAGCAAAATATTCTTGTATAATATAGCTAGAGTTAGTAAATACTAAGTAATTCAAAGCACTACAACTTGTAATGACAATCAATGGTTGATAGTCTTTTTCTTTACAATGTCGTCATTGTTGTACTGATGTTATAACTTAGGAAGGAAGACTTCTGTTCTATGTACTTTTGATTCCATAATGAACTAAAATAAAAAGTTATGTATTAGTATAGGATGATTAAACAAAAATGTAAAATAATTACATGAATTTGAATTATAGTTCTTTTTACATTGGTTAGTTAACATTATATAGTAAAGGGAAGTAACTCACCAAGTTATATTGTTCGGTTTGTTTTTTCTTGAGCATAATTTTCATCAAGTGTTTTTGATTCTCTCTCTTCTATCTAAAGCAAAACAAAAAATAATTGCTTTATAAATAAATATTATCTAATTGGAAGTATTACTTATATCAGTTAGTTTACATTAAATAAAAAATACTCACTATGTTGTCTTGTCTGACATGCTCTTTTTGAATATAGTTTTCACCAGGGGGTGCTGGTTCTCTCAAAGATGTAGAAGATGTGTTTCCCACTCCCATTGAAAGCACTAAGACCTTGTTCTCAACAACCTCATCTGTAGTAAAGTACTTCATCTGGTTGGAATCATCAAGTTTGTTGGATAGGTTTTGAGCCGTTTCTATCGCTTGTAATGCTGTGAATGTGATTATATCATGTCGATGATAACCAAATCTACTAACTTCACGATTTCTTACAAGTATGACTCCTGTTCCAATTTGTTTGACGTTGCTAGCATGTTTTTCAGGTATATATAGAACTCCCATCATCAAACCATCATATTGCAAACATCTGTAGTTTACCAGTAGCGCATTCATCACCACATCTCCATTAGGTAATGTTAACTGAGTTGATATTTGAGGAGATTCAAAACTGATTACACTTCCAACAGCAAATTGCGAGAGCGTTGCGATACGAACCATACTGATCAACTGAGTAGGTGTTTTTTTTTTATTAATCTACTTAGCTGTTTAGCTTCCTCAAGGGAAATATTGGATGGGAAGTTGATAGGGTGAAAGATTGGATGCTTGTCTGAATCGAATCCCATAAAAACCACCAGTTTTGGAACATCTGGTTGTGTTGGAGCTAATTTGTTGTAATCCTCATTTCTCACCATAGACCTCACTTGTCGTCTGTTGCCAAATGTTTCGACATTGTAGCGGATAATGCATAAGTTTATATATACATCCTCAGTTGGTCGTTCGATGGAGACTATCTCGAGAAGTGATGGCGTTTGATTTAAGTGAAGTGGTTGAAACCTTCCAATCATTACTCTGTCATTGGTATCGCAAGAATTGAGCAAACTAGCAGCATTTTTTGACAAGCAGGAAAGATGAGAAGGAGATGGTGCTTTCAAAGTCCAAGTATAGTCAATCGTTTTATTTCTATCCGAATCCCATGGCTTTGGTCGAATTGTGTTCAGTTTCCTTCTTATTATATGTGAATCAGGAGGGATATTTTCTTTATCATCAGAGTATGGTTCGAATGTTGAGAGAAATGAGGTATTACGGTCTTCATTCATATTCAGAGCGTTCAGTCGGAAGTTGGAACTGAAAAGAGAGTAAAAAATATGTAACAAATGGGTGGAATTTGAAAAATATTTTGAAAAGAATAAACTAACTAGATATTTATAAAATAAACACATAATCAAAACCATAATAATTTTTCTGATGCGTTATGGTGAAACTATTTGATCTTTTATTAATAAGAACAAAATATTAAAACATAAAATTAACTTTCTGAAGTATTATAGCAAATCTAGTTGAAGTTTTTTATCAATATATGTTAAAGAATTATTTAGTGATTCTCACCTTATTGACTGAAAGTCTTTCTATAGTTTCAAGTAAATGTAGTAGTTGGTGTGTAGATGTTGCTTCCTTGCTAGCTATTGTAGAACTGGATGCTTTCTGTGTGAAAACACTGGTTCTTAAATAGCTAAAGCTGTACTAATTAACCCTATGAAACCTTTATAATATATCTATGACTCAGCAGTTTTTTCACGCGATATTCCCGCGAAAGCTTTGGTTTTTATTCGCGTGAAAATTATTTTTTTTACTCCCGCGAAAGCAACGGTTTCTATTCGCGTGAAAATAAACTATTTATTCCCGTGAAAACATTGGTTTGTATTCGCGTGAAAATAAAATATTTATTCCCGCGAAAGCAACGGTTTCCATTCGCGTGAAAATGAAGTATTGATTCCCGCGAAAGCTTTGGTTTGTATTCGCGGGAAAATAAAATTCCTATTCCCGCGAAAGCAACGGTTTCCATCCGTGTGAAAATAAATTATTTATTCCCGCGAAAACATTGGTTTGTATTCGCGTGAAAATAAAATATTTATTCCCGCGAAAGCAACGGTTTCCATTCGCGTGAAAATAAAGTATTGATTCCCGCGAAAGCTTTGGTTTGTATTCGCGGGAAAATAAAATTTCTATTCCCGCGAAAGCAAGGGTTTCCATCCGTGTGAAAATAAATTATTTATTCCCGCGAAAACATTGGTTTGTATTCGCGTGAAAATAAAATATTTATTCCCGCGAAAGCAACGGTTTCCATTCACGTGAAAATAAAGTATTGATTCCCGCGAAAGCTTTGGTTTGTATTCGCGGGAAAATAAAATTTCTATTCCCGCGAAAGCAAGGGTTTCCATCCGTGTGAAAATAAATTATTTATTCCCGCGAAAACATTGGTTTGTATTCGCGTGAAAATAAAATATTTATTCCCGCGAAAGCAACGGTTTCCATTCGCGTGAAAATAAAATATTGATTCCCGCGAAAGCATTGCTTTGTATTCGCGTGAAAATAAAATTTTTATTCCCGCGAAAGCAACGCTTTCCATTCGCGTGAAAATAAATTATCTATTCCCGCGAAAACATTGGTTTGTATTCGCGGGTTTCCATCCGTGTGAAAATAAATTATTTATTCCCGCGAAAACATTGGTTTGTATTCGCGTGAAAATAAAATATTTATTCCCGCGAAAGCAACGGTTTCCATTCGCGTGAAAATAAAATATTGATTCCCGCGAAAGCATTGCTTTGTATTCGCGTGAAAATAAAATTTTCATTCCCGCGAAAGCAACGCTTTCCATTCGCGTGAAAATAAATTATCTATTCCCGCGAAAACATTGGTTTGTATTCGCGTGAAAATAAAATATTTATTCCCGCGAAAGCAACGGTTTCCATTCGCGTGAAAATAAAATATTGTACAGGAATTTACCGTCAGGAGTGGTAGCGACCACCTGTACAACGGCCCACAGTAATAAGTAAACACAACAGTGCAGTGTACGCCTATCTATCTCGCCTTCCACCTATCCCGAGGAGTAGGTGTAGTGGGTCGAACTAGCCGTTCGAATAACCGTTCCAGTATCACTTGCCCGTAGGTCAAGTGCAGTGTGAGTCGAGATCGACTGACCACTTTCTACTGACTGTTTATTCTAGTTGCTAGTCGACTGAGTCAGTGCAATGTTCCTGTCTACTTTGTGTGTGCAATTGCTGAACTTCCCAAGTTCTTTCTCCAGCGCAATCAGTGCAAGCTTACTTGTGTGGTTTCATGCAAGGCTACCAGTGCTATAGCATAAGAGCGCTTATGCTATCAGTCCAAACAAGCAAGTGAGAGTGTAGGCAGTAACTCTGAGTTTATTTGGACAAGACACGGGTATTTAAGCACAAAAAGTTATATAATAATGAGTGACATAAAATAGACAAAGCAGGCCACGCCTGGTACACAAGATTGGACAGTGGCTAACCAATAGAACTGTAGAAAATACAAACAGGTGTGGCTTGGCAGCACGGTTGGCTGCCCAAGCACATGTATGAAAATATTGAATGTGTGCAAATAATGAATCTATATAAAATGAGTGCAGTCGATAGAACGATATATAAAATGGATAGGCAATTCGGCAAGAGAGTAATATAAGTAGATAGGAGTATGATATAGTTCGGCAGTTAGTTTCTTGCTACTGCGGTCGACCGATCGTTGGGTCGAGACGTGTTTCCTCCACACACGCCCCCCCATTGGCGCTTATAGGGCCAATTCAGAACATACCTGGAGGAAATTGTTCGGTCGCTTATGATAAGTTCCGCTCCTTCTGGATTGCTATCTTCAGCTCCTCCACTCGCTGCAGCTGTTTAAAAGCCTCTCTGGTGGCCACATACAATTCCGTCTCGTATCGCTTGACGCGTCGGTAGCGGTCTTCTCTCCGTTCCTCTTCTAGCTGTCTCTCCCAGCTACCTCTTTCCTGTCGGCTAGGCATACCCCTTTCTCTCTCTCTGCTTACCTCTCTTTCCCTCCTTCTCTCTCGTCGTTCTCCTTCTGTCGGTTCCAGTTCTAGCTTTATCGCTTTCTGCGAAGTGTTCGGTGCCTTCCCTCCTAGGCGCTTCCTAATAGGCTTTGTTTCGGTTGGGCTATGGGAGCGTTCTTTAATGGGTGCGGGCGTACCGAATGGGGGCGGCTGTTGCCAGTTGACAGCTCCACAGAAATCCTCATAAGACGCTTGGTCGACTTCGTAGAGGGGTCGGTTGGGCCCACCATGTTCAGCTGCTCCGTTTTGGTTCCTGAGGTGTTTAAGTAGCGTATCTCTGGAGGCGCTCTTGTAGCCACACTTACAAAAAAAGAAAACAAAGTGTTGTCGGACGTGATATTGAATACGTCTCTTACTCAGCTGTATGTGGCATCGGGTACATCTCCACTTCTCTTCCTCTGTAGTTGGCTGGCCAGTCGACTTGATTAAGTCGGTGGTGTGCGTAGACAACCATATCTCCTTTGGCTGGTAATCATGCGTGGGTGCTGGTGGTGTCGGTGGTTGTGGTGTACGTATTCTACACCTGGCAGCTCCCTCTTTGGTTTTTATGTTGCCCACTCGAACGGGTGAGTGGTTCATCTCTTTATGTGCTATTACTCTCGACCTCTTCTTGCTTTTCGGTGGTTCGGTGATGGCTGCCACTATTGCTGGGTCTTCTTCAGTCGATAGGATGCCACTATTTCTTTCTGCCATGGCTGTAGTTGTTCCTCGTCCGTTGTAGTGGTGTCCTTGCAGTGGTTTGTTGACTGTGCAAACAACTGGTGTGGCGGTATACTTTGTATTGCCGCTGTTTGCCTCTTTCTTTTGTTCTAGGCAACACGTGGTCCCACGTGTTGTTTTTTGGTCACGCCTTTTGTCGATTGCAGATAATTTTATTATCTCGATGGCCATTTCCGTGGGCGTCGTTTCCTCTAAGAATTGATTTTCTCCGCGGGATTCCCACCAGGGAGTTGTCTCCTCATCTCCCTCGTATCTCGTCGTCGCCTCGCCGGTGGGAGTTATCCGCTCCGCACCATTTTTGGGAGTTGTTTGTCCCATGCTTTCCCTTTCTAGCATCTCTCTTCGTTTGTTTTGACTACACATTTTTGTTGTTGTTGTCGGTGTATTTAGGCCCAACTTTCGCCGGGTCTCTGCCATGTTTGTCCAGGGAATATATACCATATTCTCTACTCTTCCACGTGACTCAGGTGGCCTGTCGTTTACCTGCAGGCTTGGATCTGTGGTCCCTTCAGTGTGGTAGCATTGGTAGTCTGAAAAACGTACCGGTGGCTTTCGGGTCCTGGTGGGCCGTCCTTCGGGGTTGGCCTGGAGTGGTGGCCATTCTGGGTCTTCCCGAGGGGGAGTCTCAGCTACTGGTACCTCTGCTGGTACTGTGGGTGGTACAACCACTGGTTCAGGTGGGTCGATAGTTGGTTCGGCGAGTAGTGGTATATGAGGTGTCTCCTCTGGGGGTGCCTCAGGCTCCGGAGGTTCTCTTGGTACCCTTTCTCTTGGCTCCACCGGCGGTGGTTCTACATGTTCTATTGGCGGGCGGGGTGCTCTCCTTTGATATGCTCCTCGCATATTTGGCCGAACCGCCTGCTCTCTGCTGGTTGGTGCCCTTCCCACGGTCTCCCTACATGTCCGGTATGCCTTTAGTCGTCTTCCGTTCTGAGTGAACCCTT
Organism: Cryptosula pallasiana; assembly: GCA_945261195.1. Classification (NCBI taxonomy): domain Eukaryota; kingdom Metazoa; phylum Bryozoa; class Gymnolaemata; order Cheilostomatida; family Cryptosulidae; genus Cryptosula; species Cryptosula pallasiana. The sequence continues at coordinate 23,838,516 of OX183130.1, forward strand.
GCCCATTCCTTTCTAACCGATAAGTGTGGTTTGGGTAGGTCTCGGTAACTGTATATGGCCCGACATAGCTTGGTTGGAGTTTGGGATTACTCCCCTTTGTTCGTCGCTTGTTCTCCATTACTACTAGCTCGTCCTTGCTGAACCGGGGGGGTTCTCCCGTCTCCTCTTGGCGGAGCTTAGCTTGTTGACTGCGCACATAGTCGTGGGCTATGGCGAGGTTTTCCTGGACCCGCAGGGTGTGTTCGGTGATGCTGTGGTGCTCTAGTGAGGGGGGGGACCCGGTCAGCTGATCGGGCAGTCGTAGCTCTCGGCCCAACATCATAAGGTTGGGCGTCTCTCCAGTAGTAGTGTTGGGGGTGGCTCTACAGGCCCGCATGATTTGGGGTAATAGACCATCCCATTCATCCTGTCCCTTGCTCAGTATTAGTGTTCGTAGGGCGTCTCCTAGTGTCCTATTCTGCCTTTCCACCATGCCATTGCCCTGGGGGTGGTATGGGGTGGTGCGCGTCTTGCGTACCCCCCACAGCGAGCAGAGTTCTTCCAGTATGGTCGACTCAAACTGTGCCCCTTGGTCAGAGTGCAGTTGTTCTGGGAGTCCCCAATAACTGAACACTCTCTCGTCCAGTGTTGTCGCTACAGTGGGTGCGGTAGCATCTGGCAGGGCTATCGCGTCTTGCCAACGAGTGAAGTGGTCGGTGAGAACCAATATCCACTTATTCTTTCGTCGGGTGACGGGTAGTGGGCCTACCAGATCTACGGCCAGCTTCTGAAACGGCCGTCCAGCGAAGAGCCGTTGTCCTTCCGGGGCGGTGGGTCGATTGCTGCGTTTCGCCACCTGGCACACTTCACAGCTCTTGACGAGTCTGCGTGTTAGCCCCGTTAGACCTGGCCAGTACCAGTCTAGCTGTAATCGGTGGCGCGTCCGATTGATCCCTGCATGGGCTAGTAGGTGTGTGTCCCACACTACTTTGTGGCGCCATGTTGGTGGGCATATAGCACAAGTTCGGGTCCGTCCCTGGTACTCTGAAGTAATGACCAGCGTTCCATCTGGTCGGAGGCTCATAGCGTCGATCCTATCATGTAGGATGCGGAGCTCCGTCTCTCCCTCTTCCAACTCTCTGTTAGACAAGTGCCTCCTAGCTTTGACGGCAGCATACACCTTCGCTACAGGGTGTCGTCCTTCCTGCTGTGCCCGTACCAGCTCTTGCGCATTCCTTGCTGGGTCGGTGATTGTCACATTCACCTGTCCCTTTTGCTCTCCTGACCCCCTCGAGGGGTGCTCAGCACGGGTGGGTCCCCCGTCAGTCCATTCCCTTCGCTCCGCTGGTCCCCTCGGGGAGAGCTCGGCACGGGTGGGTCCCCCGTCAGTCCGTCCCCTTTGCTCTGCTGGTCTCCTTGGAGAGAGCTCGGCACGGGTGGGTCCCCCGTCAGTTCGTTCCCTTTGCTCCGCTGGTCCCCTCGGGGAGAGCTCGGCCCGGGTGGGTCCCCCGTCTATCCATTCCCTTTGCCCTCCTAGCTCCCCTAGGCTGAGTTCGGCATGGGTGGGTCCCCCATCTCTCTGCTCGATTGAGTGGCACTGTCTACAGTCGAGGCAGGGCTCCTGTCGACTGAGTCCGTCGGCGTTGCCGTGCTGTGGTCCCGGTCGGTGCTCGAGTTTGAACCTGAACTCTGCTAGGATTTCCAGCCACCTAGCGATCTGGTTGGAAGGTTCCTTTCTCCTGCACAGCCACCTGAGGGAGGCGTGGTCCGACCGCAGCTTGAACTCCTTGCCATATAGGTAGGGTCGAAAGTGCTTGGCCGCCTTGATCACCGCCAGCAGCTCTCTCCTCGTCACGCAGTAGTTTCGTTCTGCTGGCGACAGGGTCTTGCTATAATACGCGATTACCCTTTCGCGTCCTTCCTGTATTTGTGACAGTACTCCGCCTACTCCGACCGCGCTGGCATCCGTGTCCAGGATGTAGGGAAGCGTTGGGTCGGGATATCCTAGTACGGGTGCCTGACTCAATCCTGTCTTTAACTTCTCGAAGGCTTGTTGTTCGTTCGTGCCCCATATCCAGGGGACGTCCTTCCCAGTGAGCACCGTGAGCGGCTTGGCTGTAGTAGCATAGTCGGGTAAGTACTGCCTATAATAGCCAGCCGTCCCCAAAAATGCTTGCAGCGCCTTCATATCCTGGGGTGTCTGCCACTGTCTTACTGCCTCGACCTTGTCGGGATCCGTGGCTACGCCTTTAGCACTTACTAGGTGCCCCAAGTATCGCACCTGTGGGCTCAGTAGTTCACACTTCGAGGGTTTAATCTTTAGGTGTGCACCTTGGAGTCGTTGCAGGACCTCTTCCAACCTCTGCAGATGGGACGGAAAGTCCGGAGCTATGACAATCACGTCATCAAGATACAGCAGCAGCGTCTTCCAGTGAAGACCTTTGAGTACGCGCTCCATGAGCCGCTGGAACGTGGCCGGGGCGGAGGTGAGCCCGAAGGGGAGCACCTTCCAGCGCCACAGGCCACTACGCGTGATGAAAGCTGACTTATCTCTCGCGTCCTCATCTAGTGGGACCTGCCAGTATCCACTGGTCAGGTCGAGAGTACTGAAATACTTGCTGCCGGCAAGGGCGTCCAGTGAGTCGTCGATCCTGGGGATGGGATAGGCATCCTGTTGTGTGACGTCGTTTAATTTCCGGTAGTCCACACAGAACCGCCAGGAGTCATCTTTCTTCCGCACCAGGACGACGGGGGAGCTCCAAGCTCCGTCGGCTGGCTCGATAAGGTCCTTTGCCAACAGTTTCTTGACCTGTCTCTCTGCCTCGGCCTCTTTCTCGGCTCCTAGCCGGTGTGGGGGTAGCCGGATGGGTCGGGTACCAGGTATCACAGGGATAGAGTGTTCGACCAGCGGGGTGCGGCCGATATCTCCATCGTCCCTGCTGAATACGTCCTGGTAGCGACTGAGGAGGTTCCGTAGTTGGTATTCCTCCCGTGTATTTTGGCAGCCCTTTTTGGCCTGGTCGAACAGTGGTCCTAGGTGTGGGGGCAGCTCCCTATCTTGTCGGTGGGGTTCTTGCTGAGAACCCTGTAGCGCCTGTATCTCACTGGGTTCCACTCCGGTGAAAGTCCCTATGACTTCTCCTGCTGGAACCTTTATGCTCTCTTGTGAGGGGTTCAGGCATCGAACCAGCACCCTTCCATGCTCGTCTGGGGCATTGATGCTCGTGGCCACTAGTAGCCCTCCTTCTCTACTTTCTATTATCCCTTGTGTACAGGGGGTCCGGCTGGTTAGGTGGCAAGGCACCGTTGCTTCTGCCTGGGGTGGAATGTGGGTGTCCCTCTGGACTTGCACTTTTGAGACCAGATCTCTGCCATGTCGGTCCGTACAGGTCAGTTCCTTTCCTTGTACGCACAAGGTAGGTCGGTTGAACCCCATCTGGCAGTTCTGCTTTGTTAAGAACGGCATGCCCAGGATTACATCCTCATTGATCTGGCTCACGACAAATGTCTCTTCGTATTTCACGTGTCGTATCCTCCCGGTCAGCGTAATCAATCCATAAAAGGGCAGTCGAGTGCCATCTGCCATCAAGCCATGTGAATCATAGTCTTGTAGGTGATGTTGTTGCTGCGGGGGAAGTAGGTCGAACACCCGTTTCGACAGTAAGTTTGTGTTACACCCGGTGTCTATTAAGTAAGAGACTGAGCGTCCTTCTACCTTGCCTGGTAGGTAGTAGCTCGATTGGTAGGGTCTCTCTACTTGGTTGAGGTGAACAGTGAGGGGCTTTCGGGTAGTCTTTGGGGTCGGTTTTGACCTCTGGTTCCTTCGTCGTTTTGAGGGGGGCTCTTGTGGATGGCTTACCCTAGTCTCCTCCTCCTCTTCCTCCTCTTCATCGTCCTCCGATGTCTCATCGGTCAGCGGGCTGAACCTGTTGTTCAGCTGAATGGGTAGGGGTCCGTTTTGAATGAAACGGTCTCTTCCTTCTCGAGGTCGACGGGGGTGGGGGGCCCTGTTGCAGCCAGTAGGGGTTCCTACTGCTGCGGGCCGTACCCGTTTCCCTGACGTGGGTACCATGGTGTAGTTGGGCATCGGCTCCTTATGTGTCCGGTACGCTGACATCCCCAGCAGCGCGTTGGAGGGGGCTTGTCAGCTCCTTCTTTGATACGGGCCACTTCTTGGCTCAATTCCTCCACCACCTTGAGGAGCTTGGCTAGGGGATCTCCTACCTCTTGACACTTGAGTGCGGCTTCAGGAGGGGTTGGGGTGTCTTCTATCTCTTCTTCCTGTACGATTCGTACGTTGGGTTGTAAAGGGTTCTGATGCTGAACTTGCAAGAACTCGTTCCCCGCTTGGACGGCCTCCTCTAAAGTCGTCGGCCGAATGGCCAACAAATGCCGTTGGAGATACACATGTCCCAGTGTATTCTGGAACGTCTGCATGGTGAGGTCCTCCCTGTTCTGGAGCGGTAGGTCTCCGTAGGCTGCTTCCACCAGCCGTTCGATTTGGAGTGGGTGTTCCCTCAGCGTTTCCTTGTGTGCCTTTCGGTAAGTGGTCAGCCTGGTCTGTGCCTCCGTGCGGGTCAAGCCAAAACTTGCCCTTAATGCCCGAGTGATGGCCGCGGTGTCGACCCCTCTCCCACACTGTTCGGCCTTTCCCATGAGTGCCTGTCGAAGGTGGATGGTAGCTTCCTCTGGCAACCATCTATTGGCTCTGGCGACTTCCTCGAAGCGTTGGATGAAGTATCCAACATCTCCTTCTCCGTTGAACTGGGGTACTCTGAAGCGGTCCCTTCCATTGCTTGTCGACATTCGATCCAGAATGTCAGCTAACGTGCCCATGATTTGTAATGGTGACCCATCACGATCTGAGCTGAGTGCTCGTCGCCTGCTAGCCATCTCCGCGCCTGCTGCCTCCTGTTTGTGTTCACCGTTCCTGTGGGTCGTTCGCTAGGATTCCTCACAATCCCACTGCTGCCACCAATGTACAGGAATTTACCGTCAGGAGTGGTAGCGACCACCTGTACAACGGCCCACAGTAATAAGTAAACACAACAGTGCAGTGTACGCCTATCTATCTCGCCTTCCACCTATCCCGAGGAGTAGGTGTAGTGGGTCGAACTAGCCGTTCGAATAACCGTTCCAGTATCACTTGCCCGTAGGTCAAGTGCAGTGTGAGTCGAGATCGACTGACCACTTTCTACTGACTGTTTATTCTAGTTGCTAGTCGACTGAGTCAGTGCAATGTTCCTGTCTACTTTGTGTGTGCAATTGCTGAACTTCCCAAGTTCTTTCTCCAGCGCAATCAGTGCAAGCTTACTTGTGTGGTTTCATGCAAGGCTACCAGTGCTATAGCATAAGAGCGCTTATGCTATCAGTCCAAACAAGCAAGTGAGAGTGTAGGCAGTAACTCTGAGTTTATTTGGACAAGACACGGGTATTTAAGCACAAAAAGTTATATAATAATGAGTGACATAAAATAGACAAAGCAGGCCACGCCTGGTACACAAGATTGGACAGTGGCTAACCAATAGAACTGTAGAAAATACAAACAGGTGTGGCTTGGCAGCACGGTTGGCTGCCCAAGCACATGTATGAAAATATTGAATGTGTGCAAATAATGAATCTATATAAAATGAGTGCAGTCGATAGAACGATATATAAAATGGATAGGCAATTCGGCAAGAGAGTAATATAAGTAGATAGGAGTATGATATAGTTCGGCAGTTAGTTTCTTGCTACTGCGGTCGACCGATCGTTGGGTCGAGACGTGTTTCCTCCACAATATTGATTCCCGCGAAAGCATTGGTTTGTATTCGCGTGAAAATAAAATGTTTATTCCCGCGAAAGCATTGGTTTGTATTCGCGTGAAAATAAATTATTCATTCTCGCGAAAGCAACGGTTTCCATTCGCGTGAAAATAAATTATTTATTCCCGCGAAAACATTGGTTTGTATTCGCGTGAAAATAATTTTGTTATTCCCGCGAAAGCAACGGTTTCCATTCATGTGAAAATAATGCTGATTCATAGCAGTGCAACTTAAGCTATATAAGAAGCACTGTTTTCATACAGAAAGCATTCACTTCATCGTTAGTAACTGAAGGAAGAAGATCTACTACATCATCATCTACTACAGCCCTCCTTCTTCATCATTTGAGTTACATAGGAAACAGCTGAAGTTCAAACAACTATGTATATAATTCATCTAATTCAAAGAAAAACAAGTCTTCATTTGTGATGTAAGTATTTATATTTCGTTTTAATTGTAATCAATTTAAGCGTGAAGACATTTTCTGAACAAAAAACAAGATTATTCACTATTTAAGATATCAAAAAATGCTGTATGTAAGTTTTAATTATGTTTATTCTTATTATTTCAGGGCTTCAAAATGAAAAAAGTACTCCTTCTTCATCCGAATTTTATAGAAAGCAGCTCTCAAGTTCAAACTAACTGAAGGAAGAAGATCTACTACATCATCATCTACTACAACCCTCCTTCTTCATCATTTGAGTTACATAGGAAACAGCTGAAGTTCAAACAACTATGTATATAATTCATCTAATTTAAAGAAAAACAAGTCTTCATTTGTGATGTAAGTATTTATATTTCGTTTTAATTGTAATCAATTTAAGCGTGAAGACATTTTCTGAACAAAAAACAAGATTATTCATTATTTCAGATATCAAAAAATGCTGTATGTAAGTTTTAATTATGTTTATTCTTATTATTTCAGGGCTTCAAAATGAAAAAAGTACTCCTTCTTCATCCGAATTTTATAGAAAGCAGCTCTCAAGTTCAAACTACTAGGAATATCATTCATTTTAATTCAAAAGAAAGACAAGTCTTCATTTCTGATGTAAGTATTTACATTCTATTACAATAGTAATCAATTCAAGTATATTGAAAAAAAATTGAAACCTTAGTCTTTTTTTTATTTTTTTGCTATAAAGCATTATCATTTTTTTTATTAGAATAACAACGAACTAGATCAAAAGGAAAGAACTTTCCAACAAAACTTCAACTTGAGTAATAACTGAAGCTACTACTTGTATTATATATAAATAATGTGTCGAGTAACAAACAACAGATATGTAGCAAACACTATTTATAATGAAAAAAAAGAAATGCGAAAAACTCGGAATTGCTTCGAAAATACTAAAGACTGCACTGAATGGATAGATGATAGTTTACTCGTTACTTCGTCGTTGTTTTTACAACGAAATTTTCCTGATACCACTGCAATCACTTATGTCGTCGCAACTTATCCTGATAATCACTGTAGTCTTTTGTCATTAAAATTACAAAAAACTATTGCGCGACTTTCCCCAGCGGACTTTTTCAAGTTCATTTGCAATGAACTCTCTTTTTATGAAAGAGAGACTTTAATGTTTGATGAAAGTTATCGAAGAAAATCATTTCTTACAAATTGGAGACGAGTAGGTAAACATTGTGGTGAAAACATGGCTGCAGCTGGTTTCTATAACCTTGAAAAAGACAACGCTGTTCGATGTGTTTTTTGCCAAGGGGTATTACTAAACTGGAAGGATGAAGATGAACATCCGATGAAAGAACACGCTAAAAGTTTTCCGTTTTGTCGATTTGTTAGAGGATTTAACACTCACAATCGTCTGTATAGACCTAGGAAACTACTTGCAGATGAAATGAAAAACATCTCAATTGTCAAAAGTTATACGATGGAAGAACAAAAGACCAGAAGAGGAGATTTAACTGCAGAAGTATTACCTCTAGGTATATCAATTGATCGTGCTGATACACCACGTTTTGCTACTGAAACATCTAGAGAAGACAGTTTCAAACAATGGAAGGGTAAAGTCTCCATGAAACTCCTTTCCAATGCAGGTTTCTACTATACTAAGTTCGGAGATAGTGTAAAATGCTTCTTTTGCTCAGGTGAACTTAAAGAATGGGAAGAGAGTGATCTACCGTGGGAGGAATACTGTCGATGGTTCCCAGACTGTTATTTTTTACTCGGGAGTAAAGGTGAAGAGTATGTTGAGGATGTTTACATGCGAACGGAAAAAGGCAAAAGGTGTAAGCGACGGGTTGAAAAATATCGAGAAAAAGTAAAACAAATAACGCACAACAATGACACCGAAGAAATGAAACTTATTTGCAAAAAACTAGGATACAGTCAAAACGATATCGAACAAGTTTTAGTGTTAAATGGAAAACCTTTTGAGCGAATAGGTTTTATGATTGAAGCCTTACATATTTTTGAAAATGATTTTACAACTGTTGAGAATTCGTCAACACTGTTAAAAAATGATGCTAAATCAATTGATTCGTTAAAAAAAGATAAAGATCAGACTAAGCAAAGCAAACTCGCTCAATGTGTGTCTGAGACGCATGAAAAAAAAGTAATTGCAAATCATATCTCTCTTCCATGTGGTCATCTCATTTACTGTAGTGAGTGTAAGGAAAAAGCGCTTACTGAATGCTCATCAGAAGTAAAACCTTGCCCAATCGATGGTTGTCAGGTTGAAATTAAAGCATTTATGAAGATCTACATGAGCTAGCATAACAATTAACCTCAAAAAAAAGAAAAAGTAATGAATGATTAAATAGGTGTTTCAATTTGAAAACGTATCATTCGCGTTTTGTAATTTAACGGAATAACAACAAATATGTTACGTGTTGAAGACTTTGCTCACCAAGAAGCTTCCGATGCTATAGGACCTAAGACTTTTTTGGCTGAGGTTTCTGATGAAATGTTGAGGATTTATTTTACGGAGGAATGTGTATACTGTGTACTAGGAGGAAGTTTTTACAAGCAAGCAACCAATCTATCGCTACTAAACTGTTACTGTTCACACGTTGATGACAAATGTATCACTTGTAAAAGATATGCTGAAATGGTTGAAGGTGCTACACCTACCAAAAAAGAATTGGGTGATGCTATCGACTGGATTGATAGAAGACAAGTTTTGAAAAATGCTAAAATGGGTTTTTTGGTGCATGATGAATGGATTAATGCTTTTTTGGATCTTTCCACTGATGATTTGAAGTCTCCCTTTTTGTTAACAAATTTGAGAGCACGATTAAATCCCTACCTATTACCTACTAGTCAGAGCAAACTGGCTTATCAACGACTAAAGGATAAATTACTTGCGATAGCGGAAGGATATCCATACGCTCACACTCTTGATGAAAAAGAAGACTCAGTCAACCCGATAATAACTATTGATTCGACAAATATATCTGAAGACTCATAAAAGAACTGCTACAAAAAAAGTTGCTTCATTTATCTCTGAACTACAGCAGAAACATGAGTGGAAAAACTCAAGGATTCAAGTCAATTGGTACATTGGCTGATTTTGTTCCTAAGTTCATAAGGACTCATTTTGAACACATTCCTTTAGAGCGTTCGAATCCTCTTTTTGTTCAACTCATCACCGAAGAAGTATTTTATTTTGTGTTAGGATTCAATCTAGTTCGTAAATCAATACAAAGCATGCTTTTGAGCTGTAATTGTATTTGTATTGTATTTGTATTTGTATTTGTATTGTATTGTATTGTATTTGTAATTGTATTCCTCTCGAATGCTTAAACTGTTTTAGGAGCTTTGATCCAAAAGTATGCTGTCCGCAAGCCAAGTTGATAGATTTTGAAGATCTCAAAAGAGCGATCGAACTGATTGATATAAAGAAATGTTTGAAAGATGCTGAACTGGGTGATTTGATAGATATTTCGATTTTAAGAGGTTTGACTTCATTTCGCTGGACAGAAACACATGTTCTTTTGTCTCAATCTCGGTTGGAACCATACTTACATTTTAGTAACCACTTTGATGAGATTGTTTCACATCTTCAAAATCGGTTGAGAGAGCTGAACAAGCCGCTAGCCACGCTAGCCACTTACGTATAAATAGAAAAAACATCAAGAAAGAAAGTATTCAACTTTCAACACTGAAAGCGAAAACATTTTAAAAAATGAGCTGCGTATTTATCTTGCTACTGGCACTAACATTTCCCAATGTTAGTGGAGTATTCTATACCAACGAAATTGATGAATGTATAGCCGGAGCTATGGATAAAAATGATGTCTTGGTTTTTTCACCTTTCGAAAGGACTATACGATATAAAGATGAAAATGGAAAAAACTGTGTGCGACTCTACCCTCCTGACTTATTATATTGTGGTTTTTTCATACCTCAAAGCGCTTCTTGGATCTGCAAGGACACAACTTCTACAGATTCTGTGCCTTGTGATACTACAACAAAATACGTTTTGAATCAAGCGGAATGTGAAATGGGTATTACAAATAATACGGAAGGACTTACTCAAAATACAAAAGTATATCGAAATGGGGTTTTATGTGCATTTCAATACAACAGCAGACGTGTGATCTGTCCAATAAGAAGACAGTTTGAGACATTCAAATTTGCATGCATGCAATGCGCTCATTCCGATCATTCGATCAACAAGGAACCTACAGATACCCTGACCTGCAATACACCAACAAAATACACTCTGAATCAGGAGGAATGCGCAATAGGGGTTAAAAATAATACGGAAGGTCTTACTCAAAATACAAAACTATTTTGGAATGATGAATTAGGTGTATTTGAATACAACACCTCACGTTTGATTTGTCCACCAACAGAAGAGTTTGAGACAACCAACTTTGCATGTGTGGAATGCAATCGTTTGACCAACGAGGAGCCAAAAATAGCTACTATCATCACTAACATCAATGGTATTGAAGGTGTAAATTTGTCATTTTCGAGTTTTGAAAGTTTGAAGTCTGTTCAAAACAAGATTATCATCAGTATCACATGTCAAGGAGATACCAAAGACAAATGCAATCCCAAGGTTATAAATATAGAGCTTTAGTTAAAGCATATTAACCAAAAACCACCGAAATGCAAGACAGTTAACTCTAGATGATGAAAGCATAAACTAGGTTAAAAGTCTCTCTCTCTGAATAAAAAAATGAGATATCGCATCTATCTCCTATTATTCCCAATCCTAAGTGGTTATTGTCTTGTAACAGAGGTTAAACCATTCACTTTATCTCATAGAGCGTCTGGATGTTTTCGGGGAATTCTTAATATGGAAGCGGTTGATTCAGTAACTCATATTTTAAGAAAAAACTTAAAATATCGTATGCATACACTCACATGTTTCATGGAACCTGCTCTCCGACGTAGAAGCTGTGACACTTATGATATGTGGCCTCAACACTACTTTGTTTGCAAAACCGATGAAGCTTTAAATTACATTCGTTTATACGATGAAGGATTACTAACTACGACTTGAAGAACAACTCCAACAACAACCACTGCAACTCCACATACAACGACAACAATCACCACAACTCCACAGACAACGACGACAACAACCCCGACGACAACCACTACAAACAAGCCAGTAGTTCCAGCTTTATCACCATCAATTCCATCTCTTCCACAAGCTCTGGGTTTAGTCGATTTAATTTTGGAACAGCCAAGCCCTACAAACTCTACCATATACAATTCTGAAGAAATCGAAACTACTACTGATTGTGTGTGTGATAGATACATCATATGCAAAAACAATTCAGTATCAATTACAAATTCAACACCGTCGATTTATAGAGTTTTTATTTATAATGATTTGGAGGGTTTTTCAAAACTTTCTCTGTCTATATCGGAAAATAGTAAACTTAAGCTTGAAGAAAATCTTCTCATCATCATTGAACCTGAATGTGATGATATTTCTTGTAAAGTCATCAAATACTTTACAAATTAAAAAGTTTTTATAGACTTTAACTCTATATATTCAACTTATTACACTCTATTATGATATCTATTTTATCACATTCTCCTTTTTTGTAAATTTGTACAATTAGATGAAATTTAACCATTTAGAGAATGATTTCTTTTTGCAAAAAATTAATGAAAATTGAATGAAATGAAAAAATATTTCACCAAATACCTCTTTTTTGTCAAAGAAAGGTGTAGAATAAAGAGCTCACTCAAAAATTGATTTCAATACAATGGACTACTGAATTATTATATCATTTTCAATCAGATATATGTAGATACATACAAACGGATGAAAATCTCTCATCATCCACTTTTTCATTTGAAATGATATTGGAACTATTTCAAGCTCACAATATTTAACATGTTCTCTTTATGTATCCCTACTTATTATACAATAAATGTATATATTCACATATTGTTTCATTTTTAATCATTGGATTTATTCAGTGTAGATGTATCTGTAGAATTATCAAAACTTAAATGTCATACATTCAAAATCTATATGCCATATAAGTTCAAAATAAGTAAAAAAATAATCAAAAACTCAAATGCCACTTAAATGCCACTCAAATGCCACTCAAATACCCCTCAAGTAAAATACAATATAAACTCGGCGAATTCATCCAACGCCGTAACACATTGTCTAAACTCCAAGGTCTAATCCACAAAAAAACACTTGGTAGGGAGATCTGCTCATATATTACTACTCTTATAAGGTAATGAAGCTGTACCTTTTACTCTATAAATAGAGCTGCTGTGCCTTGGGCAGGCAGTTGTTATAGTGTAAGCATCCGTTTTACTTGTAATATAATAAAGTATACGCATTGAGAGAACACTTCTAGTACGTTTGAGTCGAGGACTCTGTGAGTTGTTAACGTCGTTGGAGATTGAGATAGAAGCGAGTGGAAGGAGAGGAGTGAAGAATCCGTTGTGTTAGCTAATAGAAGACACAAATCTATTACTTTGGTGGCAGCAGTGGGATATCCGAAGAACAAAGACACAATGGACAGAGAGAGAGAAAGAAGGTAAGAAGCAAGAAGATATAGATAGAGAAGATAGAGAGAGAAAGAAGAAAGAAAATAAGGTGAGAAGATAAGAAGATTGCGAGAAAATAAAGTAGAAAGAAGAGCTAGGAACTACACCAAGCCTGGTCACCCTGCTTACCACCATTTTCCCCTCACCCCGAAGTTACCTTGACCCTGTATACCCTGTATACTGCCGTTCCCCCTTACCCCGAAGCTATACATTGCCCGTATACCCTGTCTACCCTGTATACCTCCATCCCCCCTTACCCCGAAGCTACCCCGACCCGGGATACCCTGTATACCCTGTATACTGCCATTCTCCCTTACCCCGAAGCTATACAGTGCCGGTATACCTTGTCTACCCTGTATACCTCTACCCCCTCTTACCCCGAAGCTGTACTGTGCCAGTGTCACTTACTACACTACCCCCTTCCCCTCCCAGGAGTTATCCCGACCCGGGATACCCAGGATACTGATTTTCTGTACAAAACAATCATTCTATACCCCCTAGCTCGCCAGTAAACAAAAATGGCAACCCAGAGAGCAAGAAGCGCTGGCCGAAATCCCATTGTGGTTCAGCCAACAGTAGCCTTAGATGAGTTGACGGACGCCTTACAAAGATTGGTACAACCCCCCCAGAGACACACCCCAACCCCCTTCAAACCCCCCAAATACGATGGCACGGCCGACGTTGAATATTTTATCACTCGGTTTACCGAAGTAGCCGACGCAAATGATTGGGGCCAAGCTACTGCCCCTATTACACCTACGGGAGGCACTGAGAGACGACGCCCTTGAGTGTGGCCGCCCTCCCCATGTAGAAGGTATCTTTGCTGCCCTACGTGCACGGTTTGGACTTACCCCCAAAGAGGCACAAGCCCAGCTGATTACACTGCGTCGTTCTCCCAAAACTTCGTTGCGACAACACGCCAATGAAGTTGAAAAACTGGTCCGTGTTGCTTATGATGACCTGCCTCCCCAAAGAGTTGACCGCATGGTACTGGAAACCTTTGCTAGCACAATAGGCAATGCATACCTTCAACGACATTTACTGGCCGTGCAACCCCACACTGTCGAGGAAGCAGTCAGAGCAGGCAATGAATTTCTCCAAATCAAGACAGGATTTGAAGACAAACCTTCCCGAGTCAGAGTAGTGGAGGAAGAAGACGACATGTTAGAACCGCTCAGTGGTAGAACCCCAGCCAACCCCCACTCAGTCAAGTTCACCAGACGGCTACCCCGTCCCCAGACACCCTTGCTGTTCTGTTGAAAAACATGCAATTGCTCACCGACGCCGTCAAGCTCCAGTCGGAAGAGCTCCAGAGACTGAAGCAGCAACCAACCCCCCCCCCCGCTGGCCATACCCCACCCCTCCTACCCCCCGTCACACCTTCCCCCCCCTCAGTGTTGGGGGTGTGGTGCCATTGGTCACTTACAGAGGAGTTGTCCCGTCAAACCCTGGCCGTCTCCTACCCCCCTTCCTAACCAACCGTCAAAAAACGGGCGCCGCCCACAGTAGGAAGACCGGTTCCTAACTGCCCCCGGGCCCCTCAAAATTACAGGAAGGCGATAGAAAGACTAGAGCCACATAACCCTGTGACTCAGATTTCCCCTCCGCGTCAAGAGAGACGGCATCCTGTGCCAACCCCAGAACCCTGGCAGCTACCCACCGCCAACCGGTATGCGCCATTACAAGAGCTGGAAGATACAGACTACTACCCGTCTGCCCCGCCTGTCTGGGGTAACAATCAACCATATCACCCCCCTGCCCCCGTGTGCTGACCTTCCCCGCCCGTCTCGTCAGCGACACTCCGTTAGTCATGGACACAAATTATACTGCCCCTCTGAACCAGCTCAATCTCTAAGCCAAGGGATTCACCCCAAAAGCCCCCCTACTCCACCAACCAGAATACGCCCCTCCCGCCCTTGGGAGAGACAACCCCCAACCCCCAGACCATCAGCGGTCAGACCCACTGGCATTCCTTACTCTCCGCCAGAACGCCCCTACAAGGCAAGTTATTTCTTGCCCGGTCGAATTGAAGGCAAGCCCGTGTCTATACTCATTGATACAGGATGTACCACTAATTTGCTATCACAGCACCTGTTCAACCGGCTGTCTCCTACCACCCGGGATGCCCTCCAAGAGAGCGACACCCACGGCATTTTGGGGGATGGATCCCATATCCCCTTCTTTGGTACGCTAAATCTGCCCCTTCGACTGCGAGATATAAAGACGGATGCTACGTTCGTAGTCGGACAGATTAACGAAGACGCCATCTTAGGCATGCCCTTTCTTACCGCCCACCAGTGTCACATGAAATTTGATCGTTCAGTCATTGAAATAGATGGCCAAGAACTTCCATGCACTGACCAACATGGTAGGATGCTCTCCACGTCTGTCCAAGTCATAAGAGACACTCGCATTCCCCGGAATACCGAGGCGACGGTACTCTGTAAAGTTACCAACCCCTCACACCTCCCCCCGGTATAGTAGAAGGTACCCCAGACTCCCCGCCCCTCGCCGCCAGTCTCAACTCCCCTGATACCAAACACCACCTGCTCGTTAGATGCCTTAACCCCACTAGTCAGCCGTTAAATTTGAAAGCGAGAAAGACTATAGGCCGGTATACAGGTGTACAGGCCAGTGACGTAGAGTTGCCATTGGCGAAGAATCCCCCTACTTCCATTCCCCCCACTTTCCTTTCCTCCCCTGTCCCCGAGCACTTGCAGGCACTATACACCAAAGCCCTGGACAACTGCCACACCCCCAGTGAAGCTTTCCAGCTGGCCCAGCTTTTACACTCCTACGAGGAGGTGTTCAGTAAAGGATATCCCGACATGGGTCGTACCGACCTCGTGGCACATAGCATCCCCCTGAAGCCCGGAGCCCAGCCAATTAGACAACACCCTCATAGATTAGGACCCCACAAAGAGCGAGACGCCGAGGAGCAGGTGTCCAAACTGCTAGAGAGAGGGCTGATCGAACCCAGCACTGGTGCCTGGAGTTCTCCCGTGGTACTCGTCAAAAAGAAAGACGGCTCGTGGAGATTTTGCATAGACTATCGGCGGTTAAATGCAGTAACCCAACAAGATGCCTACCCCCTGCCCCGGATAGATGAGAGCCTGGACGCCTTGTCGGGTAGCCACTACTTCAGCACCCTAGACCTGGTGAGCGGGTACTGGCAGGTTCCCCTGGACGCAGATGCCAGCGACAAATCTGCTTTCTCCACCCGTTCCGGCCTATATAAATGGAAAGTCCTTCCCTTCGGATTAACTTCCGCACCCGCCACTTTCCAGAGACTCATGGAGAGGGTGCTCCATGGCCTCCACTGGAAGTCACTTCTCCTTTACTTAGATGACATCATAGTCATAGGCCCCGATTTCCCCACCCATCTCCATGGACTGTCCGAAGTGCTCCAGCGTCTCCAAGCAGCTGGTTTGAAACTAAAGCCCAGCAAGTGTGAGCTGCTTCAATCCCAAGTTCGCTACCTAGACCACGTTGTCAGCAAACAAGGTGTCTCCACTGATCCAGAAAAGATCGCTGCAGTGCGTGATTGGCCCCCTACTTGTCTTAAAGAACTACAAGCGTTCCTAGGAACTGTCGGTTACTACCGCCAGTACCTCCCACGGTTCTCTACTGTAGCCAAGCTCCTGACCAGACTCACTTGCAAAGATACCCCCTGGGAGTGGGCCCAACCTCAAGCAGAAGCGTTTGTGCTGCTCAAAGCAGGAATGGTCTCCGCCCCCATCCTAGGGTACCACGATGCCAACAGTCCCTATACCCTAGACACCGAAGCCAGTGACGATGGTGTCGGAGCCTTCCTGTCCCAGATCCAGAACAATGAAGAATGGGTGATAGCGTACTACAGTAAAACGCTGAGCCCCCCAGAGCGAAACTACTGTGTCACTCGCAAGGAGTTGTTAGCCGTAGTTAAGGCGGCGAAACACTTCCAGCCCTATATCTACGAACAACCCTTTAGAGTCCGTACCGACCATGCCTCCCTCATGTGGCTCTGCAAGAGGAAGGAACCTTCGAGCCAGATGGCTGGAAGCCCTCTCAGAGTTTCAGTTCACCATAGAACACCGTAGTGGACATTTGCACGGGAACGCAGACGGACTGAGCAGGCGTTGCCCCTCTGATTGCAAACAGTGTACCCACATTGAGAGTAGAGATGGTGGCCCCACCAAAAACGAGGTGACACAGACCTTCCAAAACCCCTCCCCTACCCCCCTTGCCCAGCCTTTGTCTACCCCCTCTACTCCCTCAGACCCCCGGGTAGTTTCCGTTGCCCGTCCACGTCCACCACCCCCTGATACAGATCTGATGGAAGCTCAAAAGACCGGCCGTCACCTCATAGCTGTCATGTATGAAACCATCCAAAGTAACACCCCCGTAGACCCCCAACAGCTTGAGCTTGGCAGCAATGAGTTGCGCCAATTGGAGAAGAGGAGACATTCTCCGCCCGGATGGTGTACTGGAGATACACCATGCCGGCCAAACCCAGTCGCACTGGTGCGCCGTGTGCCCTCCCAGTCTACGCGGTAAAGTCGTGTGGGAGACCCACGTCATGGCCCACCAAGGTATTCAACGAACACTCAAGAGGTTGAATCTCACCTGGTACTGGCCGGGTATGACAGCCGATGTACGGCAAGCGGTCAACAGCTACGAGACGTGCCAGCATGCTAAGCATAGGGGTACCAAACCCAACCCCGCACGACAACGCATGTATGCCGGCCGGCCTTGGCAAAAACTAGCGGATGATCTAGTTGGTCCCGTTCCTGAGACCCAGCGTGGTAACAAGTGGATTTTGGTCTTGACGGATCATTTTACCCGCCGGACGGACGCCCTCCCCCTCCCAGACGCTACAGCCCCAGTAGTGGCCACTGCCCTAAACGAGCGTGTATTTAGCTATTTCGGTTTACCCGAGCAAATGCATACCGATCAGGGTGCCCAATTTGAGTCCAGCCTGATGAGAGAGCTATGCACCATTTGGAGGGTGGCCAAGACCCGTACTACCCCCTACCACCCTCAGGCCAATGGAGTTGTAGAGCGGAATAATAGAGTTCTCGGAGACGCCTTACGTTCTCTCCTCCTGAAGAGACGCCCTGAGGAATGGGATTTGGTCCTTCCCCAAATCATGAGAGCTTTTCGCGCTACCCCCACTCTACTACTGGTGAAACGCCCAACTTCCTTATGATGGGTAGAGAGTTGCGTCTCCCTGATCAGCTGACCTACCACCCCCCTCTGCTAGAGTGCGTACCAGTTCACGAATATGCCCGAGCCCTGCAAGAGAGACTAGAGGACGTCCACGAGGCACTGAGAATGGAACAGAAGCAGACTAGAGGAGACGACGGAGAGGAGCCGTCGTTATTCCAACCAGGAGATGAGGTCTGGCTAGAGAACAAGAGGCGAAGAAAAAGAGAGAACCCCAAGCTCCAACCCAAGTTTGTTGGGCCCTATGTCATCAAAGAGGCCTACAGCAACCACACCTACCTAATTGACCGACATGGACAACGTTCGGTGTAAAATGGTAGCCGCCTCAAACCATACAAAGCTTGCCTTGAGCCCTACGGCCAAGCTCCAGCAGCCATGGAACCAGCTCGCCGTTCCAACATGCGTGGCACTGCCCCCCGCAGGAGAAGAAGTCCCCCCCCCCCTCCCCTTCAAGACATTCCCCTTCCCTTCCTAGAGCTCCCGATCCCACCAAGCTTTCTCCCAGCATTGCCATCCCCCCACTTCCCCTATTAGAAGAACGTACACCACCTCGCATACAGCAACCCTTACAAGAGACCCCACTCAACACCTCCAGCGAGTTTTGTGCAAATCGGCCAAGAACTGGCCAAAATAGGAGCCAGGCCCCGAATGTGGGAGTTGCCCCACCACCAGTCACCACACCCCCTGTTATAGCCCCTGCACCTACTGGCCGCCCTAGGCGTAACGTGGGACCACCCCAACGCTATGGAGAGCCCTGGTGCCATCAAGTAGCTAGTGAGCACGAGCAATTGTTCGAACAACAATATCAGGAGAAGATGAGACTGACAGCCGAATTAACGGCCTTCACCACTAGGACTGAGGACCCCCACACCCCCATGCCTCAACTTAAAAAAATTGCCAAGACCTGCTCTACCTACTCCGAACATCTTAACACCCACGTTCAAAACCCCGTGGCTACAGAGCCCCCCTGAAACACCCCCCTTGCCCCACTGCCATGAGTGACGCCTCCCAAGAAGTAGAACGGGATGATGTGGAGTCAGACAGTCAAGAAAGTGCAGCTCCTCTGCAATCTAAATCCACTACCGAGCAACCCGCTTACTTGCTGCAGCTGCTGATTAACCACCTACAGACAATGACGACCCGCAACGACAAACTTTCCTTACCACTAGAGCCAGAGGATAATGATTTACTCCTCGAGGCCGGCTTAGTTGAGTGTCAACCTCCCCCCAGTAACCATGAGGAGGAACTGTTGGAAATATCAACCAAAGAGGTGCTGTTGCCTACCAACCTCCCAGTAGAAGTCGCTACTAGCAGCCAAGATGATGAATTAACTGCTCACAACGACTGGGTTTTGGAATCTTCTACTGCTTGCGATCCCCTGGCCCTAACCCCTAAAGAATCGTCACCCGCCTTACTCACCCTAAATGAGTTTCCCCCTCTCCCCTACCCCCCACCCACTTACTAACAACCAATACTACCCCCAGCTTGACACCCCACCCCCAGCGTAGCTACAGTCAATGTATCAAAGACCCCCCAAGCCACTCCAAACCTCGGAAAGTGACTCTGAATCTACCATGGCTCGGAATAGGTGGACCACCCTGAAAAAAGTCATCCCTGGCAACCCATCCTTGTCTCCCCAGTCGCCGCCCAAAAATGAGAGAGAAAACGAGTAAGAGACAACTCTTCCATCCTCCCACACCAATCAGTCATGCCTATCTATAAATATATATTTAAATTAGAGACTCCGTCGCTAATGAAGCGGAGTATGTGGGAGATTTGCATGATAAGTAAATGGTGGCAACCCCCCAACCCCCCTCTGTACACCCCTGGTGCCCTTAATAATCAGTTACTACCCCGCCAGAGCCCTACCTCCCCAGGGGTTACTTCGAATCCCCTGAAAAAGGGATACCAGCTACCTCGTGTCGCTATTCCCCTGTATACATCAAATTTAGCTATCCCGAACCTACCCCGAACCACCCCGGGTCAGCTACCCTGGGCCGGGATAGAAAGTGGGTGGAAGAGGTAGCCTGGGATCTAAGCTACCTAATGCCCCGATCAGAATTCAAATCGGACAACTACGAAGCCCAGGAGAGCAGGCCAAGTACAAGCATGCCCTAATAAGGACTGGAAGATTACCAGCTACAGAAAAGAGCGGCAACAAGTGCCCAGAGCAAAGCACCATGTGCTCTCTACGTGATTGGACTGCTTTATTATTATGTGTTGTATTGTGTATTATCAGTGGCAATTTCCTTGTATCATGTATTATCATTCGTTTGTGCCTTATAAGGTAATGAAGCTGTACCTTTTACTCTATAAATAGAGCTGCTGTACCTTGGGCACGCAGTTGTTAAAGTGTAAGCACCCGTTTTACTTGTAATATAATAAAGTATACGTATTGAGAGAACACTTCTACTACGTTTGAGTCGAGGACTCTGTGAGTTGTTAACGTCGTTGGAGATTGAGATAGAAGCGAGTGAAAGGAGAGGAGTGAAGAATCCGTTGTGTTAGCTAATAGAAGACACAAATCTATTACAATATCACTATATAATAAAATATGCAGCCACCCAAACTGGCTGTTAGCGTGTCACAAAAATTTGGTTGTTGGGGTAATTTTTGTAATTCTTCACCCAAACTGCATTGGTTAGTGCACTCAGTATATTTGCCTGCTATATCCATTATATTGCCTACTCTATAGGTCTGTAGTATTAATTCTTGTTGAAATCCATCACAATACTTTATTATGTTGAAACTAAATGTAATGTATTGACAAATAGTTCTCCAAACATTTACCATATCTCAAATCTGGTCTGTCAGAAAGTTTTTTCACACGTTTTGAAAGGATAATGACAGTTTTGAGTCAGTTTTCTAAAACAAATTTTGAAGTTTTGGGCTAAATAAATGGAAAATCAAAACTACGAGTTGGACTCCTTTCAGACACGAATGGAAGGGAGAAAAGCTTTTCTTTTATAGTTTCTTTCCTTTCAGCCGTTATTTCTTTTATTACACAGTAAATAGACCGTGAGTTATGAATTGAGAAGAGGTAGGGGGGGGGGGGGGGCTCAAGTAGAATAGGTGGGGGAGGGGTGTGACGGATAAGAAGTTAACAACCAGAGTTTCTCAGCTATCCCTGTTGTAGCCTACATAGACAGCTTTAGTTCCTGGTTTGGGTTGGCTCAATGGTAGCTGTAGCTCCCCAGAGTAGCTTTGAAGATGTATAGGAGGGTTGTGGTAGTGACAGGAGGCAGAGGGTGTAATGGAGTGCAAGAGATGGAGTTAGGAAGGCTGCAGTTGAACAAGTTTAGCATGAGTTTATTAATTTATAATAGAAAGTCTGGGTCGTGTGAAATACGGCTATTGTTAAATAACTAAACAGAAATGTCACAAGTAGTATAAGTTTGAATATATCTAAATAACGTGGTGGACTTTTGCCTTACCTTCAGTGACACAACTGCTCAACACTGCAGCTAATGTGCTACAGTACTGGCTAGTCTCACACAACTGCTCAACACTGCAGCTAATGCGCTACAGGACTGGCTAGTCTCACACAACTGTACTGTAATTATCTCCACTCTGAACCTGCTCATTTACGAACAATCTAGTAGGTGTCTGCTACAACAGATTCTGTAGCCCTCCCAGCTGTTCCCAGGATTCTATCCAGAGTTAAGGCACTCAACAACAACCCCTTCTACTATCTTCTCAAAAAAAAGCAGTGACTCCATAAATGGTAGCAAAGGCTCCTTGGTACGTGGTCCTACAAGTAGCAATCAACAAGGGTTGTCAATTCTAAGGACATCAGGCTTTCACATCAATTGATCGCCGGCTATGTAGGTCAGAGACCTGATTCGGTATAGGTTCTCTATGTCTTATATGACAGATCCCGAATGTGGATACCCACTCGGTATTGGCCCTATATGTTACATAAAAGGGATCCTAATTCTGGATAGTGAATCGGTTTGGGAGGTCTCAAGTCTGCATATGACATATATGGTATAACGGAGGGACCACAAAATATATAGTAAATGGGCATGAAGGGAAATTGTTGGATTGATATATAAGGGCAAGGGAGGTGGTGGGATAAGGGAAGGGCTGGGATAAGGGAGGTGGTGAGATAAGGGAGGTGGTGGGATAAGGGAAGTGGTGGGATAAGGGAGGTGGTAGGATAAGGGAAGTGGTGGGATAAGGGAGGTGGTAGGATAAGGGAGGTGGTGGGATAAGGGAGGTGATGGGATAAGGGAGGTGGTGGGATAAGGGAAGTGGTGGGATAAGGGAGGTGGTAGGATAAGGGAAATGGTGGGATAAGGGAGGGACGGGATAAGAGAGGTGGTGGGATAAGAGAGGTGGTAGGATAAGGGAAATGGTGGGATAAGGGAGGTGGTGGGATAAGGGAAATGGTGGGATAAGGGAGGTGGTGGGATAAGAGAGGTGGTGGGATAAGGGGGGGTGGTGGGATAAGGGAGGTGGTGGGATAAGGGAAGGGGTGGGATAAGGGAGGTGGTGAGATAAGGGAGGTGGTGGGATAAGGGAAGTGGTGGGATAAGGGAGGTGGTAGGATAAGGGAAGTGGTGGGATAAGGGAGGTGGTGGGATAAGGGAGGTGGTGGGATAAGGGAAGTGGTGGGATAAGGGAGGTGGTAGGATAAGGGAGGTGATGGGATAAGGGAGGTGGTAGGATAAGGGAGGTGATGGGATAAGGGAGGGGGTGGGATAAGGGAGGTGGTGAGATAAGGGAGGTGGTGGGATAAGGGAGGTGTTGGGATGAGGGAAGGGATGGGATAATGGAGGTGGTGGGATAAGGGAAGTGGTGGGATAAGGGAGGTGGTAGGATAAGGGAAGTGGTGGGATAAGGGAGGTGGTGGGATAAGGGAGGTGGTGGGATAAGGGAAGTGGTGGGATAAGGGAGGTGGTAGGATAAGGGAGGTGGTGGGATAAGGGAAGGGCTGGGATAAGGGAGGTGGTGGGATAAGGGAGGTGATGGGATAAGGGAGGGGGTGGGATAAGGGAGGTGGTGAGATAAGGGAGGTGGTAGGATAAGGGAAGTGGTGGGATAAGGGAGGTGGTGGGATAAGGGAAGTGGAGGGATAAGGGAGGTGGTGGGATAAGGGAGGTGTTGGGATGAGGGAAGGGATGGGATAATGGAGGTGGTGGGATAAGGGAAGTGGTGGGATAAGGGAGGTGGTAGGATAAGGGAAGTGGTGGGATAAGGGAGGTGGTGGGATAAGGGAAGTGGAGGGATAAGGGAGGTGGTGGGATAAGGGAGGTGGTAGGATAAGGGAAGTGGTGGGATAAGGGAGGTGTGGGGTAAGGGAGGTGGTAGGATAAGGAAGGTGGTGTGATAAGGGAAGTGGTGGGATAAAGGAGGTGGTGGGATAAAGAAGGTGGTGGGATAAGGGAAGGGGTGGGAAAAGGGAAGTGGTGGGATACGGGAGGAGGTGGGATAAGGGAGGTGATGGGATAAGAGGAAGGGTGGGATAAGGGAGGTGGGATAAGGGAAGTGGTGGGATAAGGGAGGTGGTGGGATAAGGAGGTGGTGGGATAAGGGAGGTGGTGGGATAAGGGAGGTGGTGGGATAAGGGAGGTGTGGGATAAGGGAGGTGTGGGATAAGGGAGGTGGTAAGATAAGGAAGGTGGTGGGATAAGGGAGGTGGTGGGATAAGGGAGGTGGTGGGATAAGGAAGGTGGTAGGATAAGGGAAGGGGTGGGATAAGGGAAGTGGTGGGATAAGGGAGGAGGTGGGATAAGGGAAGGGGTGGGATAAGGGAAGTGGTGGGATAAGGGAGGAGGTGGGATAAGGGAGGTGTGCGATAAAGGAGGTGGTGGGATAAGGGAGGTGGTGGGATAAGGGAGGTGGTGGGATAAGGGAAGTGGTGGGATAAGAGAGGTGGTGGGCTAAGGGAGGCGTGGGATAAGGGAGGTGGTGGGATAAGGGAGGTGGTGGGATAAGGGAGGTGGTGGGATAAGGGAGTGGTGGGATAAGGGAGGTGGTGGGATAAGGGAGTTGGTGGGATAAGGGAGGGGGTGGGATAAGGAAGGGATGGGATAAGGGAGGAGGTGGGATAAGGGAGGTAGTGGGATAAGGAAGGTGGTGGGATAAGGGAAATGGTGGGATAAGGGAGGTGGTGGGATAAGGGAGTTGGTGGGATAAGGGAGGGGGTGGGATAAAGGAAGTGGTGGGATAAGGGAGGTGGTGGGATAAGGAAGGGATGGGATAAGGGAGGAGGTGGGATAAGGGAGGTAGTGGGATAAGGAAGGTGGTGGGATAAGGGAGTTGGTGGGATAAAGGAGGTGGTGAGATAAGGGAAGTGGTGGGATAAGGGAGGTGGTGGGATAAGGGAAGTGGTGGGATAAGGGAAGTGGTGGGATAAGGGAGGTGGTGGGATAAGGAAGGTGATGGGATAAGGGAGGTGGTGGGATAAGGGAGGTGGTGGGATAAGGGAGGGGGCGGGATAAGGAAGGAATGACATAAGGGAGGTGGTGTGATAAGGGAAGTGGTGGGATAAGAGAGGTGGTGGGCTAAGGGAAGGGGTGGGATAAGGTAGGTGGTGGGATAAGGGAGGTGGTGGGATAAAGGAGGTGGTGGGATAAGGAAGGTGGTGGGATAAGGGAAGGGGTGGGATAAGGGAAGTGGTGGGATAAGGGAGGAGGTGGGATAAGGGAGGTGTGGGATAAAGGAGGTGGTGGGATAAGGTAGGTGGTGGGATAAGAGGAAGGGTGAGATAAGGGAGGTGTGGGATAAGGGAGGTGGTAGGATAAGGAAGGTGGTGGGATAAGGGAGGTGGTAGGATAAGGGAGGTGGTGGGATAAGAAAGGTGGTGGGATAAGGGAAGGGGTGGGATAAGGGAAGTGGTGGGATAAGGGAGGAGGTGGGATAAGGGAGGTGTGGGATAAAGGAGGTGGTGGGATAAGGGAGGTGGTGGCATAAGGGAGGTGGTGGGATAAGGGAGGTGGTGTGATAAGGGAGGTGGTGTGATGAGGGAAGTGGTGGGATAAGAGAGGTGGTGGGCTAAGGGAGGCGTGGGATAAGGGAGGTGGTGGGATAAGGGAGGTGGTGGGATAAGGGAAGTGGTGGGATAACGGAGTGGTGGGATAAGGGAGGTGGTGGGATAAGGGAGTTGGTGGGATAAGGGAGGGGGTGGGATAAGGTAGGGATGGGATAAGGGAGGAGGTGGGATAAGGGAGGTAGTGGGATAAGGAAGGTGGTGGGATAAGGGAAGTGGTGGGATAAGGGAGGTGGTGGGATAAGGGAGTTGGTGGGATAAGGGAGGGGGTGGGATAAAGGAAGTGGTGGGATAAGGGAGGTGGTGGGATAAGGGAGTTGATGGGATAAGGGAGGGGGTGGGATAAGGAAGGGATGGGATAAGGGATGAGGTGGGATAAGGGAGGTAGTGGGATAAGGAAGGTGGTGGGATAAGGGAAGGGATAAGGGAAGTGGTGGGATAAGGGAGGGGGCGGGATAAGGAAGGAATGAGATAAGGGAGGTGGTGTGATAAGGGAGGTGGTGGGCTAAGGGAGGCGTGGGATAAGGGAGGTGGTGCGATAAGGGAGGTGGTGGGATAAGTGAAGTGGTGGGATAAGGGAGGTGGTGGGATAAGGGAGGTGGTGGGATAAGGGAGTTAGTGGGATAAGGGAGGGGGTGGGATAAGGAAGGGATGGGATAAGGGAGGAGATGGGATAAGGGAGGTAGTGGGATAAGGGAGGTGGTGAGATAAGGGAAGGGGTGGGAGTAGTAATATATGAGCAGATCTCCCTACCAAGTGTTTTTTTGTGGGGTCAAAATCCGGGGTGACGCAATGGGTTACAGCGTTGAATGAATTCGCCGAGTTTATATTGTATTTCATTTGAGGGGCATTTGAGTGGCATTTGAGTGGCATTTAAGTGGCATTTGAGTTTTGATTATTTTTTTACTTAATTTTAACTTATATGGCATATAGATTTTGAATGTATGGCATTTAAGTTTTTGATAATTTTTTTTACATAACTCGAACTTATATAGCATCTTGAGAGAGAGGAGAGAGGAGTTATATCTAGCTTGAATAAGTACATTGATTAAAAATGAATCAATATATAATTATATACATTTATTACATAATAAGTAGGGGTAAATATTCCCATATAATATGGCTAGAGTCAGTAAAGACTAAGTAATACAAAGCACTAGGTCTTGTAATGATAATCAATGCAAAGTCTTTTCCTTTACATCGCATCTTAAAAAATCATCAAATTAGTCTTCTATATGGTTAAAATTTACAGTATTTGGGAAATAATTGTAATAGGAAACATTATATCTATTAAAATTTACTGTAAATTTTATGTAGTACAAAGTACTACAACCTTCATTTATTCACTTGAGACTACATATCATCAGCATTCGAGATCAAGTCTATATATATATATATGTATATACAGTGTACTCCTGATATATCAAACCCGAGGGGACCATAAAATTTTGTTTGATATATGAGATGTTTGATATATAAAATCATGACCGTCGGACTTTTTTATGTACACATAATAAGTTACTATTACATGTATTTAAGCTCGGATATTAAGCATTTTGTCTTTTGTGATTGTGGTTTTTAGTAATTATTAATTAATTAAATAATTAATGGTGTTGAAGCTGAGAATTACAACAATTATGCAATGATGATGTAGGTAGTAGTAGCACATGTTGTTGTATATTATTGTGTTAGTTAAGTTACTGTTAGACTAAGTTGGTTTCATCATTACTTCTAACCACCTATCATCTATGACAACAAACGTAACAGCTACTACCTGCTGTTACTTATTATTTAATTCATTTATGACATTATTTATTGTTGTTGATGATGTTGTCATTGTTATTATTATTAATAATTATTAACAAAGTCATCATTTGTTATAACAATAATAAATAATTGGTCTCTAAAAAAATAACAGCATTATTATAATCATTATTATTAATAGGATAATAAATAATAAATTTTTAAGAAGTAGTAATAATAATAATAAATAAATAATAAGCAGCAGTGAGTGTGTGTATCAATTAATTATTGGTTTTAGTACTCTAGTTAAAATTAGTAGCAGTAGTAAGTAGTGTACTTTTTCTTGAGCTTGAAGTTTTCCTGACTCCTTTCTTGATTATTATTGCTCTCAATTCACACAGTGACAATAGTAATGTTATAGATAGATAGATATGTCTCTCCCCACATTTTGAATAAAGTCAACAACAGCAGGTGCAGACTAAATAAGGATAGCCTAGGCAAGCTCTCTAGCTACAATAAGGACCAGTTATTGTCAGTATCACAACAATAATAATATGGGGTCGACCTACCAGAGCTATACCACCGAGACAGAGTGTTTAATTGGAATGATAGACCTTGACATTCATATTCCAAGATGGCAGCCCCCATGAAAACTATTCTGAGTGTTTGATACTGCAATTTTATTTTCTACTATCGCATGCTTTGGTCGAAGTAGGACACTTTTTACTTGGGCTCATGCCAGATTAGGATTTTGTTGTTCGATATGTAAGAAATCATTCGATATAGGAGTAGGTAATTACAATGCATTCAGCTGGGACTGATGCAGTTTGTTTGATATACCCGGATTTTCGATATAACAGGATTTGATATATCAGGAGTACACCATTTTTAACAGCTGAGAGCCGACCTGATGATTGTGCCTAGAATTATTTTCTTTTTCCATCTCTTTTTTTCTAGCGCATGAAACAACTTTAAGTCAGCCAATAGTTTTAACATCTTTTACTATTTTACCTTTTAGTATATATATGTATATATATATATATATATATATATATATATATATATATATATATATATATATATATATATATATATATACGATGAATGATTTCTTGTATTATATATAGTTATAGTAACTGTTGTAAAAAGAAGACTATTATGAAGGTTTTTATTTAAGCCAAAGTAGGTTCGGTAGATACTCCATCAGAACACACTCGTCTTTTAGCATAAAAATATGTGAGTCCGCGCTTTATTTGCTTGTATGTCAACACTTTTTTATCCTTTAATACAAATCCTCGATTTTTACCCATAAACGACTTTTCTGTGTTCATTTAGATAACTGTCTTTGTTCAATTGATTAATTCGTTTGTTCAAACCTTTTGAGCTAAACTTGTTTCCTTTTTCTCACCAGCAGTAATAGGATTTAGAGTTAAGCGCAACAATTCCATCTCCGGTAAATTCCTCTTTAAGCAGTCCAGGTGTTCTTTTTCCATGTTTTATTACTTTTTCACAACATTCTTGCATGCTCCATTCTAAACCCATTGTTTTGATTTTTAAAAATTCATCCCTATGTTTGTCACAGTATGGTCGTGGAAACCAATCACCATATTCATTGTAAAACTCTTTTTTCATACTTGGTTTTACCAGTGTTTCTAATGTTCCGCTCAACGCCATGTATGCGCCATCTGTATCCATTTCAACATATTGGAAATCACTTTTGTCAATATATCTATAAATAAAAAGATTGTTTCGATTATTTGGAAGTTTGACTTACTTATACATAATAATAGTAGGGAATTGGGTTTTACTTACTTATCCATAAAGTCGTAGTAAAACTGTAGCATCCTCAGTTTAGCATACTGTAGTACGGAGAAACCCAAGTGTACTGGAACATTCATAGTTAGCTGAAATGATGGTGATACTGATTACCAAAGTAAACTTGGGGAATATAAATTTTGAATTGCAAAATAATTGTTTTAAAACTTACTAGTTGTTTACAGGTTACGATTTCATAAAAATCATCTGCTATCTCTTCCATGGAGATAAATTTGTTTCCTCTGATACAAAATGAAGCTTTTCTGGCGCCTTCAATGAACTTGATGGTGGTATGTTTTTCTTTATCAGTGATTGTTTTTCCATAAGCATCATTTCCTACCAACTTGCTAGTAGTAGCGAGTAATTCTTGACTAGGGTCCGCATCTCCCATTCTCCTAGCGTCTGAAACCGATGTTCCAAAAGCTTCAAAAGCTTTTCTAGGAATATATTCTACTAGCAGAATTACCCGGCGTTGCCCGTGGAGATAACATAAATAGTGCGAAAACGATGTTAGGGAGATCAAGAGGGGCCATTGTTATGGAATTTTTCATCAGTTTTGACTTGCCAGTTGGCTTGAGGATGCTCAATTTGTCTACATGTTTCAATCGTTATGTAACTGGTTATATATTTTACGAATTGTGCTGTCAGAGCATCTAATAGTTCTTGGAGAATTTTTGTCTGCACTAATTATAACTTTATAGCCGCATGGGTGTGCCAACTTTCCTCTTGCTTCATAACATAATTGAATCTTTGAACATAATTACACAACATCTGAAGAAGTGCAACGTTTGTTCCATGCAACACATTGCTCTCCCTATTGCACACCACCACCGATAACAACAACTTGCAAATTTCCAAAAAGTCAACTCAAGGCTTTGCTGTAGTTTTGCATTTAGTGAAAAACCAACTCAAAGAATCTGGTGGATATTCAAGTAATTGTATTTTAAATTTCCATATCAAAACATATGCTTAGTGACTGTGCAACCCATTGGTCAATAATTCGAAAACGTATTTTAGAATGATGCATCAACTGTGCAAGTAAATCAGCTAAACATGCGCTGTTCACAGTGTGGCAATCACAACGCAATTGTAACTAAAAACTCACAATCATTTTTATTTTCTCTGAATTTTCGTAAACCTTGTGGAGTTGGAGAAAAGCTGTTTGGAATAATTGAGCCAGTTTTTTTTCATGGCATGCTGAGCAGCAGGTAAAATCAAATATCATTAAAATAAACAAAATTTGTACAAATTTTGCACAAATTACGGATTAAATTCCTCAAATGACTGTTTTTCTCAAACTTTTTATGCAATTTTTGTATAATGTTGTATAACATTTTGTATCTTTTATCAACCGTCTACCATCAATATTTCAACTATGATGATTATTGCCAATGTTGTGGAGAGACAGGTTGATTAATTATTATTAAAGGCAAGAGTAGTAATAATAATGAAAATTAATTATAAACCTTTAGTCAACAATATTGCAAGTCTTTAAACCTAGACTCGCTTTGCGCTGCTGTTGTAGACCTACTCACAATTATCAAGTATTCTTTGTCATGGTAAACAACTTGAAAAAGCAAAAAAACAAATAAGAAATAGTACTACTGCTGAACAAAGTCAGAGAAATTGAGAACAACTCTGATACATTGGGTTCCTTTTGATTGCTTTTCTTTTTATTGTGGCGTTTATCATCATTTTGTATGCATTACCAGTATTGCTCATTCATTGTTGTTATTATTGTTATGATGCATCATGGTTTTTGTTCATAAGTTTCAATTCTTATGATATTTATTTGTATCAAAGTTGTTTGTATTTAAATTGAGGAATATAATGATATGGAAGAGATGAGAGTATATAGCAGTACTAATGATAATGAGCACTATTCAACCACAGTGTTATTAACTAAAAATGATTTTTAAACAAAAAGAAAAACAACTACTTTTATGCAACAATGATAAAATAATATTAATGAAAATAGTAATAACAGTAATATTGTAAGGGACGCTGGCACTCTTCGGTAAAGAGACGCCATATTGTTTACCTAGTTACGTAGCCATTACGAACATTTACATTCTATTCACCTTTATTCTTACTGTGCGTTCTATGCTTGCCAAACTGTATAGTTCTATTGCCCTTACTCAAGCTACACTTAAATAATTATTCTATTGTGCAGGATTTCACTCTGGTCGGTTTTGGTAGCTTCGGCCTACCTGCACAGCTTTGCCCGAACTGTGTGATAGCTAGCAGCTATACAACCCGCCCACAGATCGACAGACTTCCTTAGCAATAGTAGTGGACCATTGCAGGCTGCTGCCGAACTGCCGGTTGCGTAAACTGCTACTGAGTGCCAGTCAGCGTCCCAAACTTTGAAGGCGAATCAGCCTTGGCTAGATTCGGCCAGCAGAGGTTCGGTATGCTGCTTCAGTGCAAGTCAGTGACTAAACTTTGAAGGCGAACTAGTCGGAGCTAGGTTCGGCCAGCAGAGGTTCAGGCTGATCTGCTTGTTTATTACTACTCGAGTAATAGAGCATTCGTTGTACCTGCATGTACTTAGCGCAGTGAAGTTATTATTGTTAGAGAACAAAGAAACTTCTGAGAGTGTGCAAGCTGACTCTGACTTTATTATTCAATGACATGAGTATTTATACTGACAGTTATATAATATAAAATGGGTAGGCACGGCAAGACAAAAGAAACCACACCTAGCACAAGTGATTGGCTAGCGTGTACCAATAGAATAGAGTAGGTGGTACTAAAGTAATGGCATGAATGCACTCACATGGCAAACGTATAAGATTGAATGTTAAGGTAAAGTAAAATAAGTGTACATAGAATAAATGTCTCTAGAGTGTATGCATAGAGCTGACAATGTAGCTGGAATAATATAAGTTAATAGAAAGTAATGTTAGTGCTGACGCCGTCCGTCACACACTCCGCCCCATTGGCGACGGTGGCCAATACAAAATATGTCGGCGGCGTTGATGCTCACTGGTTATTTAGCTGTTTCATCATTCCTTTCGCCTTCTCGGCCTTCTCCAGCAGCTTGAATGCTTCCGTCGTCAGCCTCTGCATCGAATCCTCTGGTAGCTCACCATCAGTCGTAGACACGACGTCGACCTGGCTGTATTGTTCGGCTAGTGTTGCCATTCCTTCTAATAATAATTCTAACTGTGTGCTGTTGCTTGCTGCGTGTTGCTCCTCCTGTTGCTGGCTGGGTAGTGAACGATGGCGGGCTCGCCCTCGCTCTTTAACATCATTGGCTCTGTTTCCCACGTGCTCTCTCAGTACCGTCTCCCACGTGACGAGTTCTGGGTGACGTAACACCGCAGTTACTGTAGAGTTTTCACCGGCGGTTTCTTCGGGGGTTGCCTTCTCCTGTACCATTTCGGGAGTTGGCGCTTCGTGACGTGGTATGGTGGGGTTTGTGTATGGCTTGTCGGTGGTTGTTTTGGGAGTTGTCTCCTCTTGCATTTCACCGACTTTTCGTCCTTCTGTTAATGGTTGTTAGTAGTAATATATGAGCAGATCTCCCTACCAAGTGTTTTTTTGTGGATTTGACCTTGGAGTTGAGACAATGGGTTACGGCGTTGGATGAATTCGCCGAGTTTATATTGTATTTTACTTGAGGGGTATTTGAGTGGCATTTGAGTGGCATTTAAGTGGCATTTGAGTTTTTGATTATTTTTTTACTTAATTTGAACTCATATGGTAGCTAGATTTTGAATGTATGGCATTTAAGTTTTGATAATTCTATACATAATTCGAACTCATATGGTATCTTGAGAGAGAGGAGAGAGGAAAAGAGGAGAGAGAGGAGAGAGGAGATACATCTACATTGAATAAATACATTGATTAAAAATGAAACAATATGTGAATATATACATTTATTGTATAATAAGTAGGGATACATAAAGAGAACATATTAAATATTGTGAGCTTGAAATAGTTCCAATATCATTTCAAATGAAAAAATGGATGATGAGAGATTTTCATCCGTTTGTATGTATCTACATATATCTGATTGAAAATGATATAATAATTCAGTAGTCCATTGTATTGAAATCAATTTTTGAGTGAGCTCTTTATTCCACACTTTTCTTTGAATTTTCTTTAAGTAATCATTAATACTGACAGTTTTTGACATTTTTACAACTGTTTGAAAATTGTTTTTAGTCATATGCTTAAATATTTCTACTGAATTGTCAACGTATTTATGTGTAGTGTATGGCCGGTATTGTATCGGTGAAAGTTCTCCATGTAAAGAAGCTACAGTTAGCAAATGCTGTGTCATACATAATAATATAGCTTGTAACTTCAAGCGATATCCAATCTTTTCCTGTACTTCAACATTTTCTTTAATATAGCTATGATATATCTTTGGAAGGTAGTCTTTGATTGTGTATCTTTTTGAACTCATAATGAACTAAAATAAAATGTTAAGTATTAGTATATGATGATTAAACAGTGTTGTAAAATAATTACATTTTAACTTTTATTAAATAATTTTTCTATTAATTCTTACCTTATCACCAAGAAATCAGCTGTAGTAGTTGATGAAATCAGTTGTAGCAGTTGATGAAATCAGTTGTAGTAGTTGATGAAATCAGCTGTAGTAGTCGATGTTTTATTGCTGGAGAGAATGATTTCTATGCAGAGAGAGCTGTTCTTATATAGTATAAGCCACTCCTACTCATTTAGCTTATAGCCATTAAAAACACTCACGCGAAAACTCTATCAGAATAGTGTTATTAGCGTGAAATATCCCTGTTTTATTAGCGTGAAAATAAAAAATTTCATTCCCGCGAAAGCAACGGTTTCCATTCGCGTGAAAATAAATTATATATTCCCGCGAAAGCATTGGTTTGTATTCGCGTGAAAATAAAATTTTTATTCCCGCGAAAGCAATGGTTTCCATTCGCGTGAAAATAAAATTATTTATTCCCGCGAAAACATTGGTTTGTATTCGCGTGAAAATAAAATGTTTATTCCCGCGAAACCATTGGTTTGTATTCGCGTGAAAATAAATTATTTATTCCCGCGAAAACATTGGTTTGTATTCGCGTGAAAATAAAATGTTTATTCCCGCGAAAGCATTGGTTTGTATTCGCGTGAAAATAAATTATTTATTCCCGCGAAAACATTGGTTTGTATTCGCGTGAAAATAAAACGTTTATTCCCGCGAAAGCAACGGTTTCCATTCGCGTGAAAACAAATTATTTATTCCCGCGAAAACATTGGTTTGTATTCGCGTGAAAATAAAATGTTTGTTCCCGCGAAAGCAACGGTTTCCATTCGCGTGAAAATAATTTATTTATTCCCGCGAAAACATTGGTTTGTATTCGCGTGAAAATAAAATGTTTATTCCCGCGAAAGCAACGGTTTCCATTCGCGTGAAAATAAATTATTTATTCCCGCGAAAACATTGGTTTCTATTCGCGTGAAAATAAAATGTTTATTCCCGCGAAAGCAACGGTTTCCATTCGCGTGAAAATAAATTATTTATTCCCGCGAAAACATTGGTTTGTATTCGCGTGAAAATAAAATATTTATTCCCGCGAAAGCAACGGTTTCTATTCGCGTGAAACAAAATTATTTATTCCCGCGAAAGCATTGGTTTGTATTCGTGTGCAAATAAAATTGTTATTCCCGCGAAAGCAACGGTTTCCATTCGCGTGAAAATAAATTATTTATTCCCGCGAAAGCATTGGGATGTATTCGCGTGAAAAAATGTTGATTCATAGGATTTAATCAGTGCAACTTTACCTATTTAAGAGCCACTGTTTTCACACAGAAAGCATCCAGTTCTACAACGGCTAGCGGAGAAGCAACATCTACTAAATCTTTCATTGCAACAACTAGGAGCTCATCTTCTTTATAAAGGTAAGAGTAAAAATATTTATTTTTTGTTAGCTAACACTACTAGCTGAAGGTTTATGATCTTTATGATCTTTTAAAATTAATTACGAAAAATTAAACAAAATGTTTTGTTTTTTTAGAATGAATACTCAAGACGAAGGAAGTCAACCGATGAATGAAGAAGCAGGATCCCAGCAAACCCTTTCCCCATCACCTTCTCCTATCTTTGATATGGCAGAAAGTCAATTGGTGGTTGATGAACCAGAATCCCAACAAGATTTTACTTCATTCACATCTCCTACTAACAAGCTGTCTTCAAAAAGAACATCGATGAGGAAACGATCTTTCATTGATTTGACAAAAGATGATATTGAAACTGACTTGAAGTGCAAAAAACCAGCTTTGTCGACCGTTGGAGACAAAACGCTTTTTCGTCACGCCAGAATACTCTTTCAAGATGCTGGAAGTAATGAACTAACTACTCTCACCTACAAGAGCGCCGGGTTAATAAACTCTCTCTCTCCAGATAGTCTAGAAAAACTTGAAGAGTCCATGGAAATCTGCGAACTACCAGTACCAACGGTTATGGAGGTGTTGTCTGTTGAATTCCGTGATGAATCAAAGTGTGTCATCATTTACAACTACCGAAAGGATAAAAAGAGAACTCGGGTGAAGAGTGATGTTTCAACCGAAATAGGACTGCTTGTTAATAAAGCTAAGCAAACATGTCCAATTGTTTTAATTTATATGGGTGAAGGAAAGACAGGAGATGCGATTTTTCGTACTGCTGAATCTCAAGGGTGTAATCGAAAGATCAACGATCCATTCAACTCATTGTACAACAAGAGTTTGAGACAAATACAGGCTTATTTCACTGTCGCTCAACTGCACGATTTTCCTACAGGAAGTGTTATAGCTTATGAGAATCCTGGAATGCTAAGAAAATGTGATACTCGTTGGAACAAGACTGCCGATATTATAGTGGCTAATTACAGATGCATGGTGAATGGAGAGCTATTGATTGGAGATCTTAGCATCCCTGCTCAAATAGCTTCATCTGTGGTGGCTGAAAAAAGCGGTGTAATCGTATTCAAAGGACTAAGACAAAATACGAACAACATGATTTCCTATGATATCATTCTACTCTCGGCTCTTCAAGCTTTCATTCAAACCTCAGAACTGTTTGATACTTCGCTGCAACACAGCTGTCTCTCCTACTTTGATGAAAATGAAAAAGAGAATTGTCCAGAACAGTACATCGAAGTCTTAATCGATAACACAAAGGATGTGACTCATCTTCGATGATGGTAAGTTTTATATCTATTTTAAAAAAAAGCACCGAAGTATTTTTTTGTGAAATTAATTCATATAACTATGTATGATAGAGTCATTAGTTACTATGTCTTTTAGATATAGCTAAAGAGCGCTCCTGAGGAAGAAAATGAGAAGAACTTATTTATTTCTTGCTTGAAACATTACAAAATAATAGTTTTTATAGGTTCTGTAGTGTTTAGCGCAAAATAATGAGATAAGTTGTATTTTATTCATTTTATTTATTATAACAAATAAAAATCAAGTATAATAATCTATTTTAACAATTTACTTAGTAAATTAGTTCCTTGTATATGTACTCCATCTATCCCTTCCACTGCATTATCTTGAATGAACTCGAAGTTAGGATATGTCTGTATGATGAATCTCCGTATTGAGTGATCTCTCATCTCACTATCTCCTATATCTCGTAAACTTCTAACAATTTCATCCATACTCCACCCTCTACTTCTCAGTAAACAAAAGTATACACAATAATCGCCACATACAGTTGACAAAAAACTTTGTAGTTGTGTTTCATTACTTTGTATTGTTTCATATCCTCCATGAATACTTAGTATTTCATTTACATCCGGATAAAAGGAAACAGAACGTCCAAGCGAGTCAAAAAAATCCACCTCTGAATCATTAGCGTACACAGCCAACCAATGCTCTCCGGGTTGATGAGAATAATGGGTGTTGAATACGAAACATCCTGTTGGAAAATTGCAAATTTGCTTCCAAAACTGTTCTCTAGCTCCAACATGAATCCCTACGCTTTGACATAAAACGTCTGAAGATAAGATCGAATGAATTTGTATGGTATTCATCTGTAACTTTCTGTTTAAAGCACTGCGTCTCCTC
The DNA here is from genome assembly GCA_945261195.1 of Cryptosula pallasiana. NCBI lineage: Eukaryota > Metazoa > Bryozoa > Gymnolaemata > Cheilostomatida > Cryptosulidae > Cryptosula > Cryptosula pallasiana. The sequence continues at coordinate 23,875,081 of OX183130.1, forward strand.
CGATAGTTAATTGAAGAATGCTATCCATCTCCAACACACCGTCTTTTACAAAGTATGCTACCAGGGATAATCCATCCGTTGTGTTAGCGCTAAAACGAATTTCCACACTTGTTGTGACATTTTTCATAGAGTGAAAACCTTCTTTAAGAAAATCACCAGTCAAATCAAATCCATAAAGTGTAGTACCATCAAGGTATTGTTCTTTCGTAATACCAAGACTATCGCCTTCAAGCAAAGTTCCGGTAGCGTGTAGAAACTGATGATATTCTCTTCCAAAAATTCCTCTAGCATAATTTGGTTCAAATCTCCTTCCAATTGGACAATCACCAACTCTCAATACAATACTATCAACACTAGCATGCTGCATTCTATATGGATTCAAGGCGAAACGTCCGTTCATTGCGTTATGATCAACTAAACCTAAATAAATTTGTTTAGGTTTTTGTTTGTTTTCTTCCAAAGTGATGTCGATCTGCGCAACACCAGCACGAATTCCATATAGTTTTATCCGTTTTCGATCAACAGGATAAATGTAGTTGTGACCTTCCAATGCCAAACTGAGTTGGGAGTTTTGTATTGTAGGATTCACCTTAACTTTACAAAGATAAAGTTCAAATTTATCAATTCTAATCTTTGCCCCTCCTGCAGGCGCCTCATTTGCAGCAAACAAAGCTAGTTTGGCAGAGGCACGCTCAAACTCCAGCTGCATAGTAGGACCTGGTATTATTAGTTTTTTCTGCTGAAATAATGCGAGATGAGGTTTTCCAGTTAATTCTATTGTCTTTCCACCTATGATTAGAGCTCTCCTCTTTTTCTTATCAGCGGTTTTGTGATCAGTAGCGTCTTTGCTAGTTGAATCATCATACAACCATCCTTCCATCTTACCTTGATATTTCTTTCTTTCTGCACTGTTTTCGAGTAGTTGTGAAAAGTAGGAGCGTAAACCGTAGTTGTTAGCGTATTCAACGGTGGTTCCTTCTATCGACATTTTCAACTCGCTGAATAATGTATGCATTGAATCCCCCATCCACACAACTGCATCATCATCATTACCCTCAATATCTTTTCCATCATCTTGAACAACCGTGGCTTCAACTTGCAGAAACGAGTTGTAGAGATCTGTGTAATGTTCAGTGCTCCCTGACAAGGTTAACTCAATACTACCATAAGGATCTAACCTATCAGGTCTGATGACAACATATTCCGATCTTTCTACCGATATGTTTGTTGGTTCCGTAGCAAATACATCCAACGTTGGATTTATGTTGTAGGAAGAACCTTCCAACTTATTACCTGTTGTTCCATTTAGGCTAGCCATCTTTTGCGAGTGATGAATGCTTGAAGCGTTACCGCTTAATGAATATAGATATCAAGCTCAGCTGTCTTTATACCGGATTCTACTGCTATTAAAATATACCACGATTACCAACACCTCTCCTCTTCTTTCCACCTCTTGTTTTTCTCCTTTTCATACTATCTGGACGGACTGCATTGAGCACATCTCCCCCCAGATCATTCAACTCTGCCAATCCCCTCTTCTTTGCTGACGCTGCAAAACTTTGACCATCGATGACATCACGCGCTACATTTCCACCTACAGACAATGCTCTTTTCCCCAAACTAATTGCTCCTCTTTTCAGCATTGGTGCTGCAGATTTAAGTAAACTTGAAAAAATGCTACCAAGTCCATTTCCTCTCATATTAGGCATCACTCGTCGTCCACTATACACTCCAATTCCATTTCCAGCTTGCATCTTGTAGTACTCATCAAAAAAATCTTTTGAATCCTCAGGGGTGTATCGTACCAAACTCATTATAATTCTTTCTCTCTATAGTGAACCGTCAACACAGCCTTTCCACCATCAAATGGTATTCGTTGACCGTCGTCACTCGTTATAAGTACTTTAATCATATCACTATTTAGTGATGAAGCGTCAACATAGTGAGGATTTTTAAATTCTTGATACACAACACTATTCTTCTTTCCTTGAACTGGAACTACTCTCAATAAAGGTACATTCGTATCTCCTACCATTCTATTATCAACAATGTTGGAATAAACATACAGGGATGTTAAACCGGAATTTATATCAGGGGGTGTGATATTATTGTATCTACCACGAGGGTATGTAGTTTTTGATTCAAATCCAAAAATATATGCTATATCTTTGGAAAAGCTTATGGCAGTATCAGGATCACTGTTAGTTAGTAAAGCGGTGTTGGTGATCTTGTTGTAGGAGATGGCGAATTTCTTGTCTAAATCCATTTCATTCATTCTCTTTCGTATAATCTCCTCCAACTCCTCTATACTATCATATCTTCCATTACCGATTAGGATGAAGGACTTTTCGCTTTTACCAGAGACATTAGTCTTTTCTAGATATATTTTCCCTTCGGTAACATTTTTCCAATTATTAGAATAAGTCATATCTAGCAGACCTACCTCCCATTTACCGCCATTGATAACCAAATATTTATACAGTCTCACTGTAAATTCGGAATTGTTATTATCAGGAAACTCTTCACCACTAGAGTTTGAGGGTAAAGTTATCAGCATCGACATTTTCCCAACGTATGATGATTATATCAAGCGTTGTTTCCTTATAAACTATTCATCTACCCACTCATTGAACTTTTCTCCATAACCTAACCACTTAACCAGAATCTGTCTTTTACCTCTTCTCATTCTTCTTCCCAGTATCTTTTCAATTCTGAAAATAGTGGGTTTTTTTACTTTTTGCAACTCTTTTTCGTAAAAGGTACCATCAATCATCTCCTCAGCTAAATCTTTCACCCTATATACAACAGGTTTTTCATCAATAAGTACATCGGTGATTATAAAAATCTCAATCGTCCAATTCGGGGTGTATCCTCTTTCAAACACTCCTCTTGCCTTACTTATTCTCACATAATCCCCAACGTTTAGTTTTGCTTCTTGAGTTAAACTATGTTCACCTCCTTCATACACACGATTCCATACAAGTTCTTGATTTTGAAAATTCACATCATTTGGTCTCATACCTATAGCACCATGAATTGTGTTGTTGTATGCATTAACCATTTCTGGTAAAACATCAATGTATCTATCGTCATCTTTATATGTCAAATATCTATATATCTTCTCTTTTAAAGTTCTGTTAAAACGCTCCACCATTGATGCCTTTATCGTTTCATTTTCGGTTGTAAAGCGCTTGATCTTTTTTTCCGCCAGCAGAGTCTTGACATTGACGTTGTCAAACTCTTTACCTTTATCAGATTGTAAAGCTTTATAGTTTTCCCCTTCTAGTATTCTTCTCAATCCTCTTGCTACTACCGGTCCTGATTTGTTGATGAGCGGCACAGCCCAACTTTTTCTAGATAAAGAATCAATAGCAGTCAGTAAAAATGCTGTATTATTATTTTCATCTCTTCGAGATCGAACATCCATCAAATCTACCTGTAGCTGCTCCCCTATTCCAGCTACAATTGTAGGACGACGCTTAAACTTGGTTACAACTTTTTTATGTAACGTGTAGGCATCCTCACCACTCAACCATTCACGGATTCTTTTTTCTCCCTCTCGTTTTCTACGAGCTTTCAGTAAAGCTCTAGCTCCTCGTAGAGATGTATGTAATGCAGGATTGTAATACAACTCTTTTAGCGTGTCGATGTCCATGAATTAGTACCGGGAACGACCAACTTTTTCTTCTGAGTACGTGTTCGATGCGGGGATTTTCTGACAGTTGTGATTCCTTCATCAGTTAGCAGGCTTTTAAATCTACTGTAATTGGTATTTCCCGATTGTATTTTACCTCCTTCGGTTAGAACGTCTCGTAGTAAAGTTTTGGAAGTCCTAGGATTCAACCAATGTTCTCCAATTTTCAGTCTGTTCTTCTCCGAGTCGAATCTACCAATTTTACTCAGATTATTCAACATTCTGACAGCGATCGTTTGATCACTCTTTTTTGTTGTTAAATCAGCTGCTTTTTTTTCAAAATCTTTTAAATTTTCGCTTTCACTATCGTGCTCATCTTCTCCATCAGTAAGAAATGTACTTCCTAGTAAGGTTGTGTCTTCAGTATCAAACAACCTTCCTTTTATTAATTCTATCCCAATATCATCATCATCATCAACCACTTTCACTGATTCTAACTCATTGTCTTTATCAACATTTGGTGAAAAGACATTAGGTTTATTATCAATAACTGTGCTATTGGCCAAAGGAAAAGTAGACTCTGTCTTTTTTTTCTTAATGAGATTCCAACTATCCTTTTGTGTCTGGTTTTGGTTATTTTTAATCTTTTTGACATCAGACAAATACCTACGTAGGTTTTCAACATTTTCATCTAACTTTTCGTATGAGGATAAGTCAGAATCATAAGCCGTTTCCAGTAGATCATTTCGCTTTCGCTTCATATTTCTCACTGTTATAGCTTCCATAGGATTATAATACAATGGAGGTCTGGTTTTCTCTTCCTTTACCACTGTTTTATCATCCTTTCTTTCCGTTAATCTATAGTATTCATCTTCAGTGAGTATAAAATTACGTCTGGAGAATGTTAAAGGCTGACGATTCATCTTTTTATTGATGATAAAACAGATACAATAGGTGTTATAATAGCATCCAAAAGATTCCCTCTACCACTCTGAATCAAAATTTTACGCTTATCATCAACTCTCCCTCTACCACTAAGTTTATGTAGCTCCTTCTTGTAACGCTGCAACTCAATAAACTGCTCAGAATCAAGAGGAACATTACCTAATATAATATTTTTAACACTTTCTATCAATGATTGAAACAAATCTGAGTTGGCCTTTTCGACTATAGCGATTTTTCCTTTCTTACTCAGATCATCCAGAGCTAAAATCGCCATTCTATTTCGCATCATTCGTGTTGAGAGTTTCATCTTTATCTTCTCCCTCCGCCTAGCACACTTTTAAGTAACCCAGGAACTATATTGCTGATGATAGGTCCTAGTAGAGCGCCTAAAAATCCTCCTTTTTGCAATACAGCTTTCTTATCATCTAACGTTGATTTTCTTACTAAAGCGCTAATATCCTTCACGTTTCGCTGCAACTCATTATACTGAGATGATGTCAATGGTATCGTTCCATTTATAATAGCTTTAGCGCATTCCATTAGAGTCATAATAAACTCCTTTTTGGCTTTGGCTATAACAGACTTTTGAATAGCAAAGGTTGTATTGTTGAGCGATAACAACACAGCTGCATTTTTTGTTAATTTTTTCTCCAAAGCTTTAGACATTATAATGCTTTCGTGTTGCGTCGTTGAATAACAAAATATGATTGAGGTGAAGTGAATAGTAATTGTATTTATATCCTTTTACTTGGGTACATATAATATCATAGGGAGAACTGATGTAAAATTTCCCAATAGTCTATGTTGATCATTCGTTTGTTGAGTCGTATCTATTCGTAAATAAGAGTATGGTTTCTTTGTCGCATCTTCAAAAGCCTCTTGTACATATTTTATTTTTGATGGAAAACATTGTCGAGCCAAATAGGAAATAGAAGAAGCATCTCTAGGGTTTTTAAAAAGAAAAAAATAATGACTATTCAAGGAAATTGTACGATTTTCTTTTAAAAACAGATTCTGAACAATAAAAAACACACTTATGTTCAAATGATGACTATGTTTTGTATACAAAGCATTAGCATCGGCTTTACCAGAAACTTCATCCATGAGATCATCAATTATCAGCCATCGATTTTTACCATCTCTGGGAAAACTCACTGTTATATCTATCATGCCTTCATGAAAAATCACTCCTGATACATCATCAAAGGCTTTTTGGTAGGCTCCATAACAGTAGTGAATCTCTGTTGGTGGAGGGTGTGCTATAGTCTGACTAGCTTCAATCATTCGAAAAATCGCTTGCGTCTTTCCCGATCCAGTTGGTCCTGCAATCATTGCTGTAAAAGGAGTTTGCATCCTCGGGTCATAATCTTCAGGTTTCCCATTCATCATAAAAAGATGTTCACCAATCAACAGTAGTTTCATTTATGATTCCAACAGGAGAGTTTCTCGCTTTTTGTATTTTTTCCATAGGTTCTTCATACATACTAAACTCAGTAACACCTCCAAAAGTGGAAAGCCCTACGACAAATACCAAAATTATCATAATTATCAACGCTTTACGCTTCATACTCGGTAAAACATCTATCATATCACGTTCAGCACCATCAATAGTATCAACTTCATTCATCGGTCTCATCTCAACATCATCCTCTGTCGACATCTTAACTTCCAATAACCATACAATCTTATCACGTTTTCATTTATATACAATGTTAAAACTATCAAAAAAATTAAATGCCATACATGCAAAATCTAGCTACCATATGAGTTCAAATTAAGTAAAAAAATAATCAAAACTCAAATGCCACTTAAATGCCACTCGAATGCCACTCAAGTACCCCTCAAATGAAATACAATATAAACTCGGCGAATTCATCCAACGTCGTAACCCATTGCATAACCTCCAAGATCAAATCCACAAAAAACACTTGGTAGGGAGATCTGCTCATATATTACTACTGTTGTTGGCAATCTTGCTGATTTTGATCGAATCTTTTCCATTTTTTCTTTCGTTTCACCACTATCCAACCGTTGTCTTCGCAATTTTTTGCAGTCTTGGTGGTTGGGTTGGTGTCTCCTGGTATTTCGTCCTCCTCTCCCTTTTCGGCTTGGCTAGTTGGTGTCTTTTGGCTAGCATGACCTCCTGTTTGATAACAATGATAGTCATCTAGCTTCTTCGGTCTGTTCCTTTCTCTTGTAGGCCGGTTCAAAGGGGAAGTTGTCTCTCCTCCGGGGTTGAGTGGTGGCCACTCATTTGCATCTAGGTCGGGGGTTACTGCTGACCTCTGGGTGACCTCGGGGGGCGGGGCTTCGTTCCTTTCCTCTTCTATGGGTGGTGTCTCCCTCTCCACGTCTCCTCGGCTTTCTTCGAGGGTTTCGGCGCTTTCTGGCGCCCTTTCTTCGACGACCGTCGTTGGGGGCTCCTCTTCTCCGGGGTGTAGGGGTGTCAGCGTACGTTCCTCCGGGGCGGGCGTCCTGTCAATCCAATGTAGCGGTAGCGGCAAGGGAGGAATAGCTTCGTCTGGTCCTGTTGGAGGACGCTTTGTCTTTGGTGGGCGGCCTCTCCTGGCTCCCTTCATATTCGGCATCAGCGCCGGCTCCCGACACGGGGGTGCCCGTCCCACAGGTTCTTCGCAGGTGCGGTAGGATCGCAGTCGCTGGCCGTTCTGAATCGACCATTGCCCATTCCGCTCTAGCTTGTATGTGTGGTTCGGGAACACCTCGGTGATTTGATAGGGTCCGACGAACCGTGGCTGTAGTTTGGGGTTGCTTCCCTTGACTCTGCGCTTGTTCTCCAGCACCACCAGCTCTCCCTTCTGGAACGCAGGGGGTTCCTCGCTCTCTTGGCTCCTTATCTCTTGCTGACACTCTCTGAGATAGCTGTGCGCCTTCTGTAGGTTCTCTTGTATTTCGGCCGTGTATTCGGTGATGTTCTGGGGGTCCAGCGATGGGGGTGTTCCTGTCAGCTGGTCGGGAAGGCGTACTTCTCGTCCCATCATCATCATGTTGGCCGTCTCTCCGGTGGCAGAGTGGGGTGTGCCTCGGCATACTCGCATGATCTGGGGGAGTAGGCTGTCCCACTCGTCCTGTCCTTTTGTTAGGATTAGTGTGCGGAGGGCGTCTCCCAGGGTGCGGTTCTGTCTCTCCACAACTCCGTTTCCTTGCGGATGGTATGGTGTGGTGCGAGTCTTCTTCACTCCCCAGAGACTGCACAGTTCCTCCAAGAGCACCGACTCGAACTGCGCGCCCTGATCCGAGTGCTGCTGTTCGGGTAGTCCCCAGTATGCGAATACCCTCTCGTCAAGTGCTGTGGCAACTGTAGGGGCCGTGGCGTCCGGCAGAGCGATGGCATCCTGCCAGCGGGTGAAGTGGTCGGTTAAGACCAGGGCCCAGCGGTTCTTCCTCTTCGTCAGTGGCAAGGGGCCGACCAGGTCGACCGCCAACTTCTGAAATGGGCGTCCTGCGTACATCCGCTGCCTTCCGGGGTTCTCTGTCCTCCTGCCATTCTTTGCCACCTGACACACCTCACAATCTTTGATGAGTCGCCTCACCAACGGAGAGATACCCGGCCAGTACCAATCCAAAAGGATTCGTTGTCTGGTTCGGTGTATCCCTGTGTGTGCCATCCTGTGTGTCTCCCAGACAACCTGTGTTCTCCTGCTGGGAGGGCAGATCACGCACTGCTTCGGCTTGGTGGGGTGAGTGAGCTTGATGGTGAGTATGCCATCTGGCCGAATACTCATAGCCTCCCGTCTCTCGTATAGGGTCCTCAGCTCCAGCTCTCTTTCAGCCAGCTCTCTTTCGGATATGCTCCCTGGCCGCTTCACTTCGGCGTAGATCCGAGCCACTGGTCCTCCTCCTTCTTGCTGCTCTTTAGCCAAGTCCCTGGTGGTCTGCATTGGGTTGGTCACCGCAATGTTGACTCTCTCCTTCCTTGGCGGGGCCGACTGGACTTCCTGGGCGAGCTCTGCATGTGAGGGTCCTCCGTCTCTCTGCTCAATTGAACTGCATTGTCGACAGTCCGTGCACACACCTTGGCGACTGAGCCCATCAGCATTCCCGTGGCGTACTCCTGCTCTGTGTTCCAGTTTATAACGAAACTCAGCTAGCGTTTCCAGCCAACGGGCGATCTGATTCGACGGCTCCTTCCTTCGACACAGCCAGCGTAGGGAGGCGTGGTCGGTCCTGAGCTTGAACTCCCGTCCGTAGAGGTAGGGGCGGAAGTGCTTGACCGCTCTGATCACTGCCAGCAGCTCTTTCCGAGTGAAGCAGTAGTTTCTTTCAGCAGGGGCTAGGGTCTTGCTGAAATAGGCTATCACTCTCTCCTTTCCTTCCTGGACCTGCGATAACACCGCGCCGACTCCTACTGCACTGGTGTCAGTATCGAGAGTGCAGGGTAGACTGGGGTCGGGGTATCCTAGCACAGGAGCCTGCGTTAGTCGTGCCTTGAGCTGGTCGAACGCTGCCTGTTCCTCTCCTCCCCATTTCCAGGGCATCTCCTTTCCGGTGAGTACCGTCAACGGCTTGGCTATTGTCGCATAGTCTGGTAGATACTGTCGGTAGTATCCGGCCGTTCCGAGGAATGCCAGCAGTTCCTTCACCTCTCTAGGTGCTTCCCACTTCCTTACTGCTTCGACCTTGTTTGGGTCGGTGGCTACTCCTTGGGCGCTCACCACGTGGCCCAGATACTTCACTTTCTTCTGAAGCAACTCACACTTGGAGGGTTTCACTTTCAGGTTGGCTTGCTGTAGGCGTCCCAATACTTCTCCGAGCCTTTGCAGGGGTCTCTCGAAGTCCGGGGTGATGATGATGACATCATCGAGGTACAGCAGCAGCGTCTTCCAGTGCAGACCCTTCAACACTTTCTCCATCAGCCTTTGGAAGGTGGCGGGAGCCGACGTCAATCCAAAGGGCAGCACCTTCCACTTCCACAGTCCACTGCGTGTAGTGAAGGCCAACTTGTCCCGAGCGTCTGCGTCCAGGGGCACTTGCCAGTACCCGCTGGTGAGGTCCAGCGTCGTGAAGTACTTGCTGCCGGCCAAGGCGTCCAGAGACTCGTCTATGCAAGGAATGGGGTAAGCGTCTTGCTTAGTAATGTCGTTCAACCTCCTGTAATCGACACAGAACCGCCACGAGTCGTCCTTCTTCCTGACTAAGACAACGGGGGAACTCCAAGCTCCATCTGCGGGTTCTATCAAGTCTTTCTCCAGAAGGTCGTTGATTTGCCGTTCCGCCTCTGCTTCTTTTTCGGGTCCCAGCCGATGGGGGGGGGGCACCTGATTGGTCGAGCTCCTTCTATGGTGGGAATGGAGTGTTCGGCCAGTGTGGTTCGGCCCAAGTCTCCGTTGTGGCTGCTGAACACTGTCTGGTACTGGAGCAGCAATTCTTTGAGCTGTCTTTCTTGCTGGGGTGTCTGACACCCTCTCTTGGCCTTGTCAAAGAGTTCTTGCAGGTGGGGGGGTACTCTTCCTCCTGCCGCTGCTCGCTCGTCTGTCCTCCTGGGCTCGTTCAGCGTCTGGATTCCACCTTCATCTACTCCTGTGAAGGTGCCAATCACCTCTCCTGCTGACAGCCTCAGCGTGTCCTGTGTTGGGTTTAAACATCGTACCAACACTCTTCCTCTTGCGTCCGGCCTGTTGATACTCGTGGCGATCGGTAACCCACCCTGCAGGCTCTCTATCACTCCCTGAGGACAGGTTTCCCTGGCACTCAGGTGGCAGGGTATGGTGACCTCCGTCTGTAGGGGCAGACTGGTATCTTGCCGAATTTGTACTTTGGAGACAAGGCTCCTTCCATGCCGATCTGTGCAGGCCAGCTCTCTCCCCTGTATCACCAGTACATGTCGGTCGAACCCTAGCTGGCATTCCTGGCTCGTCAGAAATGGCATCCCGAGAATGACATCTTCGTTGATTTGACTCACCACGAAGGTCTCGGTGAACTTGACATGCCGTATTCGTCCTTTCAGGGTTAGCAATCCGTAAAAGGGTAGTCTCGTCCCATCTGCCATGAGACCGTGCGAGTCGTACGGCTGTAGATCCTGCTGTAGGTGAGAGGGTAGTCGGTCAAAGACACGCTTTGCCAACAGGTTGGTGTTGTATCCCGTGTCGATGAGGTGAGTGACTGCTTCTCCCTCTATCCGTCCTGGCAGGTAGTAGCTGGAGCTGTAAGGTCGCTCCACTTGATTTGACTGAAGGTTTACAGGCTTGGGTGTGAACCGTTCCTCCTTGGGTGGTGGCGTCTGGGTTTGCTTGTCCTTCTTTTTGGGCCTGGTTGATTCCTGCTGCTCGAGAGTCTCCTCGCTCTCCGATTCCAGTGTGACAGAGCAGTCGAGTGTCGACAGACTGGAGAATCGGTTGTGTAAAGCGATCGGAGGACTGGTCAGGAGGTCCAAAGTAGGAGTCACCCGTCGTGCTCGATCCTGGTTCCTCGGAGGTGCCTGCGCCTTCCTTTGAGGTGCCCGTGCGCAGCCAGCAGGTCTCCCTACTGCTGCGGGCGGTAATCGTTTCCCTGGCGGCTGGGCCATGGAGCAGTTTTGCATGCCTTCCGATGGTGTCCAACCTGCTGGCAACCCCAGCATCTCTTGGGGGTGTCTTCCTTCTGTTCGGCTTTGAGGTCCGCTATCTCCTTACTTAGTCCTTCCACCGTGCGGAGGAGCTGCGTAAGAGGGTCTTGCACCTCTTGTGAACGAGCAGTCTCTCCTGGTGGGGTCGGAGCCAAGTCGTAGGGGCCGGTCTCCACTGTCCGAACGTGTGGTCCTCCTAGCGGCTGGGGTGGCACCTGCAGGAACTCGTTGCCTGCCTGTATCGCCTCTTCTAGGCTCTGGGGGCGTACAGCCAACAGTTGTCGCTGCAGGTAGGTGTGTCCCAGCGTGCTGTGAAACGTCTGGAGCACCAACTCTTCTCGGTTCTGCCTGGGGAGGTTGTTGTGTGCGGCCTTGATGAGGCGTTCCACTGTGATCGCATGATCTCGTAGGCTGTCTTTGTTCGTTCGTCGGTAGCTCAGTAGTCTCGCCTGTGCCTCAGAACGTGTGAGTCCAAAGGTAGCTCGTAGCTTCATGGTCACCTCCTCCACTGTCTCTCCTCTTCCACACTGTTCGGCCTTGCCTGTCAAGGCTTGCCGCAAGTGTATCACTCGGTCATCTTGTTGCCACTGGTTGGCGTTGGCCACTTCCTCGAACCGCTGCAAGAAGTAGTCTACTTCTCCTGTGCCGTCGAACTGCGGCACCTTGAACTTGCTTCTGGTTGAGGCCATGGTCATCCTGTCCAAGATGTGAGTGAGGGTGTTCATCATTTGCATGTCGGATGGGTCTCTGTCTATGCTGAGCGCTCTTCTCCTCTGCGCCATCGTTCAGTCGGGTTCTGCTTGTGGGTGTCTCCAATCCCATTGCTGCCACCAATGTGCAGGATTTCACTCTGGTCGGTTTTGGTAGCTTAGGCCTACCTGCACAGCTTTGCCCGAACTGTGTGATAGCTAGCAGCTATACAACCCGCCCACAGATCGACAGACTTCCTTAGCAATAGTAGTTGACCATTGCAGGCTGCTGCCGAACTGCCGGTTGCGTAAACTGCTACTGAGCGCCAGTCAGCGTCCCAAACTTTGAAGGCGAATCAGCCTTGGCTAGATTCGGCCAGCAGAGGTTCGGTATGCTGCTTCAGTGCAAGTCAGTGACTAAACTTTGAAGGCGAACTAGTCGGAGCTAGGTTCGGCCAGCAGAGGTTCAGGCTGATCTGCTTGTTTATTACTACTCGAGTAATAGAGCATTCGTTGTACCTGCATGTACTTTGCGCAGTGAAGTTATTATTGTTAGAGAACAAAGAAACTTCTGAGAGTGTGCAAGCTGACTCTGACTTTATTATTCAATGACATGAGTATTTATACTGACAGTTATATAATATAAAATGGGTAGGCACGACAAGACAAAAGAAACCACACCTAGCACAAGTGATTGGCTAGCGTGTACCAATAGAATAGAGTAGGTGGTACTAAAGTAATGGCATGAATGCACTCACATGGCAAACGTATAAGATTGAATGTTAAGGTAAAGTAAAATAAGTGTACATAGAATAAATGTCTCTAGAGTGTATGCATAGAGCTGACAATGTAGCTGGAATAATATAAGTTAATAGAAAGTAATGTTAGTGCTGACGCCGTCCGTCACACTATTATATTTTTACTAACTTTTTCCACGAATTTATTATTACCTGTATTTTGGTGCTTCATGGAAGGCAAGGCGTGGTTTGCCAATATTTTTACCTCAGGGTGTGACTTGTGCTAATCACACCCGCCTACTTTGTTTATATACGAGTGTTCATGAAATAAATATCAGAGTTAGCCTGACTCTCAGATGATTCTTACTCTCAAGAAGCAAGCACTGAGCACAGCTAGAAGCAGCATAACTACAAGCGCTGGTCGACTATTAGCAAGCACGAGGCTTGGCGGAAAGTAAGATTGTTCGCTCTCTTACTGCGTATTCCCTCGACCCGAGGTGTACGACGCAAAGCACCTGGTGCCCTAGTAGTTCGACACCCATTGCAATCCGAACTGTGGAGTTCGAAACAAACTTATACAATAATAACTCAGCGTAATTATTGTCGGTAATTACTGCACCATTATTGTCGGTGGCCAAAAGTTCGCAACAAACTATAAACTAAACAGTAATTCCTGCGGAATTATTGTGTGCAGCAAAGTTCGAAACAAACTTTAAACTAGACAATAATCACGGCACTGATTATTGTCGAGCCTAGAGAGGTTCAAACGCAGCCAATAATTATTGAATAACTATTGCAACTGCCAGCACTTGTTCTACACCAGATTCGGTTGTTCTTTTGCATGACCAAAGTCAGTAGTAGCCTGGTAACAATAATTACACAATTATTGTGCACTGCATTAGCTAGGGTTGGCAAAGCGTTCGGGAGGTGTACAGGTGGCTACCACCCAGACAGTAAATTCCTGTACAATATAGTAATAGTAATAATAATAATCAATGACTAATAATTAATATTTTTTGTCACTTTTAATTCTACAAAATAAATAAGAAATGCTTTTATTATTATTATTACTTTTACTATTACTCTATATAGTCATAATAATAATTAATAAAAGAAATGATAACAACAAAAAAATAACCATTCATAAAACAATAAAAATAATATTAAAAATATTAATAATGAAAATAATAATAGAAATAATAAAAAAAATTATACTGATAACAATAAACATAATAACAGTAACTCAAGCATAAAAATAACAATGCAGGAGGAGATGGTGTTTATTAATTATTATATTGATTATTATTAAAACTAACAATTATTTATTGTTGTTATATATTGTTATTGTTATCATTAAATTAATGATATTAATGATATAGCCACGGGCTTCAAGAAAATTGCTAAACAACAATATCAGCCAGGCATAAGCAATGAAATAATGTTGTTGGAATGTGAAAGGCAAGTACAGTTGATAGGTGAGTCGGTGGAGAAGCAATTATAAGACCGAAAAAGTTAGCAAAACAATTCTGTTTGGCGTACAGATATCAATACTTGATTCGCTGTAGCACTGCTGACCAATCAAAAGGCTGCAGCATGTCGGAATATAATCATAATAAACCGAACATGTTATGAAAGGCAGAAAAATATGGCCGGATATAACTTGGCATAACTGATGAGAATGAGGTTTCTATTGGAAAGATTGCTGCGATCCTCTAGCAAAATAGAAATTCAAGAGAGTTATAACCTAGAGAATGTAATGACGACTCTGAATATGTATTTTTTATTAAGATTGATTCATTAGTGCCGGAGTTTTAAGCTAACATTGCAAAAACCGACTTACATTTATATATTAGATTAGCTGATAAACTTTGGTGACTTTCAATCCTTGTTTCAAGTACCATTTCAACAAAGGACTCATTAGCAATATCTTATCTCCGTACATACTTCCAACTAATGAGCGTTGAGGAGTCTTTAGAAAACCTTCGGCTTCAGCAAAGACTTTCATTTCATCGCTCAAGTGTTCTCTGGTTAACATCGTATTTTTAAAAATTGGAGGCATTTCGGAGAACTTTTCTTCCTCTTCCTCAGGAACTTTGATGTCACATTCAACAAATCCGAAGAATTCCTCTGATTGAACTCTCTTCAACACTTCTTCTTGATTCAGCTTTTTTTCAAGTATTTTAGGGTAGAAAGAATTGTAAAACGTGTTGACAAATTTTTGTAAATTCGTATGAGTTTTTACACGTTTCATCCACTCACACTCCCAAATTGAGATTACAGTGTAACCTAATGCTCGAAGATATTCTTCATTTTCCAACGTAGTTTTCAACAGATTTGCTTTTGATTTTCTTCCACTAGCTTGAAGCTCTTGCTTTTTAGCGTTATTATAAGAGCAGTCGTGTCCATGCCAAAAACACCCATGGAATTGAAAGACATGACGATTTTCAACACAGAATCCATCAACTGGTAAACCTCGCTGTCCGAGAGCAACTTCTCCTCCATTGAGCTGATGTCTGATATTGATTCTTTTTGAGAACATTTGGAACTGTAACCAGCTATGAGCTACCTTGCTAAATTTTACTGGTTCAGCGACAAAGGAGTTTTTCATTTTTCTTCTTCGAGGATAACCAGTAGGCATTGATTGCATCATACACCATAAATAGAGCGCATTTGCATCAACTCCATAGATTCTATCACAAACCTTTGCTTCTTTTCCCAACCATTATTCTCTAATTTTAGTTATACCTTTTTCGTGATATCTATGCATCACTAGACTTGGACCGCCAACTATGTTTTTCTTTATTAGAGGATAAAGTTCTGCATTGCAGTTGTCAATCAGACAAATTGGGAGAGTCTGACGAAACGAGTTACCAATTTCATGGAAATCCAAGTATGTAGAGAGGTATGGAGGTGGTGGTTGGGGAGCTTTGTTGAACATCCATCAAATCGCTAATCCTGGTAAAGATATACCATCTTTTAACATATCAATCCCATACTCTCTGTAGATCGATCTTTGTCTTTCCAACGCTTGAACAAACGGTTTTACATCCAAGTTGTTGTACCATTTTAAAAAATCCCTCATTGTCTTCATGTCGTTATCTTTCCACGCTTCTTGACAAATTATGTACTCTTCTTCACTGATGTTCTTTTGTTTTAAAGAACTGTAAAAAGCTTCTCTTGGAGGTAGATGTTCTTGATTAAGTTGTTTCAAGTCTTTCATCCATTCATAAGGAAAAAATCTTTTTCCGGCTTCACATTTGTATGCTTTGAGATACATTTCATAGCTATATCCAGGAGCGATGAAGTTTGTGCAATCTAAAAACAAAAAAGATCCTATTCCGATAACAGGCATCTTGGTTCCTTTTTTTATAACAAAATCAAAATCTGTGTCGGAGACATCTTTCAATTTTTGAAGCAGTTTTCCTTTCATCACATTGACATCATAAGTCTGTGAATTGAAACCTAGAATAGGGAGTTTTTTCATATAGCTGTACAAATCATCCAGAACTTTTTCAGCTCCTGTTCTCCGTCTGAAACGATTTTTTTCAAAATACTACGAAACTTTTCTTCAGCTGTTTCAAGTCGTTGTAATTCACCTTCTATCTGTTTTATGATTTGCAAAAATTGTTTTTCCAATCGGCTATATGATTCTTCACTAATATCTTCCAAGTATTCAATGAACTTTCGAACGCATTCATCATCATTCCCTTTATTGACAATACAACACGGGTTGTTGAAGCCTGGTACGTTTGAACAAATTGAAATACTTAAAAGTTTATGCTCATTCGTGTAAATGGTTGTGTCTGTATCTCGATCTTTTTTGCAATTAGGTAACAAACACTCTATGTCGAATGTTGCAAAAAATGGATAGTATCTCAAGGAATCATCTGACTCGATATCTATCCCGAATTGAATCTTCAGTTTGTCGAATATTGTAGCGGTAGGACTGTATTGTCCTCCAGAAAACTGCATAGTTGTTGCCTCTGAGATTCAACACCTGTGTATGTTCAGATTTCCCAATCTGTCATAACAAGTAGAACTGGTTGGACATCTGTAGGCTCTGACATATCCTTCCAAGTTTGTAATAAGACTGAAGTGAATGATATAAAGATCCAAATATAGATTCTCCTTATAACTGGAGTTTGAATTCCAAATAACTGTTGAAGTCATATCATCATTTATAGAAAACACTATTATCTTCAGTTGAAATGCTCGCTCAAAAAGCAATAAATCAGCTTCTGTTACTCCTTTCCTATCACACTTTTTAGTACTATCACCATAGGTGAAACTATGATATTGTTGTTGGTACTCCATCACCTCCTTAATTATCGGATTTTTTGCAAATCCGCCGTTTTTTTGTAGTTCTTTGTGTAATGCTAGACATCTAAAAAATCAAAGATTGTCGGTAATTCGTATTCCTTTTGTGTTTTTTAACATGGTTCGTATGTGTCTGTTGTTAATGAGGTGAGAGGGTAAATGCTCTGGGGGTGAACCAACTTTTCCCATTCTGAGTAGTTTGTAGAAATAAAACGAAATGTTTGTGATTAACATCAATCTCCAAGTTGTATTTGGTCTCCGTCTCAAACTATTTGTACATTGATCAGTCTCCATAACATCAACAAAAAATCCATCAAGATCTCTTTCAGTTTCAATCAGTTTACCTTTTGGATATACGGTAGCATTGTTTGATGATGAGTGAAAGTATCAGAGTTCACCATCATTTTTATTTTCTACGCTACAGTTGACTTTTGCTCTCGAGCTCAATTGTCTCCAAACTTTTTTTAGCAATTCTAACACTCTTGAATCATGATAGTCATTTTGGTAGGTATCAGCTTGGTCTCTTGGAATCCCATCCCAAAGTCTTACATTTAAAAGTTCTATGACTTTTCCGGCTCTATGTTTCGTTTTCATAGCTCCCCAATATCTAGCTATCAAATCATCCCATTCTTCATCTTGAAAAGTTGGAGCTATGCTATCATCAACAATACCTAGGGTCGATACTCGGGCAGGCCTTTCAAAATTTAAATCTTCCATTTCTTGTTCTTCTTCTTCTTGTTCTTCTTCTTGTTCTTCTTCTTCTTGTTCTTGTTCTTCTTGTTCTTCTTGTTCTTGTTCTTCTTCTTCTTGTTCTTCTTCTACTTGTTCTTCTTCTTCTTGTTCTTCTTCTTCTTGTTCTTCTTCTTCTTGTTCTTCTTCTTCTTGTTCTTGTTCTTCTTGTTCTTGTTCTTCTTGTTCTTCTTCTTCTTGTTCTTCTTCTTCTTGTTCTTGTTCTTCTTGTTCTTCTTGTTCTTCTTTTTCTTGTTCTTCTTCTTCTTGTTCTTCTCCTTCTTGTTCTTCTTCTTCTCGTTCTTCTTCTTCTCGTTCTTCTTCTTCTCGTTCTTCTTCTCGTTCTTCTTCTCGTTCTTCTTCTTCTCGTTCTTCTTCTTCTCGTTCTTCTTCTTCTCGTTCTTCTTCTTCTCGTTCTTCTTCTTCTCGTTCTTCTTCTTCTTCTCGTTCTTCTTCTTCTCGTTCTTCTTCTTCTCGTTCTTCTTCATCTCGTTCTTCTTCTTCTTCTCGTTCTTCTTCTCGTTCTTGTTCTTCTCGTTCTTGTTCTTCTCGTTCTTGTTCTTCTCGTTCTTGTTCTTCTCGTTCTTGTTCTTCTCGTTCTTGTTCTTCTCGTTTTTGTTCTTCTCGTTCTTGTTCTTCTCGTTCTTGTTCTTCTCGTTCTTGTTCTTCTCGTTCTTGTTCTTCTCGTTCTTCTTCTTCTCGTTCTTCTTCTTCTCGTTCTTCTTCTTCTCGTTCTTCTTCTTCTCGTTCTTCTTCTTCTCGTTCTTCTTCTTCTCGTTCTTCTTCTTCTCGTTCTTCTTCATCTCGTTCTTCTTCTTCTCGTTCTTCTTCTTCTTCTCGTTCTTCTTCTTCTCGTTCTTCTTCTTCTCGTTCTTCTTCTTCTTCTCGTTCTTCTTCTTCTCGTTCTTCTTCTTCTCGTTCTTCTTCTTCTCGTTCTTCTTCTTCTCGTTCTTCTTCTTCTCGTTCTTCTTCTTCTCGTTCTTCTTCTTCTCGTTCTTCTTCTTCTCGTTCTTCTTCTTCTCGTTCTCCTTCTTCTCGTTCTCCTTCTACTCGTTCTCCTTCTTCTCGTTCTCCTTCTTCTCGTTCTCCTTCTTCTCGTTCTCCTTCTTCTCGTTCTTCTTCTTCTCGTTCTTCTTCTTCTCGTTCTTCTTCTTCTCGTTCTTCTTCTTCTCGTTCTTCTTCTTCTCGTTCTTCTTCTTCTCGTTCTTCTTCTTCTCGTTCTCCTTCTTCTCGTTCTCCTTCTACTCGTTCTCCTTCTTCTCGTTCTCCTTCTTCTCGTTCTCCTTCTTCTCGTTCTCCTTCTTCTCGATCTCCTTCTCCTCCTCCTCCTCCTCTTCCCCCCCCCCCCCCCTCCTCCTCCTCCCCCCCCCTCCTCCTCCTCCTCCTCCCAGGTAAACGAAAACAAATGAGATTTTCTTCTAATTATTTCCAATTAGGGGAAATTTCAGGGTTTTTTTCTTCTACATTCTCCTCCTGATAATTTAAACTTTGTCTACAATAGAAATTTTAACACATAATAGGTGTTCTATAAAACATTCACATACATTTTGTATGAAATTTAACAGAAGAAAAAATGACTTAAACACCATTATCAATTAATTTTTAAAATGGAATTTGGAAAAAAAATGTCTCAAACATTATTATTAGTTAAGTTTTTAAAAACTTACTGTGTACTATGAGATGAATTCTCAACTCCCTCTTTTACATTCATTCTCTGATATTCTGAGTCCTGTCTACAATAAAGAGATATCACATTATTTCTGCTGATTCATGAGATGACTATAGAAAAACCAGCAAAAAGAATTACTCTACTAACATTATTAATTTATGATTTTAAAAACTTACTGCATATCAAAGGCTATCGTATTTTCAGTAGTTGCTGAAACTTGAAAAGTCAAAGGTTTGTCTTGAAAAGCATTTTCAAGTTCCATCTCCATTTCATTTTCATATTCAGCGTTGCATTCATCATTCATGTATTCATTATCAGCGTTTGAAAAACTGATATCATTTTGATTTTTCATGAGCCATTCCCATTCCTTATGTATGTCTACATCAGTATCCTCCTCTTCTGTTTCCATAGCGCTATAATAACAATAAAATTAATAATTTTTTAATAGAAGTGACAATAGCACATAAAAAGGTAAGTTAAAACTCTTTGAACTGCATCCGCCTCGACCAATAAATTACCTTAGGAATCACCCGCTTTTTGCAAAAATGTTCAATTTTCAAAATTTTATTAAAATTCACCTATAGATGATATGGTAACAACTTTATGCTCAGATGAATCAGCATTCTCTTTTCTCTAAGGAGAATTAATATCATATTGATCCCACCAGTCTAAACTGTTTTTATTATTTTGTTAGTTCGGAGACCATTTTTTAGTAATGACCTCAACAGATCAACCAGTTACAAAAAAAATAACACACTAAACAAGAAACTGATAGCACAGCTGAAAAGAAGACAAAATTTTGATTACACTAGCTAAATTTGAAGCAAAAATATGCAAGAAAAGTGATAGAACACTGCAACAACAAGTGGACACTTGTTGCACAAATGACCGAAAATTTCGGAAATTTTTTTTTTCTGAAAATAATTATTATTTTTATTACAGGCAAAAATAAAGCCCTCTTTAGTGCACAAATGAACTAGAAACATTTAGAGCTACATTTTGATGTAAAGAACAACATCAGTCAACAACTTTACAAAAATAGTAACAAAATATTAAAATTATTTATTTATTATCAATGCCGTATCTAAATAATTAATTACTAGCTTACTAACCTTCAATTCCATTATCAGAGAGCTCAAACAATCTAACATGATAATAAACTAACTAAATCAGAAGAAGAAAACAATGTGCTTGCTCCTTTCCAAAAAATATTTGCCCATTATTATCAAAAAAAATCCGAAATTTAAAACAGGAAGTGATGGGTTAAGGATATTTGGAACTGTTTCCGTTTAGAACGTCGTACAGTCTTCAAACAAAAACAAGAAAATAGGCAATTGTTTGCTCTACACGATGGCATAAAAATTATTCTTGTGAGTCTACACAAACGTTTGCAAAACGTTCCGAAAACCGGACGAATTTAATCACGAGCATTGCTCGTGAAGGATGAAGTGGACAGATAACTCCGCAACGAGCATTGCTCTACGTGGAATGACTAAGAGTTAAATGTCTCAGCTAATAAATGTTACCTTGTGAACAAAACTCCTAGTAGTCAGTTGGTATATTATATAGTAGATGTCGAGTCTTCAGTTACTGTTGTTAGAACGAGTGAGTTATTGTGTGAAAGCATTACTTTTTAAGTAGACAAATAATTAAGTGAGATAATTAAGTCAGATAATTAAGTCTTAAGTTCAATGAAAACTTTCAAACTCACACAGAAAAACTTTTAATAGTTAGTGGATGTAGTAGTAGATGTTGCTCCTCCGCTCGCTGTTGTAGAACTGGATGCTTTCTGTGTGAAAACAGTGGCTCTTAAATAGCTAAAGTTGCACTGGTTGAACCCTATGAATACCAACCTTCTTTATAATTTAACTATGAATCAGCATTTTGTTTCACGCGAAAACCAATGCTTTCGCGGGAATAAATAATTTATTTTCACGCGAATAGAAACCGTTGCTTTCGCGGGAATAAAAAAATTATTTTCATGCGGATACAAACCAATGTTTTCACGGGAATAAACAATTTATTTTCACGCGAATGGAAACTGTCGCTTTCGCGGGAATAAATATTTTATTTTCACGCGAATGGAAACCGTTGTTTTTGCGGGAATAAATAATTTATTTTCACGCGAATGGAAAGCATTGCTTTTGCGGGAATAAAGAATTTATTTCCACGCGAATGGAAACCGTTGCTTTCGCGGGAATAAATAATTTATCTTCACGCGAATGGAAACCGTTGTTTTCGCGGGAATAAATAATTTATTTTCACGCGAATGGAAACCGTTGCTTTCGAGGGAATAAATAATTTATTTTCACGCGAATAGAAACTGTTGCTTTCGCGGGAATAAATAATTTATTTTCACGCGAATGGAAACCGTTGTTTTCGCGGGAATAAAGAATTTATTTTCACGCGAATGGAAACCGTTGCTTTCGCGGGAATAAATAATTTATTTTCACGCGATTGGAAACCGTTGCTTTCACGGGAATAATTAATTTATTTTCACGCAAATGGAAACCGTTGCTTTCACGGGAATAAAAATTTTATTTTAACGCGAATAAAAACCAATGTTTTCGCGGGAATAAATAACTTATTGTCACGCGAATGGAAACCGTTGCTTTCGCGGGAACAAATAATTTATTTTCACGCGAATAGAAACCGTTGCTTTCGCGGGAATAAAAATTTTATTTTAATACGAATAAAAACCAATGCTTTCGCGGGAATAAATAATTTATTTTCACGCAAATGGAAACCGTTGCTTTCGCGGGAATAAAAATTTTTCTTTTAATGCGAATAAAAACCAATGCTTTTGCGGGAATAAATAATTTATTTTCACGCAAATGGAAACCGTTGCTTTCGCGGGAATAAAAATTTCATTTTCACGCGAATACAAACCAATGCTTTCGCGTGAAAATAAAGTTTGTATTCCCGCGAAAACATTGGTTTGTATTCGCGTGAAAATAACTTATCTATTCCCGCGAAAGCATTGGTTCGTATTCGCGTGAAAATAAAAAATTTCATTTCCGCGAAAGCATTGGTTTTTGCGTGGAAAAAACGCTGGTTCATAGTTATATTATAAAGAAGGTTGGTATTCATAGAGTTCAACCAGTGCAACTTTAGCTATTTAAGAGCCATTGTTTTCACACAGAAAGCATCCAGTTCTATAACAGTGAGCGGAGAAGCAACATCTACTACACCTTCCATTGCAACTACTAGGAGCTATCTCTTTATAAAAGGTAAAATTTAAAAAATTTATTATTTCCTACCTAGCAAAGATCAAAATTAGTTTAGCTATAATGTAAAGTATGAAATAAATAATCTTTTAGTTCCACATGAAAAGCTGAATTATATATTATTTCAAACATTATTTCTTTCTTTTTTAGAATACTATGGAGGGCTTTTCTGCTTCTTACATGGATTTAAAACCAATCCAAAACAAACAAAAAACACTCAAAACAGTCACCAAAAGGAAAAACTCTAACTCTGTCACAAAAGAAGCAACAATAAAGAGACGAACTCTTCCAAAACTGGTTTTACCCACAACATCAAACACTATGGAAGAAAAAGAATTGCTCACTGATGCTGATAGAGCTCTCAAGATGGCCAAATCTGTCAAAAAATGGAAGGCAAGCGATTTGAAAAAGATTGGAGGGTTTCTTACACTATCATCACTTCCTGTTCCATCAGTTTTGCAAATCGTTTCTATTGAACAGAGTACTGGTGCATACAGAAATTACTACATTCTCACCTATCTTGATAATTCAACTGGAACGAATTTTCAGAAAGTCGTTTGCCCAAGTAGAGTAGTTGAAAGCTTCAATGTTGATAACTACTCATTGCCCTTCAACATTTTGTGAGTGGAAAACTCAAAAAAACCAGAGACTACTTACTACAATGTCAAACGTATCAGCACAAAACGCTTAACACTTTCCAGCTCAGCGATCCTTAAGCTTAAGCGCAGTCTGCCTCACCAACTCAAGAGCCAAAACCACGAAAAAACTATTTATTTAAAAAATTGATCAAAATTCTGCAAATGGGCCGAGCGAAAAAGTAAAAAGATGAGTGTGTACGTTTTTGTTTACTCTAGAGTTTCTGCAACATCCAAAAGAAATAGACAGTTTATATGAAATATTTTCTGCCGAAGTATACACTGACCTATTTTTGCATGCCTTGACCACATTTTTATGTCTGCTCGTGGTTTGGCAGGGGCACAAAAAATATTCATATCATCATCAGGTTTGCGAAACTTAATTAGATGGGTAGCTGACCTTTTAATCTATACCTCCATGTGTTTTTGAGTCGTTTCGTGCACAAATACAGCATTGGAGAGAGAAATCGTGAACTACGGATCTTTGGGAGATCACGGCCACATAGAGGGTATTTTCTGCTTAGGCATGCACAGATGGCTTCTGAGTGTGGCTTGTGGTAACTAACTTCAGTATAAAGTTACAGCAAAAATTGTCACATGTAATAAAAGAAGAATCATCAGGCTACGCACACATGTAAGTTTTGTCAGCGTGTGATATCATGTGAACGCTACAGCAGGCAGCAAAGTTATTACAGCATTCACTGGTTAGCAACGGCAAACACCAGTTCATGCATTTAGCATTTTGCAATAGCGCGGCAGCTGATCTGCTTCAGCAAGATTCTGTCTGCAAATAAAGCAAAAAAATTTACACTCGGTGAAAGAAAACCTCTCAGGCTATCTATACATGTAATGTTTGTCAGCAAGCAACATCATGTGAAGGCAGCTGCAAGCAGCAAAGTTGATAGAAGATTCACTGGCAAAGAGCAAGCACGCAATATTTCAGTCACTTGGCCGTAATCACTCATGCGTTTAGCCGCGCGCATATTAGGGTGGCACATAATCTGCTGTTACTAGACCCAGGGAACAGCTACAGCAAAATTGATTGGCCAGAATAAAAGAACACATCCAGGGCTATCTATACGTGTAAAGTTTGTCTGCCTGCTACATTATTTAGTGGGGCAGTTGCATGCAACAAAAAACAATACAATATTCAGTGGCAAGAAGTTGGCTCACAATGAATCATCCATTTAGCCGCGAGTAGTTAGGTGGCAGATAAATGGCTGTAACTATACTCAGTAAAAAGCCACAGCAAGACTTTTCATACACACCAAAAGTAAACATCTCAGGCTATCGATACATGTAAAATTTCTCAGCTTGTTTCGGCATGTGAAGAAGTGTGCACACAACAAAAAAGTGAAAAATATTCAATGGCAAACAGTGGGCATGCGATGAAGCATGCACTTGTCCTGTGCATACGAGCGACAGACTATCTGCTGTAACTACAATCAGTTTGAAGCTACAGCAAAGTTTTTTACACCCAGTGAAAGTAAACACCTCAGGCTATATATACATGTAAGTTCTGTTGGCCTGTGCCAGCATGTGAAGAAATGTGCAAGCAACAAAAAAATGACAAAATATTCAATGGAAAACAGCTGGCACAAGATGAGTCATCCATTTAGCCGTGAGTAGTTGGGTAGCCGACAATTGGTTGTAGCTAGAGTCACTTTACAGCTACAGCAAATTTGTTTACACACAATCAAAGAAAACATCTCAGGCTATCTATGGATGTAAATTTTGTCAGCCTGTGCCAGCATGCGAAGAAGAGTGCATCCGACAAAAATATGTTATGATATTCAATGGCAAACAGCTGACACAATGACTCAACCATTTGGCCGTGAGTAGTTAGTTGGCAGGCAATTGCCTCTAACTATACTTAGTAAATAGCTACAGCAAGATGTTTTACACACAATGAAAGAAGACATCTCAGGCTATCTCTACATGTAAACTTTGCCAGCCTGTGCCAACATATGAAGGCAATATTTGCTGGCAAATGCAGCTGATCAATTTGAGAATGTAATGGCAGACTAGATATCTATGGAACGCACACCTAAACAATAACATAATTTAGACCCTACTAGCACCACTTCCATGTCATCTCCCAAGAGGCAGGTGCAATATGACGTCGTTACCATTTTTTATTGTGGCGGTTCACCAGTAGGCCCTGTGATAACTTGAACCAGCAGTGACCCCAGTCCTATACCACACTCCCTTAGGGTGAGCAGCCCCAGAGGTACATCATTATAACATAAAACAAAACAGACACATCTGTGCTGCTGCCAAAAAGGGTAGTGACCCGTATGATGACAGGCAGATGTAAGCTAATATGGCTAGACACAAGGTGCGGTAACAGGTAACAGTAATATAACTACACACAAAATCATTGGCAAAGAACTGGCACACAACGAATCATCCACTTGTCCTTTGCGAGTGGGCGACAGACAATCTGCTGTAGCTAGATTCAGTTTACAGTTACAGCCAGAAATTTTGCACACAGTGAAAGAAAACATCTCCGGCTAACTATACATGTAAAATTCTGGCAGCCTGTGCCAACATGTGAAGAAATTTTCATCAAACAAAAATATGATAAATTATTGAATAGGAAACAGCTGGCACACAACGAATCATCCACTTGTCCTTTGCGAGTGAGCGACAGACAATCTGCTGTAGCTAGATTCAGTTTACAGTTACAGCCAGAAATTTTGCACACAGTGAAAGAAAACATCTCCGGCTATCTATCATGTAAAATTCTGGCAGCCTGTGCCAACATGTGAAAAAATTTTCATCAAACCAAAATATGATAAATTATTGAATAGCAAACAGCTGGCACACAATGAATCATCCACTTGTCCTTTGCGAGTGGGTGACAGACAACCTGCTGTAGCTAGATTCAGTTTACAGTTACAGCCAGAAATTTTGCACACAGTGAAAAAAAAGATCTCCGGCTATCTATACATGTAAAATTCTGGCAGCCTGTGCCAACATGTGAAAAAATTTTCATCAAACAAAAATATGATAAATTATTGAATAGCAAACAGCTGGCACACAATGAATCATCCACTTGTCCTTTGCGCGTGGGCGACAGACAATCTGCTGTAGCTAGATTCAGTTTACAGTTACAGCCAGAGATTTTGCACACAGTGAAAGAAAACATCTCCGGCTATCTATACATGTAAAATTCTGGCAGCGTGTGCCAACATGTGAAGAAATTTTCATCAAACAAAAATATGATAAAATATTGAATAGCAAACAGCTGGCACACAATGAATCGCCAACTTAGCAGTGAGTGGCTGGATGGCAGATAATCGGCTGTAACTATACTTAGTAAACAGCCACAGGAAGATTTTTCATACACCATGGAAGAAAACATCTCAGGCTATCTAGACATGTAAATTTTGTCAGCTTATGCCAGCATGTAAGGAAACATCCATTCAACAAACAGATGACAACATATTCAATAGCAAACAGCTGACGCACGATGCACACACTTGTCCTGTGCAAGTGAGTGACAGACACTTTGCTGTAGCTAAACTCAATTTAGAGCTACGGCAAGTTTTTTTACACACAATGAAAGAAAACATCCCAGGCTATCTGGAGATGTCAAGTTTGCCAGTCTGTGCCAGCACGTGAAGGAATGTGCAAGCAGCAAAAAGTGATACTATATTTGATGGCAAATAGCAGGCACACATACAATATTAATTCCAGCGTGTGCAGATAGACAGAAGCTAATGTTCTGCTATAGCTAAGCTTCAGCCAAAATTTTTACACACAGAGGAAAAAAACAGTCTGGGCTGTCCGAAGATGTCAAATTTGCTTGCCTGTGGCATTATTTTGAGGCATGTGCACGCTGCAGAACAGGTACAAAGTTAGCGCTCAGCAACTGGCAAAAAACAGGAAGTCATCATTTACAAATGATTCACATCACAGCAGGGGATCTGTCTGTAGTAGCAAGACTGACTAACTAATAATAAGTAATTAGAATAATAAATAAAAATTATTCATATCGAAATAATAAACAGCTGTTCTTTTGTGTTCTGTAAAAAAAAGTCAATAAAAAACTCAATTCTAATAACAATACTTGCTTCAAGAAGATGAGGAATAAAAATAATAATTAATTGTTATTACTTTTTTATAACTATTATTATTCATCGGGTTATTAGGATTATTATTACTGTTGTTATGAAGTAAATCAACTTACAGCCATCCCAGGAAGATGATCCTTCCAGCTCACTGTCAGTGTCACAAAACCAAAGCCATTCACATTGTTAGTATCAGCACAATTAGTGACCCTGTAGAGAGAGATACGCCAATCATTGTGCAGTATAAAACGCACGTGCAACGGCTTTTGGGTTACAAACAAAACTGTTTCCGGCCAAAATTTTATATAAGTTATCATTACGCCAAAATACTAGGGTTTACAAAATAAATTATAACTTTTTAGTGCAGAATCTTAGCTCAATAATTCATTGGGGAAAATGAAGAAGACATTCTGCTACAAACAGTGAGATTTTTTTTGTATGACAAAGTTACTCTAATTTTGGACTAATGAAGGGTCAAAGTCCAGGGATCCAGATTGACACCATTGTTATTACTGTAACTTTGGTACAGAATTTGCTACGAATCTACGATAAATCTGATTATCCTCCAT
Organism: Cryptosula pallasiana; assembly: GCA_945261195.1. Taxonomy (NCBI): domain Eukaryota; kingdom Metazoa; phylum Bryozoa; class Gymnolaemata; order Cheilostomatida; family Cryptosulidae; genus Cryptosula; species Cryptosula pallasiana. The sequence goes on from OX183130.1 coordinate 23,902,870, forward strand.
TGTTAAGTTTTATGATCAGAAATGCTTATATAAAGCACCTAGAATGTAATAAATAAAAATAATTGAAGCTTCTTAATAAATTGATGGTTGTTGTTAATAATAATGTGGAGGACCGACGGCGCCATCTTTAATTACGTTCTATTTAACCGTTCTATGTTGACACTCTACCTTATATAACTCTATGTACATTTTATACATTTTATTCTCTCACCTTACCATACAAACTTATACGTGCACCATGTGCTAATCAGCCAGCCATATCCTTAAGCCATGCCTACTTAATTCTTATTAGTCTAATTGCATATTCCAGGCGTGCCTTAGAGTCTAGTTGTTATTGTCTTTTGTCTTGTCTCATACCATTATGTAATCGTTTGCATAAATACGAATGTCTCAGTCAATAAAGTCAGAGTTAAGCCTAGCACACTCTCAGAAGTTCTTTGTTCGCTAACAATAATAACTTCACTGCGCACTGGTACATGCACGTACAATCAAGACACTACATCAGCGAGTAGTAATACATGAGCAGTACACCGAACCTCTGTTGGTCCGAATTAGCTTTGCTACTTCTACCCATCAATGTTCGACCGTAGCTGCTGTCAGCACAGTCAATACAACTAGTCAGCTCGACCCTGTCAGCAGTCACCATGCAGCACTGTTAAAGGGCAAGTCGACCTGCAGTCAGTAGTCATTGTCAGTGTACACACAAACAGAGCCATCGCCGACCTGGAGAGGTTGTGCAGGTTAGCCGAGCTACCACAGACACTACACACAGAGTGAAATCCTGCACAATAATTAAAACTAAAATAAATGTGTAAAGGTGACCAATAATTATTAATTATTACCCCATCTTGTATAATAAAATGTAATACAATGTAATATGACCTATACTTTAAAACAATTTCAATATTATTTTCATTATTCATTTAATAATAAATAATTACATTTTTTTTTCTATTAAATAACAGTATTTTATTATTATTATTATTCAGCGCAAACCACAATATAATTAATTCCATATTATAATCATTATTATTTAAAAAATTGAAGCTCACCAGGCATATCAATTTTTTTCTGGTGTAGTATATATTAATTATAACAATAATATTGAATAACAACAACAACAAAAAATTGCTACTAGATTTCGCGGTTTTATTTATTATCGTAAACAATGCTAATATTTGTATATAAGCTATAGAGCTGCGCTGCCGAAAGATATAACGATCAATTATTTAGGTTATAAAAAATACCCAAAGCAAGTTGATTTGTGAAGTTTATATTATTTATTCTGGTAGATCCAAAGGTTTTCTCTTTTTTCCCCATAAAACTTTTAAAGATTAACAATTTTGTGAGAAAATAAAAAATATTTTATTGGAGCAAGTACTTCAACCGCAACTATAGCATATATAAGCGTGATCGCGTTAATTCAATGTTTGGATCCCTAGCCGCTTGCACGTGGCTCATTAGCGTATCTCTCCCTACAGGGTCACTAAGCACAATGGATATTCAATTAGCGGTTGAAAAAACCACTCGTGCCAAAAACAATAGGCGATTGAGAGTGGATAGGAAGTCGAAAATTCTAGAAGCATAGACTGGCATAATCTAATACAAACAAAATTTACTACAAAGCTGAGAATGTGCTCTACACGGTGCAAAAAAAATTTTGAAAATCAGTCTAAGAACAATAGAGCAATTTAACAAAAACGGACGTGATGTACAAGGGCGGGCAATACCCGCTGAGAGTGGGACGGAGAAGGCAACTCTGCGTGCCTTGCCCGCTCGGAGCTACAAAATGCTTAACCACAATGGAAGCTACTGCTGAAGCTGAAGAACTGAGAAAAATGAGTGAAGAAGAACTTAACTCGCTTACGACATCGAGTATCTCAGCAATTTCAAAGAATGTTCAATTTTTGCTTACATCGATGTTGTAGAAAGATTCATTCCTTTTCGATTCAATGGAGAAGAATCCGTCATAAATTGCATTCGCTATGTTGCTGAAAAAGATGGAAATAGAGAGACGAGAACACTTTTAATACCAATCAGATACAACGAGGAAGCTAACAGATGTGCACCTGGTGTGATGATTTACAAGGGAAAAAAAACAGAGTAAGAATGGAAATCCTATTCCATACCACAATGTTGTTTTCATTTCTTCAACCAACGCTAGTGATTGGGAACAATATTGCACACAAACAAATTCCAATGAGGAGCTAACAAAAATGAATAATGAGGATGAAGTTCTTAAGGAATTCCTAGAAAACGAATTACAAGATTTTGATGAACAGCTTGGTGTTGATGGTATGTAAACTCAAAATCGGATGTTGACGACATGTAGTCTCAAGCGGATAAAACGAGCTATAGTGCTTTGTATTATGCAAAATTTACTGTAAAATTTTAATCATCTAAAGGGTTAATTTGATGATTTTCTCAAAATTTAAGAATGTCAAAAAAATTAGATATAACGTTTTCTATTGCAATTATTTAACCATCTAGAGGGCTAATTTGATGATGTTTTCCAAAATTCATACAGAAATAGTCATAAATATGCACATAATTATCCATACATGAATGAATGTATAAAAAAAGCCTGTGTATTGATTGACATTACAAGTTGTACTGTTTTGTATTACTTACTATTTACTGACTCTAGCTATATTATATGGAGAGATTTTCCCTACTTATTATACAATAAATGTATATAATCATATATTGTTTCATTTTTAATCAATGTATTTATTTAATGTAGATATAACTCCTCTCTCCTCTTTTCCTCTCTCCTCTCTCTCAAGATATCATATGAGTTCGAATTACAAAAAATTATCAAAACTTAAATGCCATACATTCAAAATCTAGATGCCATATAAGTTCAAATTAAGTAAAAAAATAATCAAAACTCAAATGCCACTTAAATACCACTCAAATGCCCCTCAAATGAAATACAATATAAACTCGGCGAATTCATTCAACGCCGTAACCCATTGCATCACCCCGGATTTTGACCCCACAAAAAAACACTTGGTAGGGAAATCTGCTCATATATTACTACTGGTGGGATAAGAGAGGTGGTGGGCTAAGGGAGGTGGTGCGAGAAGGGAAGTGGTGGGATAATTAAGGGGTGGGATAAAAAAATGAGTGGGGAAGGGGTGGGATAAGGGAGGTAGTGGGATAAGGGAAGGGATGGGATAAGGGAGTTGGTGCGATAAGGGAGATGGTGGGATAAGGGAAGTGGTGGGATAAGGGAAGATGTGGGATAAGGGAGGTGATGGGATGAGGGAGGGTGGGATAAGGGAGGTTGTTGGGATAAGGAAGGATGGGATAAGGGAGATGGTGGGATAAGGGAGGGGGTGGGATAAGGGAGGTGGTGGGATAAGGGAGGTGGTGGGATAAGGGAGGTGGTGGGATAAGGGAAGAGGTGGTAGGATAAGGAAGGGGTGGGATAAGGGAGGAGGTGGGATAAGGGAAGAGGTGGGATAAGGGAAGTGGTGGGATAAGGGAGGTGGTGGGATAAGGGAGGTGGTGGGATAAGGGAGGTGGTGGGATAAGGGAGGTGGTGGGATAAGGGAGGTGATGGGATAAGGAAAGTTGGTGGGATAAGGAAAGGGTGGGATAAGGGAGGTGGTGGGATAAGGGAGGGGGTGGGATAAGGGAGGTGGTGGGATAAGGGAGGTGATGGGATAAGGGAAGTGGTGGGATAAGGGAGGTGGTGGGATAAGGGAAGTGGTGGGATAAGGGAGGTGGTGGGATAAGGGAGGTGATGGGATAAGGGAGGTGGTGGGATAAGGAAGGGGTGGTATAAGGGAAGGAGTGGGATAAAGGAGGTGGTGGGATAAGGGATGGGGTGGCATGAAGGAGTTGGTGGGATAATGGAAGGGATGGGATAAGGGAAGGGATAGGATAAGGGAGGTGGTGGGATAAGGAAAAGAGTTCGATAAGGGAGGTGGTGGAAAAAAGGAAGGGATGGGATAAAGGAAGTGGTGTGATAAGTGAGATGGTGGGATAAGGGAGGTGGTGGGATAAGGGAAGGGATGGGATAAGGGAGGTGGTGGGATAAGGGAGGTGGTGGGATAAGGGAGGGGGTGGGATAAGGGAGGTGGTGGGATAAGGGAGGTGGTGGGATAAGGGAGGTGGTGGGATAAGGGAAGGGGTGGGATAAGGTAGGTGGTGGGATAAGGGAGGTGGTGGGATAAGAGAGGTGGTGGGATAAGGGAAGAGGTGGGACAAGGGAAGGGGTGGGATAAGGGAAGTGGTGGGATAAGGGAAGGGGTGGGATAAGGGAGGTGGTGGGATAAGGGGGTGGTGGGATAAGGGAGGTGGTGGGATAAGGGAGGTGGTGGGATAAGGGAGGTGATGGGATAAGGGAGGTGGTGGGATAAGGAAGGGGTGGGATAAGGGAGGTGGTGGGATAAGGTAGGGGGTGGGATAAGGGAGGTGGTGGGATAAGGGAGGTGGTGGGATAAGGGAAGTGGTGGGATAAGGGAGGTGGTGGGATAAGGGAGGTGATGGGATAAGGGAGGAGGTGGGATAAGGGAGGGGTGGGATAAGGGAGATGGTGGGATAAGGGAGGTGGTGGGATAAGGGAGGTGGTGGGATAAGGGAAGTGGTGGGATAAGGGAGGTGGTGGGATAAGGGAAGGGATGGGATAAGGGAGGTGATGGGATAAGGGAGGAGGTGGGATAAGGGAGGGGTGGGATAAGGGAGGGGGTGGGATAAGGGAGGAGGTGGGATAAGGGAAGGGATGGGATAAGGGAAGAGGTGGGATAAGAGAGGTGGTGGGATAAGGGAAGGGGTGGGATAAGGGAAGTGGTGAGATAAGAGAGGTGGTGGGATAAGGAAGGTGGTGGGATAAGGGAGGTGGTGGGATAAGGGAGGTGGTGGGATAAGGGAAGTGGTGGGATAAGGGAGGTGGTGGGATAAGGGAAGGGGTGGGATAAGGGAAGGGGTGGGATAAGGGAAGGGGTGGGATAAGGGAGGTGGTGGGATAAGGGAGGTGATGGGATAAGGGAGGAGGTGGGATAAGGGAGGGGTGGGATAAGGGAGGGGGTGGGATAAGGGAGGAGGTGGGATAAGGGAAGGGATGGGATAAGGGAAGAGGTGGGATAAGAGAGGTGGTGGGATAAGGGAAGGGGTGGGATAAGGGAAGTGGTGAGATAAGAGAGGTGGTGGGATAAGGAAGGGGTGGGAGAAGGGAGGTAGGATAAGGGAAGGATAGGTAGGATAAGCCGAGGTGAGGACTTTTCGTCACCCCTTGGGTTAGGATTCGTTAGTTTAGGATACTCGGGTGATGTGAAGATATTTTGCGTAAAGCACAAATTTTGGAAACACGAAGTAGCTGTTATCATTTTCTGATTGGAATAAAAAAAGTCGGTATTGACAGCCCACAGGGTTTAATTTCAGGTATTTTCTTGGTGGGGTGCTGCCCCAATTATTTTCGAGCCAGCAGGCCAGCACGTGAAAACAAGTCTGTCAAATCATGCTTCACCTCCAAACATCAACAACAAAACACAACATGAAATTCCGAAAAATGGTCCAAAATCCACCGATGTTTTTGCAGAAGGCCTGTGTGCCTGGCAGATGGCGTAAAACAAAATGTAATGAGTACACAAATAATTCAATCTTTTGTAGGCAAAACCTGCCCTACAAATCTATAGAAACACCTGTTACCGCTGGTTGTCCAGTTGGCACTGCATCAATCAATATCTACAAGTTATTTTTTGTTGTTCAATGATTAATAGATAAAATCGCCTTTCAACCAATATTTACTAAAGAGTTCTAGTTAAAAATGTCTTTCTCCACAACAAAGACAATAAATCCGATATAGATAAGCTATCTTTAAATTAATTTGGTTTCAGCTGCTGCAGGAGATGCAGAAGGTGTGGTTTAACATTTACTTCTTGATACAAAATACAATAATCTGTAGCTATAGCCTTTCTTTATCACTCAGGGCTCTCTAGACAAATATTTAATAGCAGTGACAAAGTATACAAGGCAGCAGGCACACGATGGGAAGGTGTAACATCAACATTAGTGTTACATACAGAATATATATACTGTCATATGGTACACTATCTGAGGCTACCATTGGCCCCCAACCATAGCTGTAGATAAAGGGCAAGGTCAAACTGAAGTTTTGACAATTCTAAATAAAAAAAAATGTTCACTTTTATATCTATTTATAGTACGATAATATTCCCTTCAGCAGCTGTGTGTAGCCTGAGTACACTGAGTACAATAATCAGAGGCTTGGGCAATTCCAACAGACATAATTATTGATCCTGATAATTGTGACATCAGCGAGAGTGCACAACTCCAATTTTCAACCACCATTAATGTGACAGTTTAGAGGTTGTGACAAACAAACGAACCTGGTTCCCTTTGTTTTATGGATAACATGAATCTTGGCCCAAACTATTTTATGCTGGCAACTATACATAATAACACAACTATGTCAGCCTAACAAACATTAACGGTATGTAGCTGTTGTAATTGTTAGCTAGCAAACCTTGTTTCCTGCGTTAATGGCAACTACAAACATTTATTTTCTGCATTTATAAAGTGTTTCAATTAAACAAAATTTAGATATTTTGCCACAGTCAAAATGAACATTAAAAACTGATATTCGGTTGTTTCTTGTGTATATTATGTATGTTGTCATGTCTATACTAGATGTGCGATCTGAATAAAAACAAAACATGGTGTATACAAACTGTATTGATGATATAGTTATTGCATTCTAGCCCAACCCTTGTCTTGGGATGTGAAAATTTGTTTTTGCTCCAAAACCGGCGTGAGGTTACAATAAAACTGACAATTCACAAGATTTCATATTATTGCATGTACGATACAAAGATTTTTAAACAGAGAAAACAAACCCTTTTACAATATTTCAACTTTGAATTTTCCCTCAAATAAATGTAGGAGTAGCTATTCAAACTACGTATGAATGGAATTCCTAAATAAATGAACTACCAGTTGCTAAAGGGGTTTGTGTAATGAGCTTGAGTTCCCCCAATGAATGTTTGTTACTTAGTATACTCACATATGTACCAGTCTCAACCACTCACTAAAGTTTTGTGTTGTCTAACCACTGTTTGATTTATTTGTTTTGTTTATTTGAGCTTTTTATTTAGCTTTCAGAACCTGAAGCAGCTGAGGAAGCTCCTTCTTGGATGGAACAAGTTTAAGCATCTCCCTGCTGTAGTCTACAAACTCACTGAACTAGAGACACTAGAGCTCTACTATAATAGTGGACTAGAGAGGATAGAGGATGGCTTGCTGCATCTCACAAAACTCAACAGGTTGTACTGTATAGGGTGTGACTCTCTTGTTTACCCTCCATCAGCTGTGTGTACGCAAGGAGTGACTGCAGTGAGAAATTTCTTCAACGATCTCAAACTATCTAAAGGAACAGAGAAAACTGTTGTGCCAGTCGCTATCATTGGAAAAAGCATGTCAGGTAAATCGAGTGTTGTTAAAAGCCTCCTGAGTGGTCAGCGCACTTTGTCTCATCGCCAAGTCAACTCTCCATTGGACGAAACCACCAAAGTGTTTGAGTTGAAAGACTTACAGCTACCAATTTCTCAGCTCAAGTTGATTGACTTAGGTGGCAATGATGTCTACCAAATTGCGTACAGAATGATGATTAAAGGGCAATACTTACCTCTCGTAGTGGTCAATCTTAAAGAGTTTTCCTCTCTTTCATCATCTCTTGGGACCAAGGAGGCAACCAGGAAGGTGTGCTTGGACTGGCTAGCACACCTTTACCTGGCTTGTCCCAGGTTGGGTCGTCCCATACTAGTAGTCACTCATGTGGACACAATGGAGAGTGACACTGCTAAGTGCTGTGTCAAAGAACTTCTCAAACAAGTTGAGATAATTCGACAGGAAGTGCTGAAAGAAGAAAAAGAGCGACAAGCTAAACACACTTTGAGTTTCCACAACATACCGCATCTCTCCAACACAGATGTCTCCCTGTTTGCTCCTGATGACATATTTGAGTTTGGTGACATCACTACAACTTCAGACAACATCCAAAGTCTTAAGAACAATCTAGAAGAACGCAGCAAAGACTTCAAAGTTGTCATTCCCCGGCTGTGGGAAGAGTTGGCATCATTCATACACAGTCATGCAGACACACCGTACGTGTCTATCGCTGATGTAACATCAAAGTATTCTAACGAAGACTGTCTTGTCATATTGAGATACATGCACAACATCGGTGACATTTTGTGGTTTGAGAACATGGTTGGCCTTAAAGACTACATATTCCACCAAATCCCTGCTGTCACTAAAATGATGACTGTTCTCTTTCATCACAGCTCTGAGGATCAATGGAAGAAACGTTTAGTTGATTTCGTAACATTTGTCTATCGCGGTCAGTCAATCAGCAAAGATAAATATGATACTTTGATTCAAAGGTTCATTTCGTCTGGAGTAATCGATGAGATCCTGCTAGTCCATCTGCTTAGAAAAGAGTCAGAGTTTCCACCTAATGTCGCTCTTGATTTACTTCAGTGCTTTCGCATCGTTTTTGGACCAATCGAAAGTAAAGCTGGAATTGACTACGTGATTCCATTTTTTGCTCCGAAACTCAAAGATGATTCATGGAAGACTGATGGACCCCTACAGTTACGTGCAGACATCGTACTTGGTGGTCTGACCCTACCAAAGTATGTACATCAACTTATAACAGTGACAGTGCTAAACCGTTCATTGGACTCTACTGACAGCATTGAAGTTACTTACAATGGCGCTACAATCTACCACGGAGAGAGCACTACGCATCTGGTACACGATTTTGTGAATGGAACAGTGACATTACAGATCTCAACTCCTTTGAGCCTACTTGCCGACTCATGGAAACGCCTTATAGACACAGCTCAGCCGGTGTTCTCGCTGATCTCTAAAGAGTGGAAAGCTTGTCATGTGTCATTCAAGATCTACTGCTCCCACTGCCTCTTTCTCAATGACCCAAGTCCTGCGCTTGAAGTTGACCCTAGGTGGTTTCAACCTATCAGTTCTGATGCTGTGGAAGAAGCATCAGTTTTGGTAGAAAGCTTTCAGGGAATACAACCAGTTACCTGTGACAGAGAGGCAGAAGTCAAGAAGAGCAAGAAGCCTTCAGTTCCCAAGCCATTCAAGTATCCATGTAAGTCAATAGCATACTTGTACATTGGTGGACAAATGGTAGTGACTGTAACTAACAAAAAGCTGTATGTACATGTTACTGTCAAATTTTTATTGGATATGACTTGGGTGTGATTTCAGGCTACGAGTTGTCAGAGAGTGAAATCCAGAAACTGGAGGAATATCTCTCAAACCTTGAGTCCAACCGGTACCCAAGAACTGCTGGTAGAGTACACATAACTGTACATTACATAACTTTGTGTGAAGACTGTTGATTTAATGTGTTGAAGTAAAGCTATTGCAACAATGCTATTGTCACTTATTGGTTTCTGTGAAGTTCTGACTAACTAAATGACTATTATACTATTTTGGTTCCATCTATACAAAACCTGTGAGCCTCCCTTCTAAAGCTACGTTCACACTATGCGATTCTCGGCCGAGTGGGAGGAGCAAAAAATCGGCTCGCAAGTGTGAACAGTAAAATCTTAACGATTTTACAATCGGTGGCAGATTTTTTTTCATCGGGCAGTGATGGTTCTCTGTACGATTATCGGCCTGTCTAGCCAATCAACATCCACATCACAGCGTTTCAATTTAATGCTTTTCAATAAACTTGCAGCTGCTTGATAATTATTATTTTAACCAATTTTAGACTGTTTTTAATATTTCCCTGATCAACTGCAAGTCTTTTTTACTAGCAGAATATTAAGGTGGGTATACTAACCATTGTCAATATAAATAAAAAACAAGAACCAGCGCCATGATTATAATAAATCATTGCATTGAAAAAAGTTATCATTTATTTATTATTCATTATAATTAATTGAGTATACTACTTACCATTATTTATTATTATTTTCATTTGTAATTAATTTCTTATTATTGATGAGTGAAGAAATGGTATAATTTATTTAAATATCTGATAATATTAGCTATATTATTAATAATAATCATTAATAATAATGTTCTGTAATTATCAATTAAATGCGGTATCTTGACAACATGTCAAGGCCATACAATATCGGGCACAAAAAATCGCAAGTGTGAATTCTTCTAAATAATCGGGAGAGCAACTCCCGATTCCTCCAGATAATCGCATGGCCGAGAATCGTATAGTGTGAACGTAGCTTAATGGTTATTCAGGCCTAAATAGTTGCCACCTGCTTTGGTTGGCTGACTAATATGCCCACTTTTACTGTTCGACGTTTTGATTTTATTATTTTTGAGGCAATAAAAACGTCTCCCTCTATTTACTGAGTTGCCTCCACGTAATGGCAGTCTTTAATTGATGCTGTTTGACAACCAAACTGCATTATATCAGCACGACTTCCTATTTATAAAATTGATGAAAATTTGATAAAATGGTCGACCCAAAACAAAAATAGGTTTTTCTATCTTCATTCATGGACACTTCATCTCGATGTGACTTCATGGTCAATCTACTATTGTCTAATACACTGTTGAAGGTGCTGACGAAGGTGCTGCCGAAGGTGCTGCCGAAGGTGCTGCCAAAGGTGCTGCCGAATATGCTGCCGAAGGTGCTGCCAAAGATGCTGCTGGTAGCAGACTACCAGAGGGAAAGAGAGTACAAGAGAGAGATGATGTATTGTCTGTCAGGGGGAATGAGGAACAATGGAGTCCTACAGTTACCTCTCAGAAAGCCATAAAGTTGGTACCTTTGAAGAAAACATGGAGAACAAAACTCCCCTCCAAAGAGGTAATACTTGAGGTTTTTGGCACATAAAACTGTTAGTCAAGTTAGACTAAAGCTTCAAGTCCTCCGTTGACTCTTGGTCATACAATGTTATCTTGTAGACAGAGTCGAGCTTTGGTGTGCAGGTGAAATAGAGTCTTCGCATACTTTTTGGTGGGCAAATATATTTCTAGCCACTTGAATGTGCATGTTTTGGCCACGGTTGATAAAAACGCTCACACCTGACTGGATTTTGAACTCATGTCTTTAAATCAAAACCACTGAGCTCAAAGTGGGAAAAAGCAATCTTGCTTGAAAATTGTTAATTTGCTGGAAGATATCGTACAGAGAGTAAAATGTCTCCCATTAGAGTGGTATGGCGTGTAATTCTAAACTCTTACGGGCATGTCACACAAGCCAGAATATCATCCAAATCCGTCATTCCCTCGCGCAGGATGGTACATTCAGCGTAGGATAAAGCAAAACGGACATGATCAATTTTTCATCCTGTCCAGCATGCTGCAATTGATTCACTAACCCACAGCGATTCCATTTGCAAGGTTATCTTGATTTTCCATGTGCCTACATAATATATATTTTTTAAAATAGCATTATATATTATACTAGTTATATGATCATTGGTGTTTGTCAGAACTAAGTGTTAGATGAAGGGTTTGAAGGAACACAAGGAAAACACGTCTACTCACCATCAACTAGCAACTCAAGAAGACTGCTATTCAGCTCTTCTCCAATTAGCCTAAGTTCCCGTAACCGTGTGTGTGTACCTGTATTTCTTGTTAAGCCAATGCCGATAGAACCTATGTTATAACCTTGAACTTCCTATAACACACAAACTCAATATCCAACATGCCCCCCTTTGATAAACCCAGTGAGCGATCAAGCTGACATCATACCATGGAACCCGTTACAGTTGCGTGCGATCAAGCCTAACTAATCATGGTTAGTTGAAGCACTAACCTTAAATCGTACGTCAAGCCTAAATACCGGGGGTGAAAATCAGCCTCACGCCATACATACCTGGGATAAATACCTGTAACAGATAACATACTTTATTAATACTTTACCCCAATACCGAGTGTCCCTTGTTACCTCATCAACCCCACAGCTCTCAGTCTGCCTTCTCTAAACCATTAGCAACTTCCACCAGATCGTCCTCTGGACTCTCTGCACCTCCAACACCCTGTCGAACCACATTCCTTGACTCCAACTCAACCCCAAGAGGTTCACCGTCAATTCCTCTCTCCCCTGGAGCAGTCGACCCCGGCTGCTCTGTACTCTACTTCCTATCGCGTCAACCAGAGCAATTCTCTGCCCAGTATCTTCCCTTTGAAGTCTCGTACCAGGGTCAACCTTCTTGGTATCTTCCCTAACCGCATTCTTTTTCTACCTTGACACTGGTGTTGCCACCGGTCACCCTTTCTACCTCTTCTACCTCGTGCACCCAACTGGCACTGCTCTGAGAGCCCGAAGGGGTCTTGGACTCCTCCCTCTGTGCGCTAGAGCCTTCCGCACTAGGTGAGGGCGCTGCTTTCACAGTGGAACTCAACGGGGTGTTACACACCACCTTCGATGGGGCTTCGCTACCAGCCCCAGATCTCAACTGCCTCATTTTGGCCATAGCCTGTCTGATTACCAAGGTACACTCCTGCTCTTCCTCAAGTTCCCTCACACCCTGCTCATACCTCTGCATCGACATACGATACACCCTTTCAGCCTCTCTCCTCTCAGCCTCAAGACGCGCACGTCTACTAGTATAATAGTCATCACCCAGAACACCTTCACTCACAAATAACTCAGCCAGCCTGCTACCAAACTCCTTGCTCTCACCCTGTACCAGTCTCTCTTTCACCACACTGCTGTACCCCCTAGCACCAGCTGTAGCTCACCCTGAAGTGGCTCTAGCTTTTGCTGTGGTACCAGCAGAAGCTTTTTGCGCCATCTCCATTGGTGAGACATTGCCACCACCACTAGATATGGGTGTTTGCTTTCGCTCCACTGTGTCCTTTATAACAGCAGTATCTTTGCATTGCCATACACCTTGCCTACACTCGCTTTCAACCCGTAACTCATCACTGATGGTCAACAGTTTTTTTCAATACTTAACAGGTTCACAGAGGACCCTTTACAACATAATAGATCTGGGAAAGTCATTAATGCAAAAACTTGACTTCCCGTTAACATTCAGCCTGGAACCATCAACCCCAATGAGATCGTTAACAGGGTTACTTAATCTCAAATTCAGAAACCTGCTGGTATCCTCAGTTACCACGGACACTTCAGCTCCAGTGCCTAATACAAACTCTACCTCTTACCATTTACTTTCACCAAGCGTTTGATGCTACATTTCCTGCTAACAGTATTGCCAACAAAATTGTTCACAAATCTCACTGTACGTGGAGAACCTTCATTACTACTACTATCCCTGTGCTGTGACCTGATATTGTCACCTTCCCGTCTGCAATCCCTAGAGGTATGGCCTCTCAGATTACACCGGAAACACCTTACATCCGGGCAATGACGGACTTGATGTCCTCTCCTACCACACTGGAAACAGTTGTCCCCGCCAGTTGGGGAGCTAAACCTTCCAGGCCTTCTACCCAATGTAGGTGAACCTCGAGGTGATCGAGGAGAGTACCTACCATCTGGGCTACGATGTCCATGGGACGTCGCTTCATACCTAGGAGAATGCCTGCTATCCGGGCTACGGCGTCCATAGGATGTCGTTTCGTACCTAGGAGAATACCTGCCCTCCGGGCTGCGGTGTCTATAAGACTCCGCACCATACCTACTCTTATAATGCCTATCTCCCATATACCCTCTATACTCGCTACTCCTATCTCCTGCGGCTTCTATGGCCACGGGAATAGGAGCCCTTTTCCACATTACCATCTCCAGACCTAGTGCTGTCCCTTGAACGATATGTAACTTTGTTATCCACCTCCTCCCGTGGACTTCCCTGTCTATACTTAGCTACCCCATATACCGAGTGGCCAGTCCTAGAGGCATTCAGACTTTCTTCTGAAGCAATAGCCAACTGCCTGGCTGCCAATTTGGTACCTAACTCTCTCCAACTAAGCGTAGTCTCCTGCATAAGCAATTTACGCACAGATGAATCCCTTAAACCATTAACAGGGAGAGAAACGGAAAAGCGTTGCCTTAACTCGTCATTGTTATGCCCAAATTCCATTTCCCTGCTTAATTTCTTCACTCTGAGTAAATATTCCCTTTCATCTTCCCCACAAGCCTGTGACACTCTCATGAACCTCATTGTCTTAACATAGACACTTTCACTACGGTCGTAATGGCCTTTTAACAAATCTATTGCCCTATCAAACCCATCATCAGTCTGGTCATTTAAATCAAATCCCAGTGACTGCAATACCCCTATACCATCACTACCTATAGCACTTAATAAGGCTAGTAGTTTAGTTCTACCTCTAAAAGCATCTACAATAACCTCATCCCCATGAATTTCCACCTTCTTGGTACCCAAAGTTATAGCTGCTACCTCAGCAGACACTTTATACTGAGCCAACCAATTGTTGAATTCCTCAGAAACATTGCTACCCGCTAACCTTATTTTCGGAAATGACGATAAGTCAAGTCTCCTATTCATCTCTGTTATAATTAATTAACAGAATAAAGATCACCCGACAATATCTGTACGATATCAGTAGAGTAGCACCTCTCCACCACAGTAATAGCCAATGTACAAATAAACACAACGCAATAACAATAATTCACAATATCCCAGAAGATGTCCACTGTTCCCTTATCCACCAATGCACAAGTAAACACAGCACAATAATATTCCACAATGTCACGTAATAACTCCACTGTACCTTATCCCGGTAAATAATCAACAACAATGCCACAAATAAATACTCAACACCACGTAAAAACACTGTACCTCTATCCCGGTAAATAATCAACAACAACACCAAATCACCACTTCACCAAAAATAATTAACACTGCACCAATATCCCTATAAACACCGAACACGGAGAGCTCACAAAGCTCTAAAACACCCAACACCTCTACTCTACACACACCTCTATCACCACACACACCACGGAGGACCCACACGGCCCTAGCACCTCTACACCTCACTCTCTTTTAGTGCCCACACGGTACCAAAAGCCTCACACACACCTCCTTTGTACCAATAAATAATTCCAATAATACATAACAATATCACCAAGTTCTATGCCGACTGCGAGTAGTAATATACGAGCAGATCTCCCTGCCAAGTGTTTTTTGTGGGGTTAATATCTGGGGTGAATGCAATGGGTTACGGCGTTGAATAGATTCACCGAGTTAATATTGTATGACATTTAAGTGGCATTTGAGTGGCATTTAAGTGGCATTTGAGTTTTGATTATTTTTTTACTTAATTTGGACTTATATGGCATCTAGATTTTGAATGTATGGCATTTAAGTTTTGATATTTTTTTGTAATTCTAACTCATATGGTATCTTGAGAGAGAGAGGAGAGAGAGGAGAGAGAGGAGAGGGAGGAGAGAGGAGATATATCTACATTGAATAAATACATTGATTAGAAATGAATCAATATATGATTATATACGGTTATTGCATAATAAGTAGGGAAAATCTCTCCATATAATATAGCTATAGTCCGTAAATAGTAAGTAATACAAAACAGTACAACTTGTAATGACAATCAATACATAGGCTTTTCCTATACATTCGTGTATGTATGGATAATTATGTACATATTTATGACTATTTCTGTCTAAATTTGGAAAAAAATCATCAAATTAGCCCTCTAGATGGTTAAATAATTGCAATAGAAAACATTATATATAATTTTTGACATTTTTAAATTTTGAAAAAAATCATCAAATTAGCCCTCTAAATGGTTAAAATTTACAGTAAATTTTGCATAATACAAAGCACTATAGCTTGCTTTATCCGCTTGAGACTACATGTCATCAGCATTCGAGATTGAGTTTACATACCATCAACACCAAGCTGTTCATCAAAATCTTGTAATTCTTTTTCTAGGAATTCCTTAAGAACTTCATCCTCATTATTCGTTTTTGTTAGCTCCTCATTGGACTTTTTGTCCGCAATAATCTTCCCAATCACTAGCGTTGGTTGAAGAAATGAAGACGAGATTGTGGTATGGAATAGGATTTCCATTCTTACTCTGTTTTTTCCTTTGTAAATCATCACACCAGGTGCACATCTTTTAGCTTCTTCGTTGTATCTGATTGGTATTAGAAGTGTTCTCGTCTCTCTTTTTCCATCTTTTTCAGCGACATAGCGAATGCACTTTATGACAGATTCTTCTCCATTGAATCGAAAAGGAATGAATCTTTTAACAACATCAATGTAAGTGAAAATTGAACATTCTTTGAAATTGCTGAGATATTCCATGTCGTAAGCGAGTTTGAGTTCTTCACTCATTTTTCTCAGTTCTTCAGCTTCAGCAGTAGCTTCCATTGTGGTTAAGCTTTTTGTTCTAATATGTTTGACATTGTAGTAAGTAGTCTCTGGATTTTTTGAGTTTTCCATCTCACCCAAGTACAAAATGTTGAAAGGCAATGGGTAGTTATCAATATTGAAGCTTTCAACTACTCTACTTGGGCAAACGACTTTCTGAAAATTCTTTACAGTTGAATTACCAAGATAGGTGAGAATGTAGTAATTTCCGTATGCACCAGTACTCTGTTCAATAGAAACGATTTGCAAAACTGATGGAGCAAGAAGCGATGATAGTGTAAGAAACCCTCCAATCTTTTTCAAATCACTTGTCTTCCATTTTTTGAGAGATTGGCCATCTTGAGAGCTGTATCAGCATCGGTGAGCAATTCTTTTTTTTCCATAGTGTTTGATGTTGTGGGTAAAACCAGTTTTGGAAGAGCTCGTCTCTTTATTGTTGCTTCTTTTGTGATACAGTTAGAGTTTTTTCTTTTGGTAGTTGTTTTGAGTGTTTTTTGTTTGTTTTCGATTGGTTTTGAATCCGTGTAAGAAGCAGAAAAGTCCTCCATAGTGATCTAAAAAAGAAAGAGATAATGTTTAAAATAATATATAATTCAGCTTTTCATGTGGAACTAAAAGATTAACTATTTTATACTTTACATTATAGTTAAACTATTTTTGATCTTTGCTAGGTAGGGAATAATAATTTTTTTAAATTTTACTTTTTATAAAGAGATAGCTCCTAGTAGTTGCAATGGAAGGTGTAGTAGATGTTGCTTCTCCGCTTGCTGTTGTAGAACTGGATGCTTTCTGTGTGAAAACAGTGGCTCTTAAATAGCTAAAGTTGCACTGGTTGAACCCTATGAATACCATATCGTACCAACCTTCTTTATAATATAACTATAAATCAGCATTTTTTCACGCAAAGGAAAACCAATGTTTTCGCTGGAATAAAAAACTTATTTTCACGCGAATAGAAACCAGTGTTTTTGCGGGAATAAATAATTTACTTTCAGGCGACTAAAAACCAATGTTTTCGCGGGAATAAAAAGTTTATTTTCACGCGAATAGAAACCAATGTTTCGCGAGAATAAAAATTTTATTTTCACGCGACTACAAAACAATGTTTTTGCGGGAATAAACAATTTATTTTCACGCAAATAGAAATCAATGTTTTCACGGGAATAAACAATTTATTTTCATGCAAGTAAAAACCAATGCTTTCGCGGGAATAAAAAAATTAATTTCACGCGAATAGAAACCAATGTTTTTGCGGAAATAAACAATTTATTTTCACGCGACTAAAAACAAATGTTTTCGCGGGAATAAAAAATTTATTTTCATGCGAATAGAAACCAATGTTTTTGCGGGAATAGAAATTTTATTTTCACGCGACTACAAAACAATGTTTTCGCGTGAATAAACAATTTATTTTCACGCGGATAGAAATCAATGTTTTTGCGGGAATAAACAATTTATTTTCATGCAAGTAAAAACCAATGCTTTCGCGGGAATGAAAAAATTATTTTCACGCGAATAGAAACCAATGTTTTTGCGGGAATAAACAATTTATTTTCACGCGACTAAAAGCAAATTTTTTCGCGGGAATAAAAAATTTATTTTCACGCGAATAGAAACCAATGTTTTCGCGGGAATAAAACTTTATTTTCACGCAAATAGAAACCAATGTTCTCGCGGAAAGTATTCGTGTGAAAATAAATTTTTTATTCCCGCGAAAACATTGGTTTTAGTCGCATGAAAATAAATTTTTGTATTCCCGCGAAAACATTGGTTTTTATTCGGGTGAAAATAAATTTTGTATTCCCGCGAAAACATTGGTTCGCGTGAAAATAAATTTTGTATTCCCGCGAAAACATTGGTTCGCGTGAAAATAAAGTTTTTTATTCCCGCGAAAACATTGTTTTTTAGTCGCGTGAAAATAAATTTTTGTCTTCCCGCGAAAACATTGTTTTTTAGTCGCGTGAAAATAAAATGTTTATTCCCGCAAAAACATTGTTTTTTACTCACGTGAAAGTAAAATGTTCATTCCCGCGAAAACATTGGTTTCTATTCACGTGAAAATAAATTTTTCATTCCCTCGAAAGCATTGGTTTTCCTTCGCGTGAAAAAATGCTGATTCATAGTTATATTATAAAGAAAGTTGGTACGATATGGTATTCATAGGGGTCATCCAGTGCAACTTTAGCTGTTTAAGAACCACTGTTTTCACACAGAAAGCATCCATTTCAACACCATCGTTCGAAGGGTAAACATCTACTGCTACATCCACTAACTATTAAAAGTTTTTCTGTGCGAATTTAAAAGTTTTCATTGAACTCAAGACGTAATTATCTGATGGGCTTTGACTACTTAAAAAGTAGTGCTTTCACACAATAAATCAGTCGTTCTAACAACAGTAACTGAAGATTCAACATCTACTATATAATATACCAACTGTCTGACTACTAGGAGTTTTATTCACAAGGTAAAATTTATTAGCTGAGACATTTAACTTACCTTTCTATGTACTATTGTCACTTCTATTAAAAAATAATGATGTTATTTTTATTATAGCACTATGGAAACAGAAGAGGAGGATACTGATGTAGACATACATAAGGAATGGGAATGGCTCATGAAAAATCAAAATGATATCATTTTTTCAAACGCTGATAATGAATACATGAATGATGAATGCAATGCTGAATATAAAAATGAAATGGAGATTGAACTTGAAAATGCTTTTCAAGACAAACCTTCATCTTTTCAAGTTTCATCATCTACTGAAAATACTATACCCCTTGATATGCAGTAAGTTTTTAAATCATAAATTAGTAATGTTAGTAGGGTAATTCTTTTTGCTGGTTTTTCTACAGTCATCTCATGAATCAGCAAAAATAATACGAATATCTCTTTATTGTAGACAGGACTCGGAATATCAGGGAACGAATGTAAAAGAGGGAGTTGAGAATTCATCTCATAGCACACAGTAAGTTTTTGAAAACTTAACTAATAATAATGTTTGGGACATTTTTTTTTCCCAATTCCATTTTAAAAGGTAATTGATAATAATGTTTAAGACATTTTTTCTCCTGTTACATTTCATACAAAATGGATGTGAGTGTTTTATAGCACAACTAATATGTGTTAACATTTCTATTGTAGACAAAGTTTAAATTATCAGGAGGAGAATGTAGAAGAAAAAAACCCTGAAATTTCCCCTAATTGGAAATGGTTAGAAGAAAATCTCATTTGTTTTTGTTTATCTGGTGAAACAATCAATCAAATAGGGTTTGGTGCTGAACCTTCACCACCAAACATTAGCATAATAGCTCAAGATATAGAGCCAGTTGTGTAGGATATAATTGAAGAAAATGAGAATGAGCCAATGATGGAAAATCAGGGAAGAAGAAGAAGAAGAAGAAGAAGAAGAAGAAGAAGAAGGGGAAGGGGAAGGGGCGGGGAGGGGAAGGGGAAGAAGAAGAGGAAGAAGCACAAGAGGAAGAACAAGAAGAACAAGAAATGGAAGATTTAAATTTTGAAAGACCTACCCGAGTATCGTCCCTAGGTATTGTTGATGATAGCATAGCTTCAAATTTTCATGATGAAGAATGAGATGATCTGATAGCTAGATATTGGGGAGCTATGAAAACCAAACATAGAGCTGGAAAAGTCATAGAACTTTTAAATGTGAGACTTTGGGATGGGATTCCAAGAGATCAAGCTGATACCTACCAAAATGACTATCATGATTCAGGAGTGTTAGAATTGCTAAAAAAAGTTTGGAGACAATTGAGCTCGAGAGCAAAAGTCAACTGTAGCGTAGGTTGTATACTAGAAAATAAAAATGATGGTGAACTCCGATACTTTCGCTCATCATCAAACAATGCTACCGTATATCCAAAAGCTAAATTGATTGAAACTGAAGGAGATCTTTATGACTTTTTTGTTGATGTTATGGAGACTGATCATCGTACTAATAGCTTGAGACGGAGACCAAATACGACTTTGAGATTGATGCTGATCACAAACATTTCGTTTTATTTCTACAAACTACTCGGAATGGGAAAAGTTGGATCACCACCAATGCATTTACCCCCTCACCTCATCAACAACAGACACATACAAGCCATGTTAAAAAACACAAAAGGAATACAAATTACTGACAATCTTTGTTTTTTTAGATGTCTAGCATTACACAAAGAACTACAAAAAAACACCGGATTTGCAAAAGATCCGATAATTAAGGAGGTGAAGGAGTACCAACAACAATATCATAGTTTCATCTATGGTGATAGTACTAAAAAGTATGGTGGGAAAGGAGTAACAGAAGCTGATATATTGCTTTTGGAGTGAGCATTTCAACTGAAGATAACAGTGTTTTCTTTAAATGACAGGGCCGTAGTTTAGGGGGCGGCAGGGACAGCCATGCCGCCCCAGGTGGCTAAATGAAGTGGCCCAAAAATGATGTTTTTGAGTTTAGGAGGTCAGGGGGTTCTCAAGTAGTCAGAATAAATACGGGTAAACTCGTATTTTTTGTTCAATTTCAATGTTCAATATTTTTGTTTTTGCCCAAAGCAACACTTCTAAGCAGGATAAATATTGACATGGATATGAATTATTACGTATTTTATGAGATGACTACAAAAGTTACTGAATGAAAATTATTTGTCTGCAGCGTTTTGCTTTCAGACTAGAAAAATAAGAATTAATTGCAATAGCTGTTAATGGACCACTTTCATACTTGTATTGTGAGGGGAAATGTCACACCCCAACACTAACAGAACGTAGGGATTCATAGGCTAAAAAACGACGATTTCCAGCAATGAACAGCAGAAAAAACACAGAATTTTTATAATTTATGACAGATACATTTTTCAATACGTCTGTTACATTTTAAAAGAGGGACAGCCAAAACTGATTTGTAGAATTCCATTGCTATGCTATCGTTATTTTGAATTGATTTTATTATCTATTATTGTTAATATTTGATCCAAGTATTCGCCTATTATTATTATTATTTATTATTATTATTAATTAATTATTATTATTGATAAAACCGATATCATCATCATTAAATTTTAGTAATAATTATTATTATTATAATATTAATGATAATCATAATAATAGTAGGCTGATTATACTTAATAATAGATATAGAGACTACAACATTAGTTAATAACAATAAATAATAATAATAATAATAATGATTGTTATTTTATATCTACCAGTTTATTTACTGATTAATTAATTATTATTAATTATCATAATAATTAATAAATTATAATTTATAATAATTACATTATTATTAATTTATTATTATTATGATGATCATTATCATTATTATACTATAATGATAATAATAATTGTCTAATATTGTTATTATATTAATTAATAACCTATTAATTACATGTTTTATTATTTATTTATTATTGTGCAGGATTTTGTGGTAATGTCAGCAGCTGCCCTGGTAGCCCACCCGCACTACCTCTAGGTAGCAGAGCTGTCTGTCTGTCCAGACAAGCTTGCTGTCAGCTTTGCATAACTGCTAGAAGGTAGGCCGTGCCGTGATAGGCAAGAGTCTGCCAGGCAGGTCTGTCCCTCGCCTACCACTCGTCAGTCAACACTAGTGCTGCCAGACCTAGTGGGTCGTCAGAGCTGGTTGCCTTCTAGAGTAGTAAGCTGTCTGTTGCGCAGTGTTCAAGTATAAAGCTTGAGTGAGTGTAAAGCTATCTTTATTCTTGAAAAGAATTGTCTAGCTGTGCCTCTCGATATACACTGATATTAGTGAAAGGCTCAGCCGCTGTATTTATTTATACAAAGCGTTATGTAAGATTCCTTAGTGTAGGAGTTAGCCCTAATGACATTCAAAGGAAAGGGTAGCAAACAAAGAGTGACTCAAGCATGTATAAAAATAGCCTGAGCAGTATAAGATTGGCTACACAAAGAAAAGGGGTACCAGATGTTTGTCATGTACGCATTTGACAGAATTGTTACTATGTTAATAAAAGTAAAGAGCTTTTCAGGTTTCATTGGCTGGTTTCAAACCACTCCCAGTCGACATCTACTCTCAGAGGTGAAAGCTGTAGTTAAACTGATTCTAGTTCTTCCTGCCACTAACGCTATAAGCGAGGGGTCATTCTCGACATTGAAGCGAGTAAAGACCTGCCTTCGGTCAACCATTACCGAAAACAGGCTCAACAATGTAACGAAGATTCACATTTACACAGACATTACTGAAAAACTGGACTCTCAAGTTGTAATAAAATAATGTGTAGGCACTAGCAAAAAAAATGCAGAAAGAATCGAGGTCAAAATTTGAACTCTGTAAGCTATGGTGGCTCAGAACGTTTTCTGTTTTGCGTTTTGAAATGTCTGAACGCTTTCCAAACCGTTTGAACAAATTTGAAATAGTCTGAGCTTTTGTAAAACTTCTGAACGCATTGTAAAATCGTTCGTGGGCTTTGAAAATCCGAGCCGATTTGCTGGTTTGCCCTATTGATCATAGATCTACAGTGTATATATGATTGATAATGTTTTTCCTAGACACCGAACAGTGGAATTTTCTTTGAATAAATAAATTAAATATTATTTGTCTCAAATTATTTTAAATAATCAATACAACCTAATTATAGGCGTAAAAATTAATTTTAGAGATAATATTCAATAAATTTTTATACAGTTAATTAATTTTCTCTATGTCTTTTGATCTACGTTTATGTTGATCAAGTTGTGCAGAGGCTATAAATGAAATGATGATTAATCAATTTTGGTTCGAAAGCCATATGCTTTGCCAACTTTTCCAACTATTTCAAAATAGTTTAGACTATTTTAAAACAGTTCAGACTATTTCAAAATAGTTCATACGGTTTGTAAATGCTTCATACTCTTTCTAAAGCGTTCATACGGTTTGTAATTTTCCAAATTATCTGAATCATTTCTAAGCCGTCTGAATTATTTGCAAGACAACTATAGGGTTTGCAGAATTTACGATTGTCAGACAGGAAATACAGTTTTATAGCATGAATCCCGCAACTGCTGAGGCCGACGACCAATTTACTATAACCAACAAGCCCGTTTTTAAACATAGTTACTTGGGCTTATTGGACAATTATCCAATTATTTTCAATGTAAGAGACGCTTTGAAAACCGTCTGGACTATCTCAAATCCGTTCATGCGCTTTGAAAACGAAACCGTCTAACGTTACGAGCCACCCTAGTAAGCAGAGTATATTTTTCATGCTAACATTTTTAACTCTTTTGTTTGTTAATAAAGTGAAGTACTTGTGTAATTCTTGTATTTTTAGAAGTTCTCACATGAATTGTCTGTTATATCGTAAATTACCCATTATATTAAAATGTAGAGCCGCAAAATGCGTTGGCGGCCGGGGATCCGCCCCGGACCCTCTGGGGTGCTTGCAGCGTCCCCCCTTTCAGGCCGGATGGCTTCGGAGCTACACGCCGTCGGCGAAGGCGCTCAGCGCCTTTGAGTCGTACATATTTTGGCTGTCCCAGGCAAATTTTCTAAACTACAGCCCTGAATGATGATATGACTTCAACAGTTATTTGGAATTCAAACTCCAGTTATAAGGAGAATCTATATTTGGATCTTTATATCATTCACTTCAGTCTTATTACAAACTTGGAAGGATATGTCAGAGCCTACAGATGTCCAACCAGTTCTACTTGTTATGACAGATTGGGAAATCTGAAAATACACAGATGTTGAATCTCAGAGGCAACAACTATGCAGTTTTCTGGAGGACAATACAGTCCTACCGCTACAATATTCGACAAACTGAAGATTCAATTCGGGATAGATATCGAGTCAGATGATTCCTTGAGATACTATCCATTTTTTGCAACATTCGACATAGAGTGTTTGTTACCTAATTGCAAAAAAGATCGAGATACAGACACAACCATTTACACGAATGAGCATAAACTTTTAAGTATTTCAATTTGTTCAAACGTACCAGGCTTCAACAACCCGTGTTGTATTGTCAATAAAGGGAATGATAATGAATGCGTTCGAAAGTTCATTGAATACTTGGAAGATATTAGTGAAGAATCATATAGCCGATTGGAAAAACAATTTTTGCAAATCATAAAACAGATAGAAGGTGAATTACAACGACTTGAAACAGCTGAAGAAAAGTTTCGTAGTATTTTGAAAAAAATCGTTTCAGACGGAGAACAGGAGCTGAAAAAGTTCTGGATGATTTGTACAGCTATATGAAAAAACTCCCTGTTCTAGGTTTCAATTCACAGACTTATGATGTCAATGTGATGAAAGGAAAACTGCTTCAAAAATTGAAAGATGTCTCCGACACAGATTTTGATTTTGTTATAAAAAAAGGAACCAAGATGCCTGTTATCGGAATAGGATCTTTTTTGTTTTTAGATTGCACAAACTTCATCGCTCCTGGATATAGCTATGAAATGTATCTCAAAGCATACAAATGTGAAGCCGGAAAAAGATTTTTTCCTTATGAATGGATGAAAGACTTGAAACAACTTAATCAAGAACATCTACCTCCAAGAGAAGCTTTTTACAGTTCTTTAAAACAAAAGAACATCAGTGAAGAAGAGTACATAATTTGTCAAGAAGCGTGGAAAGATAACGACATGAAGACAATGAGGGATTTTTTAAAATGGTACAACAACTTGGATGTAAAACCGTTTGTTCAAGCGTTGGAAAGACAAAGATCGATCTACAGAGAGTATGGGATTGATATGTTAAAAGATGGTATATCTTTACCAGGATTAGCGATTTGATGGATGTTCAACAAAGCTCCCCAACCACCACCTCCATACCTCTCTACATACTTGGATTTCCATGAAATTGGTAACTCGTTTCGTCAGACTCTCCCAATTTGTCTGATTGACAACTGCAATGCAGAACTTTATCCTCTAATAAAAAAACATAGTTGGTGGGCCAAGTCTAGTGATGCATAGATATCACGAAAAAGGTATAACTAAAATTAGAGAACATTGGTTGGGAAAAGAAGCAAAGGTTTGTGATAGAATCTATGGAGTTGATGCAAATGCGCTCTATTTATGGTGTATCATGCAATCAATGCCTACTGGCTATCCTCGAAGAAGAAAAATCGAAAACTCCTTTTTCGCTAAACCAGTAAAATTTAGCAAGATAGCTCATAGCTGGTTACAGTTCCAAATGT
Source organism: Cryptosula pallasiana (assembly GCA_945261195.1). NCBI lineage: Eukaryota > Metazoa > Bryozoa > Gymnolaemata > Cheilostomatida > Cryptosulidae > Cryptosula > Cryptosula pallasiana. The sequence continues at coordinate 23,928,332 of OX183130.1, forward strand.
TCTCAAAAAAAATCAATATCAGACATCTTCTCAATGGAGGAGAAGTTACTCTCGGACAGCGAGGATTACCAGTTGATGGATTCTGTGTTGAAAATCGTCATGTCTTTCAATCACTGATAAAGAAAAACATACCACCATCAAGTTCATCGAAGGCGCCAGAAAAGCTTCATTTCGTATCAGAGGGAGCAAATTCATCTCCATGGAAGAGATAGCAGATGATTTCTATGAAATCGTAACCAGTAAACAACTAGTAAGTTTTAAAACAATTATTTTGCAATTCAAAATTTATATTCTTCAAGTTTACTTTGCTAATCATTATCACCATCATTTCAGCTAACTATGAATGTTCCAGTACACTTGGGTTTCTCCGTGCTACAGTATGCTAAACTGAGAATGCTACAGTTTTACTACGACTTTATGGATAAGTAAGTAAAACCTAATTCCCTACTATTATCATGTATAAGTAAGTAAAACTTCCAAATAATCGAAACAATCTTTTTATTCATAGATATATTGACAGAAGTGATTTCCAGTATGTTGAAATGGATACAGATAGCTCATACATGGCGTTGAGCGGAACATTAGAAACACTGGTAAAACCAAGTATGAAAAAAGAGTTTTACAATGAATATGGTGATTGGTTTCCACGACCATACTGTGACAAACATAGGGATGAGTTTTTAAGAATCAAAACAATGGGTTTAGAATGGAGCATGCAAGACTGTTGTGAAAAAGTACTAAAACATGGAAAAAGAACACCCGGGCTGTTTAAAGAGGAATTTACCGGAGATGGAATTGTTGCGCTTAACTCTAAATCCTATTACTGCTGGGGAGAAAAGGAAGCAAGTTTAGCTCGAAAGGTTTAAACAAACGAATTAATCAATTGAACAAAGACAGTTATCTAAATGTATTGAACACAAAAAAGTCGTTTATGGGTAAAAATCGAGGATTTGTAGTAAAGGATAAAAAAATGTTGACATACAGCCAAATAAAGCGAGGACCCACGTATTTTTATGCTTAAAGACAAGTGTGTTCTGATGGAGTATCTACCGAACTTACTTTGACTTAAATAAAAGCCTTCATAATAGACTTCTTTTTACAACAGTTACTATAACTATACATATATAATACAAGAAATCATTCATCATCCTTATAAGTATCGATAACAAATAGATGAATATTTAGCTTCATCTATTTTTATGGTTGAAATTATGTTAAAAGTTTTCCAATATATTTTATAGCATTCAATGTACTTATTGTGTAATAAATGTATATATGAGTTCGAATTATGTATCTAGCTATATGAGGAGATTTTCCCCTACTTATTATGTAATAAATGTATATAATCATATATTGATTCATTTTTAATCAATGTATTTATTCAAGGTAGATATATAAGTAGTAATATATGAGCAGATCTCCCTACCAAGTGTTTTTTTGTGGATTAGACCTTGGGGGTTATGCAATGGGTTACGACGTTGGATGAATTCGCCGAGTTTATATTGTATTTTATTTGAGAGACATTTGAGTGGCATTTGAGTGGCATTTAAGTGGCATTTGAGTTTTGATTATTTTTTTACTTAATTTGAACTCATATGGCAGCTAGATTTTGAATGTATGGCATTTAAGTTTTGATAATTTTTTTACATAATTCGAACTCATATGGCATCTTGAGAGAGAGGAGAGAGAAGAGAGAGAGGAGAGAGGAGAGAGGAGTTTTATCTACATTGAATAAATATATTGATCAAAAATGAAACATTATAAGATTATATGCATTGATTACATAATAAGTAGGGAAAATCTTCCTATATAATATAGCTAGAGTCAGTAAATACTAAGAGGAGAGAGAAGAGAGGAGAGAGAGAGATTTTGTAGTTTTTTATACAACCATGTATATATGGATAATTATGTACATGTTTATGGATATATTTATATCTAGATTGAATAATATACATTTATGACATAATAACTATATTGAATGCTATAAAATATGTTGGAAAATCACCAAATTAGTCCTCTAGATGGTTAAAATTTACAGTATTTGGGAAATAACTGCAAGAGAGGAGAGAGGAGTATTTGGTAGAGGAGAGAAGAGAGAGGAGAGAGGAGAGAGAGGAGGCTTAAGCGTAAATATTTCTTTTAGTTGTTTACATAATAAGTATATTGAATACTATAAAATATCTTGGAAAATCGTCAAATTAGACCTCTAGATGGTTAAAATTTACAGTATTTGGGAAATAACTACAATAAAAAACATTTCGAATGTATGGCATTTAAGTATTGATAGTTTTTTACATAATTCGAACTCATATGGTATCTTGAGAGAAAGAAGAGAGGAAAAGAGGAGAGAGGAGGGAAAATAATTGCACTCAAATGAAAAAAATAGATGAAGCTAGATATTCATCTATTTGTATATACCCACAAGAAAACTGGGGTATTTGGTGAAATATTCTTTTATTCCATTCAATTTTCCTTAATTTTATTTGAGTTGAAGTATTATTTACAATGGTTAGAATTTATTAAAATTACTGCTCAATCCTTTATCCAACACCTACAATAATTCTTAGTAATAGTAGTGTAATGAGACTGAGTAATAATCTACACACACCTTGTTCACTTTGTATGCTGTAGCACATGTTTTTTCTTTAGTTATCTGCAGTTACTTCAATTGGATCTTATCCAGATGTTTTATAGTCTTTGCTGCTACTGCGTTTTGTCTCAAACAAGAGTCCAAAGTAGGCATTGTGTCTACAAAATACAAAAAAATTGATTGTTACAATTGATTCATTTATTTTCATTGGCTTTATCTACATATACATAAAGTAGCGAAGAAACAGTTTGTGTGAGTATGAAACTATCTAGTAGAGATAAATTTATATCTAGGTTCAACTAGCATTAAATATTAATTACTTATTATTTTGTTAATAATAAATAATTAGAGTCAGTTACTTTACTAGTGCTCGGACAAACACACAATTTTGTTAATGTCAAAGTCTGTGATCTTACAAAGAAATAACTTAGATACTATTAGCATAAAATTATCTAGTAAAGATAAATTACCTAGGAGTGAATTCTAGTTGAGGTTCGATTATTTTAAATATAAATAATTAAAACCAAATTGACTGGAATCGTAGTAATATTTTTTAAATACAACATTGCTTTGCAACGACTATTAATGAAAGCGATTATGAAATGTTGATGAGTAACTAAGTAATCTAGTAAGAAAAACTGATTGAAATCACGGTAATATTTGTTAATAGATACTTGCGACATGTTTTATCAACGAAAAAATCAAGCGATTTTCAAATGTTTACGAGTAACTAAGCGATTCGGTAAAAAAACTAGGGACATTGCTGTTATCAACAAAAACATCAAGCGAGTATCAAATGTTTACGAGTAACTAAGTGATTCAGTTGGCAAAAACCGATTGAGATCATGTGACATCCATCCGTTACAAATATTTACGTTAAGTTAGCAACGGAAAAATAAATATTTCTTATAATATCCTCTATAGCAAGTTACGATAATTTTGTACTCGCTCTAAAGGTTTTCAGTCCATTTTTGGTCAGACCAAAATTTATGCGAGACGTTTTAGGCATTATTTCAGTCGGCGTAATGTTACCAGTTCATTTTCACAAGTTTTTAATATTTATTTTAAAAATAAATAATTAGAGCTTTCTACTAGTGTTAAATGATTATTGATTATTTTTTACCTTATCACCACTTAGAGCCAGATGATTTAATTAACTAAAGACAAATAATTATTTTAGCATTTCTTACCTTGATGCTCTCCTAGTAGCTGTAGTAGATGATGCTTCTCCGCTTGCTGTTGAAGAACTGGATGCTTTCTATGTGAAAACAGTGGCTCTTAAATATCTAAAGTTGCACTGATTAAACCCTATGAATCAGCATTTTTTCCAATGCTTTCGCGGGAATAAAAACTGTTTATTCCCGCGAAAGCAACGGTTTCCATTCGCGTGAAAATAAATTATTTATTCCCGCGAAAGCAACGGTTTCCATTCGCGTGAAAATAAATTATTTATTCCCGCGAAAGCATTGGTTTGTATTCGCGTGAAAATAAAAGTTTTATTCCCGCGAAAGCAACGGTTTGTATTCGCGTGAAAATAAAGTATTTATTCCCGCGAAAGCATTGGTTTGTATTCGCGTGAAAATAATTTATTTATTCCCGCGAAAGCAACAGTTTCTATTCGCGTGAAAATAAATTATTTATTCCCGCGAAAGCAACAGTTTCTATTCGCGTGAAAATAAATTATTTATTCCCGCGAAAGCAACAGTTTCTATTCGCCTGAAAATAAGTTATTTATTCCCGCGAAAGCAACAGTTTCTATTCGCCTGAAAATAAATTATTTATTCCCGCGAAAGCAACAATTTCTATTCGCGTGAAAATAAATCATTTATTCCCGCGAAAGCAACATTTTCTATTCGCCTGAAAATAAATTATTTATTCCCGCGAAAGCAACTGTTTCTATTCGCCTGAAAATAAATTATTTATTCCCGCGAAAGCAACAGTTTCTATTCGTGTGAAAATAAATTATTTATTCCCGCGAAAGCAACAGTTTCTATTCACCTGAAAATAAATTATTTATTCCCGCGAAAGCAACAGTTTCTATTCGCCTGAAAATAAATTATTTATTCCCGCGAAAGCAACAGTTTCTATTCGCGTGAAAATAAGTTATTTATTCCCGCGAAAGCAACAGTTTCTATTCGCCTGAAAATAAATTATTTATTCCCGCGAAAGCAACAGTTTCTATTCGCCTGAAAATAAATTATTTATTCCCGCGAAAGCAACGGTTTGTATTCACCTGAAAATAAAATGCTTATTCCCGCGAAAGCAACAGTTTCTATTCGCCTGAAAATAAATTATTTATTCCCGCGAAAGCAACAGTTTCTATTTGCCTGAAAATAAATTATTTATTCCCGCGAAAGCAACAGTTTCTATTCGCCTGAAAAAAAATTATTTATTCCCGCGAAAGCATTGGAAAAAATGCTGATTCATAGGGTTTTATCAGTGCAACTTTAGCTATTTAAGAGCCACTGTTTTCACACAGAAAGCATCCAGTTCTTCAACAGCAAGCGGAGAAGCATCATCTACTACAGCTACTAGGAGACCATCAAGGTAAGAAATGCTAAAATAATTATTTGTCTTTAGTTAATTAAATCATCTGGCTCTAAGTGGTGATAAGGTAAAAAATAATCAATATCAATAATTATTTAACACTAGTAGAAAGCTCTAATTATTTATTTTTAAATTTTATGCTAATAACATCTAAGCTATTTCTTTGTAAGATCACAGACCTTGACATTACCAAAATTGTGTGTTTGTCCGAGCACTAGTAAAGTAACCGACTCTAATTATTTATTATTAACAAAATAATTATTTAATGCTAGTTGAATCTAGATATAAATTTATCTCTACTAGATAGTTTCATACTCACAGAAACTTTTTCTTCGCTACTTTATGTAGATAAAGCCGATGAAAATAAATGAATCAATTGTAACAATCAATTTTTTGTATTTTGTGGACACAATGCCTACTTTGGACTCTTGTTTGAGACAAAACGCAGTAGCAGCAAAGACTATAAAACATCTGGTCAAGATCTACCAACACCAATGATAGATGTAACACAAAATGACTTTTTCTCCTACTTATATGATACCAAACCAATGAAGAGTGAAACTACATGAATTTTGAAGACAGCACACTTCTTCAACATAGCAAGAATTCCTTTTAAGACCTACCACCTACTTAGATGATGCCAAACCAATGAAGACTCAGACTACATGGATTTTAAAGACAGCACACTTCTCCAACACAGCAAGAATTCCTTTCAAGATCTACCTCCTACTTAGATGATACCAAACCAATGAAGACTCAAACCACATGGATTTTGAAGACGACACACTTCTCCGACACACCAAGAATCCCTTTAAAGATGTTACACAACATGACTTTCTCTCCTACTTAGATGATGCCAAAACAATGAAGACTCAAACTACATGAATTTTGAAGACAGCACACTTCTCCAACATAGCAAGAATTCATTTCAAGATCTACCACCTACTTAGATGATACCAAACCAATGAAGACAGCATACTTCTCCCACACAGCAAGAATTCGTTTCAAGATCAACCACCTACTTAGATGATACCAAATCAATGAAGACTCAAACTACATGGATTTTGAAGACAGCACACTTCTCCAACACAGCAAGAATTCCTTTCAAGATCTACCACCTACTTAGATGATACCAAACCAATGAAGACTCAAACTACATGGATTTTGAATACAGCGCACTTCTCCAACACAGCAAGAATTCCTTTCAAGATCTACCACCTACTTAGATGATACCAAACCAATGAAGACTCAAACTACATGGATTTTGAAGACAGCATACTTCTCCAACCCAGCAAGAATTCATTTCAAGATCTACCACCTACTTAGATGATACCAAACCAATGAAGACTCAAACTACATGGATTTTGCAGACAGCATACTTCTCCAACACAGCAAGAATTTCTTTTAAGATCTACCACCTACTTAGATGATACCAAATCAATGAAGACTCAAACTACATGGATTTTGAAGACAGCACACTTCTCCAACACAGCAAGAATTCCTTTTAAGATCTACCACCTACTTAGATAATATCAAGCCAATGAAGACTCAAACTACTTGGATTTTGAAGACAGCACACTTCTCCAACACAGCAAGAATTCCTTTCAAGATCTACCACCTACTTAGATGATACCAAACTGATGAAGACTCAAACTACATGGATTTTGAAGACAGCATACTTCTCCAACACAGCAAGAATTCCTTTCAAGATCTACCACCTACTTAGATGATACCAAACCAATGAAAATGAAGACTCAAACTACATGGATTTTGAAGACAGCATACTTCTCCAACACAGCAAGAATTCCTTTCAAGACCTACCACCTACTTAGATGATAACAAATCAATGAAGACTCAAACTACATGGATTTTGAAAACAGCATACTTCTCCAACACAGCAAGAATTCCTTTCAAGATCTACCACCTACTTAGATGATACCAAACCAATGAAGACTCAAACTACAAGGATTCTACTTCGATGATGCTGACAAAGAAAACTGTCCAGAACAAGAGCTCAAGAAGCTAATCTATAACTCAAGGCAATCATATCACTATAGGTGAGTTTCACTAATTTTTACCATAAATTAAACAAAATGCTGAATATATACATTTTCCAGGTCAAAAAAGGACTTTTTTGATGTAATTAGTGTATTTTTCACAACAAAATGTTGAATATATACATTTTCCAGGTAAAAAAAGTACTTTTTTGGTACAATTAGTGTATTTTTTACAACAAAATGCTGAATATATACATTTTCCAGGTAAAAAAAGTACTTTTTTTGGTACAATTAGTGTATTTTTTATTACAAAATGCTGAATATATACATTTTCATGGTAAAAAAGGACTTTTTTGGTGTAATTAGTGTAGTTTTTACAACAAAATGTTGAATATATACATTTTCCAGGTAAAAAAAGTACTTTTTTGGTGTAATTAGTGTATTCTTTACAACATATTTATAAAGCAAGTATTTTTTGTTTTGTTTTAGATAGATGAAAGAGAATCAAAAGCACTTGGTGAAAATAATGCTCAAGAAAAAACAAGCTGAACAATGTAACTTGGTGAGTTATTTCCCTTTTCTAATAATGTAAACTATCCAATGTAACTAGAACTATAATTCAAATTCATGTAATTATTTTACATTTTTGCTTAATCATTCTATACTAATACATAATTTTTTTATTTTAGTTCATTACGAAATTAAAAGCACATAGAACAGAAGTCTTCCTTCCTAAGATATAACATCAGTACATCAAAGACATCAGTGTAAAGGAACAAACTATGCATTAACTGTTATTACTTAGTATTTATTACAAGTTGTAGTGCTTTGTATTACTTAGTATTTACTGACTCTAGCTATATTATATGGGGACATTTTCCTTACTTATTATGTAATAAATGTATATAATCATATAATGATTCATTTTTAATCAATGTATTTATTCAATTTAGATATATCTCCTCTCTCCTCTCTCCCTCTCTCCTCTCTTCTCTCTCCTCTGTACATAGCTATAAAATGTTAATATGGACATGAATTTGGACATGCACATGTACATAATTATGAACATAAGTATGTACATAAATGGACATGAATATGGACATGTACATAAATGGACATGAATATGGACATGAATATGGACACGAATATGGACATGTACGTATTCATGTCCATTTATGCACATGTACATGAATATGGACATGTGCGTATTTACTGACTCTAGCTATATTATATAGGAAGATTTTTCCCTACTTATTATGTAATTAAGGTATAGAATCATACAATGATTCATTTTTGATCAATATATTTATTCAATGTAGATATATCTCCTCTCTCTCTATGTAGATATAAATATATCCATAAATATGTACATAATTGACCATATATATATATATGAATGTATAGAAAACTAAAAAATCTCTCTCTCCTCTCTCTCTCCCTCTCTCCTCTCTCTCCCTCTCTCCTCTCTCTCTTTCTTTCTCTCAAGATACCATATGTATGTATGCATTGATTGTCATTACAAGTTGTAGTGCTTTGTATTACTTAGTATTTACTGACTCTAGCTATATTATATAGGAAGATTTTCCCTACTTATTATGTAATCAATGTATATAATCATATAATGTTTCATTTTTGATCAATATATTTATTCAATGTAGATAAAACTCCTCTCTCCTCTCTCCTCTCTCTCTTCTCTCTCCTCTCTCTCAAGATGCCATATGAGTTCGAATTATGTAAAAAACTTATCAAAACTTAAATGCCATACATTCAAAATCTAGCTGCCATATGAGTTCAAATTAAGTAAAAAAAATAATCAAAACTCAAATGCCACTTAAATGCCACTCAAATGCCACTCAAGTACCCCTCAAATGAAATACAATATAAACTCGGCGAATTCATCCAACGTCGTAACCCATTGCCTAAACTCCAAGGTCTAATCCACAAAAAAACACTTGGTAGGGAGATCTGCTCATATATTACTACTTATATATCCTCTCTCTCAAGATGCCATATGAGTTCGAGTTATGTAAAAAACTTATCAAAACTTAAATGCCATACATTCAAAATCTAAATGCCATATAATTCCAAATTAAGTAAAAAAGTAATCAAAACTCGAATGCCACTTAAATGCCACTCAAATGCCACTTAAATACCACACAATAATTACTCTGCGAATCTATTCAACGCCGTAACCTATTGCATTCACTCTGGATTTCAATCCACAAAAGAACACTTGGTAGGGAGATCTGCTCATATATTACTACTACTGCGCCATGTTAGATGAAGGGTTTGAAGAGACACAAGGAAAACACGTCTACTCACCATCAACTAGCAACACAAGAAGACCGCTATTCATTAGCTCTTCTCCAATTAGCCTAAGTTCCCGTAACCGTGTGTGTGTACCCGTATTCCTTGTTAAGCCAATGCCGATAGAACCTATGTTATAACCTTGAACTTCCAAACTCGTTATCCAACACTAAGTATACAGTTTCTAAAATAATCATCGTTTGTGGTGGAAAAACTCAAAAATTAAATAATTATATGAATGCGTAAAAGTTATAAATGATAATGAATTATATATTTAATAATAATAATTTATCGATTGCTTGACTAATAATGATAAAATTAGCAATAAAAAAAATAGGGTTTTATAAAATAAATATTATGAAAGTATTCAGAAACAGGAAACCGTGTGGGACTCACAAAATATTAATCCTGCTCTTATGCTGTGTTTGAAATCCAAGGCTTATTATTTGTTGTAACTGACTCAGTTGTACGATCGACTCCTCAAATAGCCACATCAATGTAAGTAATACTGTCCACACTGTTGTGTAGGTGTGGATAAATGTCATAAAGTAGTCTATACCGTTAGTAGGTTTGGTCTCCATGGTTAGCTATATGTGGTGTATCTACATAACAGATCAGAGTTAGTTCTATATATGTTAGTCAAACGGAATATCATCTCTCACTTTCACTTCATTTACTCTCCATTCACCACCCCATTAATGCTGGGGCTAGGTTGGGTAGTGAGTGTCTTTTTAAGTTGTTTCCATGCTGATCTATTCCATTTACTATTGAATTTTAGAGTTGGAGTTGTTCTCTCTTTCCATTAATGTAGGTAGTTTGACTGGCCAGTTGCTAGCTCTGGACTAAACTGTATTCATGTGATGGCATATCATCTTGATACACATCTTCGGGCAATTGGGAGTTATTTACTCAATTTTAATTGATATGAAAGAGCGGACAACTTCTAGTAAAGTAGTACAAATATCGAAATGAAGATAAATGTTGAGAGTTGTCATCTCTACAATAATTTGAGCTGGATAATTTCATATAGGCTGCAGTGAAACACAAACTGAAGATTTCAATCATAACACCTTCGGTGCTCAATCGAAGACTGCGCCTGTCATTTCAGTCGCCAGTCCAGCTCGTGTGGAATACCACCCATTGCCAGACTCTGACTCTGGTTACTGCAGACAGGCTCATGTGGCGAGGGCATTACATGTACTTTGAGTAGACATGCAATCTTGTGAAGTGGTAGCTAATGATACTTTTGAATCTCCTTCAGATTCAATAAAAGGTTTTTAATAGACAAATTACAATACAACAGATACTTGACACCATCTACTCTGTTTACAGAGGGACCAGGCAAGAGACAAACAGACATCTACAACTACCTCCACCATCCAGTCTACTACGACTACAGGTATGTACGAGTGTAACAGGTGAGAGATTTAGGCAACGCACATTATTCATCTATTTTATACTGTCAGTTTTTTTATCAACCAATGATACAAAGTTATTCACAACCTTTCACATGGTGAACTGCTCTGTTGTATTAGCAAAGTAGCACTCACTTTTGGCAGGCATCCAAAACATGCTACAAACATGTGCCTTTTCCTTTCATTAATTCAAGGATGTCAAATAGTTTCATTATTTGACTGCTGACTGTTACAAACCAAAGCCATCCCAGGCCTAATGACTGACTACTAGGGTTTGACTTGTTTGAGCATCTCTCCTTCATAGAATAATACTTTTGTTCTTTCAGAACAGCGGCGCTTGAGTTGGCAGTGTGTGTGTGTGTGTGCCTGTGTATGCGTGAGTAATGCTCCACCAAGACTGTGATTCACTGATTTTGGTAGAGAGTTCAAGGTCATTACTTTGTCCATGTAACTCGTACTATGTTGAAATTCCTCTATCAAAGGCTTAACTATAGGTTAAATACACAAAGATATGTTATAGTGCAAGTGTTTGTATCTCTAATACGAATGTTGCTCATTGTACATGATGTATACCCAGATGGAAGCATTGCTGGTGCCAGCTCTTCACTTGTTGGATCTTCCACAGCTGCAGCTAGTTCACTCGTGTCTCAAGACTTTGTCTACTATGAGTATATAGATGACCAAATATACAATGACAACTAGAAAGTCTCATTTGCATTGGAGTTGTGCTCCCTTGGTTCAATGATCGTGAGTATCTAAGACAGTTTTCAACGCAATCATTTGGCGTTTCATTTTAAAGAGAATACCTCGCTCTCCGTTGGTTACATAACTATACTAGAATACTTTTTTGTGTACGACAAGTTTTATTATCAAAAAGTAGGCATCTACCTGTTTGTCTCTAGCCATCATTCCACCGTGGAGTTTGATTAGAAGGAAGTTGAACAAGTGATCAATACCATTATCTCATATACGATCTAAGTCGAAATCGGTTTGCAATAAAAATGGCTGACAACTCTGAACATTTCTGATTATTACAAACGAAGTCTGGGTATATAATAGATGTGTTAAGTATCCAAATTATTATTTTAATCGAGTTAAAACGTTTTCAACTTCATTACACCACTGAAAAGATATTTTGGTATCGCTATTTATTATTAAATTGTTCTAATGTCTAGAAATAAAAACTCTAGCAGCAAATCTTTTGATACAAAGTGCCAGCAGATATATTTCATCAGTCCATCAAGCGTATAAAATAAGGTTTGTGTAAATAAAAATAAAAAAACAATGATTATTTAAAAAAAAGGGTTTATCAACTGAAAAAAACGGACAACCAGTTGAAAGCTAAACAGCTTTATTTGGCGCAAAAACCTTTTGAAAATAATTTTTCCACAAAGTAGTTGGACCTTAAATCATAAAAGTCAGAGTTTCTGTCTCACTGGTTTCTGCAGCTTCCTTCGTAAACTAATTTAATTTTCTACCAGAATCTGTTTGACTTATTAGACAACAGCCGCGCCGTTTTCTTTTAGCTATTGATTTGACCGCACTCAGATTTTACTGACTAGCGTAATTGATGATATGTCAGGGTTTCATCAGGTTTGTCTATATAGAGAGTTATTTGCTCGTGCGATGAGTCGTTAGAAAGATTGGTATGCCTGTTGATTAGCCAATACACTAATTGATGAAATTGTATCTGGGAGAAATCGTTACATGCTTTAATTTACTTATGATCTGTACTAAATCCGAGGTTTATTGTTTGTTGCAACTGACTCAGTTGTACGATCGACTCCTCAAATAGCCACATCAATGTAAGTAATACTGTCCACAGTGTTGTGTAGGTGCGGATAAATGTCATAAAGTTGTCTATACTGTTAGTAGGTTTGGTCTCCATGGTTAGCTATATGTGGTGTATCTACATAACAGATCAGAGTTAGTTCTATATATGTTAGTCAAACGGAATATCATCGCTTACTTTTAATTGTCACTTGAGCCGGAATATACGATGAGTTATCTCCTCTTTGGAGGGACAACTCTATATTGAGCAGTACTGTACATCGAGAAGTTTGCAGATACGTTTACTAAAGATTACGTGCCCTAAAATACAAAAACCATTCGTTTTCAGCCCAGTGAGCTTAGGAGAGTTTGTTTTAATTGTATACAGGGCGCACACTCGCGATAGTTACCAGCCATATGGCAGACACCCAAAATACCGAAGTGCCATTTGGTTTTGTGACAAAAACACAACAATAAAATAAATAAATGGAATGTTAGTTATTTATTTTACCTAATATTTATTATCTTTTTTTGGATAAACATTTGACTGAATAACAAAAAACTGCAATAGACTTCTCTAAAGTGAAGTGTGAATAAGGGCTCTTTTTGAAATAAAAGTGATTGATTTCATCGGTACCGTAAAAAGTAAATATTGTTTTGGAATATTCATGTTATTATTGTTTGAACTACTTCGAAATTATAAATCTATGAATTAATCTTGACTACTAATTATTTCTAAAGATAATATTTATTTAAAATTTGATATGAAAGTTGAATCGTACATGAAAAATAGTTTATAATTTTTTTTATAACAAAAGCGGTAACATAAACCCTTATTACTTAGCTTCGAATTAGATTTTTGGTTTAAAAATCCCAGTGGGCTAAGAAGCATCTTGACCTTTCAGATAAATGGCTCTTTTAAAGCATGTCCGCTCTGATCACTTTTTGGTTGAGTTTCTGAATATTCAAGTCTTGAGCAGCGGATTGATGTATTAAATAACCCTCTAGGCATACTCAGTCATGATTTACAAGCTTGCCAAAAAGCCATTGGCCTCGAATGCTCGTCGCATCAGCTGAAATTTAGCTTCCATTGATCAGCGTGTACGTCATCTTCGGGATGTGAGCGTGGTCAATTATAATATATAATAGCAAATTTTTATGAATGAAGTTAAATCGTCTGCGTTTAAAATGAAATCTGATTGGGCAATTCATTTAGTCTTAGGTCTACTGAAGGCCATTGCAACTGGAATAAAGAATTTCTACGAAGACACCCAATCAAAAATTGATTCTAAGATTTAATGTTGGGATTTACTGTTATGTCCCATTTTTCATCTGGCTTGAATTTGAATTAGTGGTTTCTATCAATATGGACGCAATTAGTGCACACGCATAGTAAACAAAATCAACCCTTGCTTATTACGCAAATTTTATATGTGAAATGGCAACAAGAGACGATTGCGGGATTTGTCAGGTTGTCCAATGTGATTACCATCACAAACGAAGGATCATCTTACACTCTTTACATGAACAGGATCAAAAAAAATATCGCTTCTTTTGGTGAGTAAGGGAACCATAAATGGGTTTCATACAAGAATGGACAGTAGTATGTAGGTAGAATAATAATAAATAAAATAATAATAACAATAAATAGCGGGATCTGATTGGTCAAATAAATACTGCGCAGCAAAGAAGTAAATACCCTAAGATGACGTCAATTTTAAGAAGTGTAAAAATTTGCGAGCCCTTCTGGAAGAGTGGCATTTTGCAGGCTTGTAGATCAGCACTGATTAGTCCGAGAGGGTTGTTCAATACATCAATACGCTGCTGAAGATTTGAGTATTTACAAATTTAACAAAAAATTGTTCAATGCTGGGATGCTTTAAGCTTTAACTAGTCAATTTGCAGCGTTATGAGCTGTTGAAATTGAGTAATTTCTCTATAAGTAATAGAGTAGTCACTCAAGCATTTGGCTCCAGAGGGCAGTTGGCCACACCTTAATTACTTCACTTGGGCTAGCACAGGCGCAATTTTTTATTTTGAAAATTTTTCTCAAATAGAGCATCAGCTTTTAGGAAAAATTTTTGTCCATCCAATGGTGCAAAAATTCTTTGTGTGACATCAGTGGTTGTCTCAGAAAAATAATTGAGAAAAAGTACCTTAGCATAAAAAACGTACCTTTGTTTGAAAAATGAATGGTTTATGGTCGCAGTATCAAGCATTGCTGACAATGGTATTGTTGCAGTGATGCAAAATCAGTGACGCATGACCATCAAATTACTTAATGGTGGGATATAGAAGTTTTTTATTTATTTATTTGAATATGACTCTCCAGTAAAATTATTTTTTGTCTACATAATGTGATTGACCTATGATAAATAGTATACCACTGGGTCTGTAAAATAACAGCGAATTTGAATGACATATACTGAAATCTTAAGGGCCCATAGCGCAATAGGAAGTTGCAGAATTACAATGCATTTTCCACCCGTTATAGTTGAAGTCCATAGCTATGTAGGCTGTGCAATGATTGGCTAGGCCTGCGCGGTAAATGGTGTCCATTTGATGCCTTTTTAAATTTTGTTTCTCGCATTTTCTGGCCCTAAGTTATTAAAAAATTACTAACACAGGAATATTTCGAAAATTGAAAAACCCTGCATGCAAAATTTACATATAAATCCTTTTGTCTTAATGCGCGCTAGGCTCGCATGAGTTTTGTACAAGCTATATATTTAGATTGAAAAAATGAATTTTTCGCAAATTAAAAATAACGGATTATTTTTTCTCATCTTTTTCCAGTTTTTCTTGAACTAAAAACCTTCTCTATCATTTTTTGTTGCCATTTTTCATTGATGTGTAGTTACAAATATCTGGGACCAGAGGGAACAATAGAACATAGACTGGTACAAAGACGGCAGGAAGTGGAATGGACAATCTCCATCAAAAATCCCAGCGGATTTTCACCAAAATGAAACCTCACCGGCTCACTTGTATTCCTTTAGTGCAGATGTAGTAACATAGCACCCACAACTAACATGTAAAACAATTCACTTTACTCTTTCTGACTGTTTTAGATGGAGTTAGCCTGAGATCTTACCTGAGACAACTCTAACATTGTAAGTGTGTGGGCTGATACTTGTACACAGTGGGATTGTCACATACTACTTGTATACATCGTACACTCCATCCATAGATATACTCTGTCTATATACTAACATATATATATTGTACTCTGTTACTTTCACTTGGCTAGCTGGCTTGTATTATCTTTTATAGCTGTTATTTCACTCTTAGAGTTGTCTTCTCTCTCTTGTGTTTCATTATTTTATACCTTGTGTGTATCAGCTCTGTTGTTTGTTTGAGCTTTTGGTTATTGCTTACTGGGTGAGTAACCTGCTTGTGACCCACAATGCTTTGCTGAGGTCAATGGTACTGGGTGTATATTTATATTTGGCTGACACCTTGATTTCTGTCTGTCAAACACCACAGTTTTGTGTGCTGTTCAATAACCTGGCCTGGTTTGATCAATTTATCTTTGATTTGCGTTTTTACATATAGTATTACACAACAATTGCTCTTTCCATGCCTTATCACAATCACTTTTCTAACAATATTGTAATGCTTATGTAAGTTTTATCTTATGCCTGGATGATAAAATAAAATAGTTGCTAGTAAACAAAAGTCTTCGCCATTCTTTAAGACATTTTTTCTACAGCCCAAGAACTAAACAGGAAGTTACCTGATACTGTAAAGGACTTGTGCATGGAGCTCTACTGAGTCACAACTGTTTTAACTTCCAACTAAAATGCTCGGGCTAAAATTACTTTGGTTGGCTCAGAGCCGTCTGTACTAATCTGGGTAGAATTAGTACAACTGCGGTGAATTGCCGTGTTGGAATTCCAGACTGATCAGACAGGATTCTAGCAAAATAATGTACTTTATTTCCTATCACTACACTAGGGCTTACATCAAACAAGTGTTTACACTAGCAGTCCAAAACAAACTCTGATCAATATGGCAATAAATGCAATATTTATAAATCAAATTATGCTAATGAGCAATTGAATTACAGGCAGTCATTGGCTAAAATAGTTCTACCCAAAGCTTAAGTAAAATCCTTTATCAATACATCAGTTTGTGCTTCTCCAGGAATTGATGAGCCCCCACTGGTCTTTAAAAGCAACAGGCTCAAGGCATTCCATCTTTACTAGCGGTAAAGGTCTTTGTTGGTCTTTCCTAATCTTCTCACATCACTCAAATAGCTTTGCATGTTTTAAACATACTTTATCTACTTTTTCGTACTCGAACAAGTCTGTTTCGTTTGCCAATTCTGTTGAAGCGTTTCCTTTCTCTTTATCATTAAATCATTGATTGAGTTGGAATACAACGGTGGCGTGTTTCCTTTTTCCTCTGCTAGCTTATCATTCACAATTTTTTTATTTTTTCAATCTCCGATTTCCTAACTACGCTACAGACATCCCTTGCACATCTCTGCAACTGATTATACGTAGCCGCCGACAGAGGTATTGGTCCATTTATAATACCTTCAGTGCACCACATCCAAATCAGATGTTTTTTTTCACATCAGCTAATACAGACTTATGAATTGAAACATATGCATTGTTGATTGACAAAAGCACCGCCGCATTTCTGTCCAGCTTTTGTTGGAGAGCTTTAGTTATTGTACTAACATGTTATACATCCAATTATAATTCTATGTGAGATGAACCAATCAGTATTTTTATTTATATGCTTTCACTTGGGCACGTATGACATTATAGGGTCGTCCGAAACAAAATCTTCCAATAGCCTGTGACGATCGTTTGTTTGCTCAGTCGTATATATTTGTAGAAACAAGTAAAGTTTCTTCATCGCTTGTTCAAAGGGTTTTTGTGCATATTTCGTTCTTCCGGGAGAGCATTGATGAGCCAGATAGTTAATAAAAGAACCCTCTAAAAGATTTGTAAAAAAATGAATAGCGACTACTCAACGGAAAATTGAAATAATCTTTTTCAGAAACAGATTCTGAACTATAAAAGAGACATTTATGTTCAAGTGATAGCTATGTTTTGTATACAAAGCATTGGCATCAGCTTTACCAGAAATTTCATCCATCAGATTACCAACCATCTGATTTTTCCATCTGGAAAAAAAAGGGCCGTTATATTTATCACTCCGGATACGCCCTCAAAAGATTTTTGATAGGTACCATGATAGTGATGTATTGTAATGGATTCCGGTCTGTTTACCACGGACATCCACTAAGCTCAAGTATTATGCCTCTTTCCAGAGGGGACACTGTACTGCCCGACAGTGACAACTGTGCAATCAGGCAACCGAATTACCCGGTATAGCAAGAGCCCATGGCGCAGACAAACAATACAGTGCTTGTATATTGGCTACATTCTCAAAGACAAAGTGCTAGAGGGTGTTTAGTCCTCTAGAGTGTTTGTGACAAGACATGAAAATGAATGCAATGATTTTGCCAAAAGTCTCTCATTTTATAGGAGAGCTCACGGAAAGTAATTAGCATAATTTGTATAACAGTAAGAGCACAGGAAGTAATTGAACCAATACAAGTGCACATATAAATAACTAACCAATCACGCAGTCAATATGGATTAAATAGATAAGGTAGCAAGTGGCTAAGGGCGGAGTCCTGTCTCCCATTGTCCAATCAGTGTGCCCTACAGGGTCCCAAGGCTCTGGATAGCTTGTGGTCCTGGTTACCGCTGATTTCAAGGTAGGTAGCTTTGGTTCATGGCTTGGTGTAAGTCCTAGCTGGTTTAAGGAGCTGTCAACCAAGGCAGCCATCTTTGACCGGCTCTGAGTCATCATACCAGCTCTCTAGAGGTCACAAATGGCCCTGTACACTGTGCCACTGGCACAGTGTAACTTTGCCACCGGCACAGCATCTTACTGATGGCTGCAGGTGGATTTCTAGCAAATTGTGTGGGAATATGGTGCAGCAAACTCCCAGTTTACCATGAATGTTCACCAAAATCTACTACAGTATTTCTACTGGTGAAGGATAAGCTATAGTCTGACTAGCTTTAATCATCTGTTTTTCCCATCTGGGAAAACCGGTCGTTACATTTATTGTGAAGTATCTCTGCAGATAACCGTCAAAGGATTTTTGATAGGCATCACAACAGTAATGTATTTCTACTGGTAGAGGATGAGCTGACTAGCTTCAATAATCCTTAAAATCTCTCGTGCTTTCGCAGATCCCATTGGTGCAGAGATTATCACGGTAAAAGGCAAATGTATCCTCACGTGAGATCCTCCAGCAGTACTATTCATTTATGATTCAAACGGGAGAGTTCTTTGTCGTTTGTATTTAATCGATAACGTTTTCACATAGCCAAAACTTAGTAAAACCTCCAAAAAGAGAAAAAAATTATGACTGGTACCAATATTAACATAAAGTGGTGGATTTTACTGACTACATACAGTGACCACTACTGCGCAGAGGTCCCCCTGTTGGTGGCTACAACAGGCATGCCTCCCTTGATTATGACAGACAAAGACCGGCCTCTGTTACAGAACATTATTGCTCTTATAAGCAATTATTATTACTTCAGCACCAAGTGTTTACTACACCAACCCTGGGTAGCTATCCCGGGTCGGCAACAAGATGGCTGCCATGGCCGGGATGATGAAATTTAGCCTAAGAGCTTCCAGATGCCACCTCCCGAAGCCATCTACCCTTGGATGTAGAGGAAAGTGGACCCAAGGCCGTGTAACGCCCAAAGACTATTCCAACAAATCACTGGCCAAGTTGCCTATGGACTCCGCCCCTTACCTATGGGCGCCAGTGCTCTTTAACTTGTCTAGCTTATCTTATTGGACAATACCATTTACTATGTATTATATTGTTGCTACATGTCATATAACTTCCTGCCATGCTTCCTGTGCATGGCTGGTATTTTTCCACAACTCTGCCTATAAAAGGCAGAGGTTTTCCCATACTCTTTGCACTTACTGATATGGCAAGAGTGTGTTCTCTTGTCTTGTATTGCCAGCATTACCTGTTATTCTGTGATGAGTAAATGGTTATTTACACACTACTAAGCTGTGTATGTCTGAGCCGAGGGCTCCTCGCTACCGTTGTTATAGTCAGCCACTCGCTTTACAACACTTTGCTTGTACCGATTCGGTACAGGGTCACATCTGGGTTGAGGTAGACTGTTACTTGTCAGGCCTGAAGAGGCTGACTGCCTTGTTGTGGCTGCACAGACGGCGCGTCTGCCAGCACAACCCCCTAGAGGAAGGTAGTGGACATAAAAATCCACTACAATAACTATTACTGCTTTTTGTTACGGAGTCCGCACAGCATTATCTACAATTTTACTTCTACTATGGTCCAACCGTATCTTTTTCACTCATCGCTCTCATCTCCACATTTTCTTCTCCCAACATCTTGCCCACCAATAATTTAAAACAACACTTTTTATACGTAATGCAGTAAATGGTAAAACAATTATCTCGAGTAATCATACATCAGTCAAACCATAATCAAAACTGTGGTACAAACCCCGATAAAAAAAACTGAAATACAATGAATGCACATAAAATAACCATGATTATATCGCTATACAATATGAAACTACACTAAAATATAAATGGGGCATGTGGACACGTGGTGCACACAAAAGGCACTCTACAAGTTCTACCGGACACCTGGTGCAACAAAAGGCACTTGTACCCAGAAGTTCCATCTTGTTCTTAACTCCCCACATGGAGGTTTGCTCCTATTTTACTACTAATGCTGTTTGGTTGCATATACTTTGTCATCAAGGTCACTATGCATGTGCAGTTTTGCAACGCAAGTAAAATTTTGTTTAAACAATACATTTTGGGAAAATAGTGTGGTAGGTTACAAAATTTTCCAACAAAAATAAAATCTAAGATTAACTTTATTGAATGGTTACACAACATGAATAATACGCAGCTGCCATCAGACCAAGTGAGCCAAGAAGATAGGCAAAGATGGACAAAAACCATCAAGGTACGTAGCAGACGCCTGATTTTATCCTCAGTTAGTGAAAATAGGACATAGCGAAATTTAGAACTGCAAGTCCAAACGGCATTATTTAGTTAACAGAAAAACTTTGTTAAAGCTCAATTTCTGCCCCCAAGTTGAACTTTAAGGGCTTTAGATAGATCACAACATTCAAGTAGACATTGATTTGTGTTTGTGAGCAAGGACAAGAGTATGTTAGGGAATAAAAGAAAAATGTTGCTGAATGGACTCGAACACCTGTACAGACTGTCTTGCCTCAAGTACCACAACAACTATGCCATCAACCTCTCACTGAAACAGCACACTTATAACTCCCTTATTATTCCTAAACATTTTATTCAACAGTAAATATGTACTTGCAAAGACCTTTTAAGTGAAAAAGATTTTCGCCAATGGGAATCGTACATCGATCCTGGGAACAGCAGGAGACACCCTCAGCCATCAAGCTACAAACACATGTTGCTGATGCAGATTTAATTTAGAACATCCCGACAACTATTTTGCGATAGCTTTTATTTTACAAAAAGCAGCTCTTACAGGTGCCTAGATGCTTTTTGTTTTCTGGCCACCCAAGCACATGCTTCACAACTGCCAATACAAACTACACTTTTGTTACTTCATAAGCTCATGTTGAATTTGCTTATCTGCCCCTAATATATTTAGTGCTAATCTTTAGTAAATACATCTTATGACAGACCATTTATGCAAAAAACAATTCCTCACCTGGGGTCCAACCCAATCCCTGTCAGCAGCAGGTCACAGTGTTAACCGCTGGGCCATCTCATAACATGAAATGCTGTTGATAAAGAGCTTAAGATAACAAGAAGGATGTATGGCCTACATAAAAAAAATTACTTGGGGTATGGACATCGCTAAGTACTTCTCAAATGTTTTCAAATTTTGTTTCAGAATTGTTCGATTTACCACCTGGTTACTATTTCTGATAATAATTTGAAACGAAAAGAAATTTTCTCAGCGAAAACAGTACAAAACGAACATTTGTGTCACATGATGATTCCAGTGTGGGCTGTGACTCTTTTACCAAAGATCTGAAACTTGATGGAAAGTCATATGAAAGACAGTTACAATGCGATCGCAACCATGCAAAAATTATGCAATTCGGTTCAACTGTCTGAGAGTCATAGTTGTTTTTTTGTTTTGAAGATTATTTTTAAAATTGGAATAGCTGAGTTGACAGTAATGCGAGAAACTTGAAATATGAAATTTTTGAAAGATTAGGCATCACCATAACCATGGCCTGATGTTTTACTTGCTGCTGGTTAGTTCCATTCTGGTCTCGGAAAGCAATGAAAAGTGCTGTTTTTATTGGGATTTTCCAAATTGAAATGAAAAAACTTGAAGTTTTTAGTGCGATCGCTTTGAAGTTCGAAATGGTACATCGTTACACTATGGCACATGTTTGCTGCAAAATTGAAGTCAATCGATGGGTTGGTTCTCAGATGGGAACCTGTTTTATGCTTAAAAAAAGAGAATTTTATTAAAATCCAAGATGGTTGCTTCCGATCAACTTTTTAACACCATTTTAGCAAGACGAATCAGAAGGTAAACAAAAGGCACCATCTTTCAAAAATTGGTAGTTTTCGTCAATCGGGCTTCGTTTTTTCAGCTACTTTGATGCTCTCAAAAAAGATTGTTTAACTGTTTTTGCACTTTAATTGCGATGTCCTGGAATGTTCTGTAACTTTGTAAGCCAACTTACCTTTTGGCCCGATGCCTGTTGATTGCGTAGCAAAAAAACTTTGTAGCTCCATCTATTACGGTTCTTGAGAAAAAGTGGCAACAGTTCCATAAAGTTTGCCGCGAAAGAAGAAAAGAAGTAATACTAAAAGCACCAGCACCAGCACGAGTTACAAGTGACTGCTCGTATTACCTAATTGTTATGTAAGCTGACAACACCTGTACCTCTGAGACTGGTTGGGTTACCTGAGCAATGACTACCTTATCATAACAATAGGTTCAAACAAAACTAAATTATTGATGTACCAAAGACTGTTTCAGTACATAATGTTAGTTTATGAGACCGTCTCAGCTCTAGTAGTGACAACTCCTATCAAAGTGTGTGCACCAGTTAATAGATATGATGGTCAAGAACAAGGCTAGTCAAACTGCGGCCCCAGGAGCAAAAGTGGTGCCCAGCAACTGATATTGCGGCCTCGGGACCCTCGGTCTACAAAAATGGTTGTCAAAGACTTTTTGAGTCAACTGATGTCTAATTTTGGCACAACTGGCTTTCCTCATAAAATTTTTCAATGGTCAGTTATTCAGAGAGACGCTCATCGCCTTCATTGTTATGCAATGCAGGAAAACAGGGTTGGCAGCTTTTTAGACGTTGATTCAAACATGTACAGACCTCAAGCAAGATCTTAAAAAAGTTTTCACCATCACAGCAAAGGCTGGTCCACAGGCCATGGCACGACGGACTCATGGACTGGATGGGAGAATAAAAAACTTCTACCTTCATCTTCTTGATTTTCTTTGTATTATTAAAAAAGTGTTTTGCATACTAAAATTCATAACAACTTCAAAGCTGTCATGAAAACCTCAACGAAATTTAAAACTTTCTGAAAGGAAACTCATCATTTTGACATGTAAGAGTTTTTGTTGGAGAGCTTTGACACTGAACATAAGGATCTAACATATAACAAGGTAAGATGGCTGAGTAAGACAATCTGTTAGCTAAGCTGTAGGTGATACAGAGAGCTTTGATACTGAACACAAGGATCTAACATATAACAAGGTAAGATGACTGAGTAAGGCAATCTGTTAGCTAAGCTGTAGGTGCTACAGAGAGCTTTGATACTGAACATAAGGATCTACTAACATATAACAAGGTAAGATGGGTGAGTAAGGCAATCTGTTAGCTAAGCTGTAGGTGATACAGAGAGCTTTGATACTGAACATGAGGATCTACTAACATATAACAAGGTAAGATGACTGAGTAAGGCAATCTGTTAGCTAAGCTGTAGGTGATACAGGGAGCTTTGACACTGAACATAAGGATCTACTAACATATAACAAGGTAAGATGGGTGAGTAAGGCAATCTGTTAGCTACGCTGTAGGTGATACAGAGAGCTTTGACACTGAACATAAGGA
The DNA here is from genome assembly GCA_945261195.1 of Cryptosula pallasiana. Lineage (NCBI taxonomy): Eukaryota > Metazoa > Bryozoa > Gymnolaemata > Cheilostomatida > Cryptosulidae > Cryptosula > Cryptosula pallasiana. The sequence goes on from OX183130.1 coordinate 23,952,096, forward strand.
TCTACTAACATATAACAAGGTAAGATGGCTGAGTAAGGCAATCTGTTAGCTAAGCTGTAGGTGATACAGGGAGCTTTGACACTGAACATAAGAATCTACTAACATATAACAAGGTAAGATGGCTGAGTAAGGCAATCTGTTAGCTACGCTGTAGGTGATACAGAGAGCTTTGACACTGAACATAAGGATCTTCTAACATATAACAAGGTAAGATGGCTGAGTAAGGCAATCTGTTAGCTAAATTGTAGGTGATACAGAGAGCTTTGATACTGAACATAAGGATCTAACATATAACAAGGTAAGATGGCTGAGTAAGGCAATCTGTTAGCTATGCTGTAGGTGATACAGAGAGCTTTGATACTGAACATAAGGATGTAACATATAACAAGGTAAGATGGCTGAGTAAGGCAATCTGTTAGCTATGCTGTAGGTGATACAGGGAGAGTTTTTGTTGTTTCTGGATGAACATGAGATGGCGATGAGTTAAGGAAGTTTTTCAATCAGCTGAGTACAACGTAGGGTTTCCTATAGGCTTCTTCAACTGCATGAATGTTCTAAACGTGGAGAGGCAAGGATATGACAGATTTTTGTGCCTTTCATCTCTGAAAGGGTTTACCCAAAACTGGGATATCTCAACCAACATAAATGATGTTATTGAAGGACTTTAGAAACTCATTGTCAAAGTGTAAACTCAATCTACTTGTTGGTTCAGGCAGTTGAGAGTACTAATGCCATTATTATATTAGCAATCAAGTCAGTGAATGTCTCAGTGAATGGCAATTACAACTACTGAAGTGTTATGTAACACATTACAACTACTGAATGTTATATAACACATTACAACTACTGAAATGTTATGTAACACATTACAACTACTGAAGTGTTATGTAACACATTACAACTACTGAAGTGTTATGTAACACATTACAACTACTGAATGTTATATAACACATTACAACTACTGAAATGTTATGCAACACATTACAACTACTGAAGTGTTATGTAAAACATTACAACTACTGAAGTGTTATGTAACACATTACAACTATTGAAGTGTTATGTAACACATTACAACTACTGAAGTGTTATGTAATACATTACAACTACTGAATTGTTATATAACACATTACAACTACTGAAATGTTATGTAACACATTACAACTACTGAATGTTATATAACACATTACAACTACTGAAATGTTATGCAACACATTACAACTACTGAAGTGTTATGTAACACATTACAACTACTGAATGTTATATAACACATTACAACTACTGAAATGTTATGTAACACATTACAACTACTGAAGTGTTATGTAACACATTACAACTACTGAAGTGTTATGTAACACATTACAACTATTGAAGTGTTATGTAACACATTACAACTACTGAAATGTTATGCAACACATTACAACTACTGAAGTGTTATGTAAAACATTACAACTACTGAAGTGTTATGTAACACATTACAACTATTGAAGTGTTATGTAACACATTACAACTACTGAAGTGTTATGTAATACATTACAACTACTGAATTGTTATATAACACATTACAACTACTGAAATGTTATGTAACACATTACAACTACTGAATGTTATATAACACATTACAACTACTGAAATGTTATGCAACACATTACAACTACTGAAGTGTTATGTAAAACATTACAACTACTGAAGTGTTATGTAACACATTACAACTATTGAAGTGTTATGTAACACATTACAACTACTGAAGTGTTATGTAATACATTACAACTACTGAATTGTTATGTAACACATTACAACTACTGAAGTGTTATGTAACACATCACAACTACTGAATTGTTATGTAACACATTACAACTACTGAAGTGTTATGTAACACATTACAACTACTGAAGTGTTATGTAACACATCACAACTACTGAAATATTTTTATTCGATTGATTTGATTTAACAAACAGATTAAAAATTAACTAAATTTGCTATTAAGACATTTTGATATTCCCATAATTAAAAACTGTAACACTGAAGCCTAAATTTTTGATGCGGATGTCCAAATGTGTCTGTATAATATTGTAAAGGTTCTACGTGCACTAGTTGTGAACGACCTTCACCGGACCACTGTTTGCTATAGCTGGGGTAACCTACTGAGGGCTTTTGGTAAGTTGATAGCGTACCGGTAGCCTCAGGCACTAATCTGGCCCGTGTTGTGGCTTCTACTGAACGCAGTATGTATAGCTCTGCCGACAACCAGTATTTAAACAATTACTTAGCCGATCCCTCACAGCACGGGATAGTTACACTAACAATACGAGGATCAGTTATGCGTTACAATGAGATCCCTTTGTCTATCAATTCAACTAAATCAGCCAATTACAGCAACAATTGACAATCATTTCTACTTAGGCTTAACTTTGGTTATCTTCTTCTGCGCTCAAGTTTAGTAGACTTGGACAATATCTAAGCATTCAGTTACTATCAAGGATATTGTGATTCACAAGCTTTATCCTACTTCACGAGTTGTTCAGCAAAGGAGATAGTTCCAGATTATAACAATAAATATATTCTCGAGTAAAGAGACAAAACACAATAGTAGTGAGAGATGTTTCGAAGCTCTAATAACAATCCTGGTACGTTTGACAATTGAATTACAATACATTCCAGTTAATGATTGCGAGGAACACAACGTTACACCACATTACACAGTTCAACTCTTACACGACTCCAGAGCTCTGAAGCATTGGGCAATTTGCCCCAGTATTTACAGAAAATAAATGCAAAAAAGTACAGTTGAAATGAAAGCATATGATGGGATAAAATACAACAATAATATTGGCGGATTCAAACGTAATAGCTGACAAGAAACAAGCGCAAACAATTGTACACTCTGAAGCGTCAGGTCATAGACATATAAGATTAATAAAGATAACTGCTTGCATTACGAGCCGTGCAATAGCGATAGTTAGTTGACGTCACTGGAAAAATTCCTAGAACGAGGTTCTCTCGAGTCATCTGGATAGGCCGTCTCCATCATCGTGGGTACAAAGGCTGTCTCTCATTGCGAAGCATCTAGCTAACATCCATTTAAAGGTAGGGCAACTCCTGGCGCGTCTGATCACTGGCACTTGCTCACTAAATTCTTTTACAATATGTAATACAGTATAAAAAATTTTATTGGCCTTTGCTAATGTCATTACTTTCATCATCTGTGAGCAGCAAAAACATAGCTTGAAAAAATTAAACTAAAATAATTAAAGGCATTTTCATGTTTTGTGGTCATTTGGTGCAGGTGACAAAAGCACTACCCAACAGTTAGACCACCTCTGCTGAATAGCTAAACATCAGCTATTTGTGGTTAGGGCTTTGGCTTTAGTGGTTTGATGTCACAGCAGCATCAATCAGTCAAAACAAACATCTCTAACGCTGCCAATAAAAAGCTACATTTATTGCTAATCACATGATATAATAAGGGGCTCTTACATTTCAATACTGGCTAGCAAACTGATTACCAACCCTCCCTAGGTTTTAGGGTTTAGCACTAAAGACTCTGATTGCCAAAATGTGAACTAAAACTGGCAGCCTTGTATTGTAGTGGATTTTAGTGTTCACTAAGTCTGGGCACACGTTGTACCACATTCTGGCATCCTTATAATAGCCATTAGATGGCCAGAATGACTAGAAATATGGAGTACTAAAGCTAGAAAGACCGATGACTAAAGGAATGACTGTGATTGGTGCATTAGCCTCTAACTCCACCTACTACTATAGGGTGCCTATTACCTTTAAGCCCATACTGTTAATCTTATTCGTTATGTATCTATATACTCATATTCATTGGTGCATGTTGCAATATTGTTGTGTGATTGGCTAACCACTTCCTGTGCCTCGCCTATGAAAGGCAGAAATTTGTCTGTAATTGTCAGTTGTAATGTGCTTTTTACTAACTTGTTTTATTCTGCATGGATACTCAGCAGCACTGAGTTATGTGTCTGAGCCGAGGACTCCATACTGGTTGTAGAGTAGAGACACTCTAACTTGTATTCGTTCGGTATCTCACCCACCCTGTTGTTGTAACAGGTTAAACTAACAACTGGTGGCAGCACGCTATCAACCTCAGCTAGCGATTTTCAGCCCCCAAAATCCACTACAGAGATTTATACTTAAACCAGTTGTTATTAGTCTGGCAGGTTGCCAGATCAAGCTGTTCTGTGTTCTACCGTGTACAGCGGAACTTACCCGGTAACACACTATAATCATTAGAGACGCTAACACTACATTGGGAGTGATCTCTAGACTAGTAGTAGTGAGGAATGGAGGCAAGTGATCTATAGACTAGTAGTAGTACAGGAGTGGAGGCAAGTGCTCTCTAGACTAGTAGTAGTACAGGAGTGGAGGCAAGTGATCTCTAGACTAATAGTAGTACAGGAGTGGAGGCAAGCGCTCTCTAGACTAGTAGTGGTACAGGAGTGGAGGCAAGTGCTCTCTAGACTAGTAGTAGTACAGGAGTGGAGGCAAGTGCTCTCTAGACTAGTAGTAGTGAGAAGTGGAGACAAGTGCTCTCTAGACTAGTAGTAGTACAGGAGTGGAGGCAAGTGCTCTCTAGACTAGTAGTAGTACAGGTGTGGAGGCAAGTGCTCTCTAGACTAGTAGTAGTACAGGAGTGGAGGCAAGTGCTCTCTAGACTAGTAGTAGTGAGGAATGGAGGCAAGTGATCTATAGACTAGTAGTAGTACAGGAGTGGAGGCAAGTGATCTCTAGACTAATAGTAGTACAGGAGTGGAGGCAAGTGCTCTCTAGACTAGTAGTGGTACAGGAGTGGAGGCAAGTGCTCTCTAGACTAGTAGTAGTACAGGAGTGGAGGCAAGTGCTCTCTAGACTAGTAGTAGTGAGAAGTGGAGACAAGTGCTCTCTAGACTAGTAGTAGTACAGGAGTGGAGGCAAGTGCTCTCTAGACTAGTAGTAGTACAGGATTGGAGGCAAGTGCTCTCTAGACTAGTAGTAGTACAGGAGTGGAGGTAAGTGCTTTCTAGACTAGTAGTAGTACAAGTGTGGAAACAAGTGCTCTCTAGACTAGTAGTGGTACAGGAGTAGAGGCAAGTGCTCTCTAAATTAGTAGTAGTACAGGAGTGGAGGCAAGTGCTCTCTAGACTAGTAGTAGTACAGGAGTGGAGGCAAGTGCTCTCTAGACTAGAAGTAGTACAGGAGTGGAGGCAAGTGCTCTCTAGATTAGTAGTAGTACAGGAGTGGAGGCAAGTGCTCTCTAGACTAGAAGTAGTACAGGAGTGGAGGCAGGTGCTCTCTAGACTAGTAGTAGAACAGGAGTGGAGGCAAGTGATCTCTAGACTAGTAGTAGTACAGGAGTGGAGGCAAGTGCTCTCTACACTAGTAGTAGTACAAGAGTAGAGGCAAGTGCTCTCTAGACTAGTAGTAGTACAGGAGTGGAAGCAAGTGCTCTCTAGACTAGTGGTGGTACAGGAGTGGAGGCAAGTGCTCTCTAGACTAGTAGTAGTGCAGGAGTAGAGGCAAGCGCTCTCTAGACTAGTAGTAGTACAGGAGTGGAGGCAAGTGCTCTCTAGACTAGTAGTAGTACAGGATTGGAGGCAAGTGCTCTCTAGACTAGTAGTAGTACAGGAGTGGAGGTAAGTGCTTTCTAGACTAGTAGTAGTACAAGTGTGGAAACAAGTGCTCTCTAGACTAGTAGTGGTACAGGAGTGGAGGCAAGTGCTCTCTAGACTAGTAGTAGTACAAGTGTGGAAACAAGCGCACTACTTGTTGCCCATCTCAACCCGGTGCTCTCTCTAGTAGTAGTTCGGTGAAGGACACGGTGAAATCCTGTACGATAGGTAGAACTTGTTGATGATAGCCTTTAGCTGGGAAGGACAGAGAGCTAATCTATTTGTAACGCAGTCTCCTCACAGGGATGCTCTTTGTTGACTACGTAGGCTGGTGAATGTCACCAATGGAATGTACTGTAGTCTCCTAATTTATGCCCTGTGGTGTTAGCTTGGGCTAAACATTGTAATGAGAGCACAACTCCAGTTACGTACCATATAAAATACCAAATAAATCCTTATAGTAGAGTCAATACTCCAAACTGGCAATCAATAGAGTCAGTGTTGATAAACCTTTTTAATGTTATATTTTACATTCATTTGATGGTTTCACTGCAAAACATTCTGGGTGAGTTTGGAGGTTAATTGATCACAAAATGTATGGAAAGTTTTCTTCTCTTTGGTAAGACAACTCTTAACTTACAGTGTTCGTTCAGGAAGAAAAAGTGTGTTGCATAACTTTATAAGAAAAAGTTTTAAAAATCAGGCTAATTTGCCGAGAAATAGGACCCACCCCCTTTCCAAATTCAAAATATTTGCAAATTCTCAGATACTTCGCAAATACTTTTATGTATAAATATGTACGAGAAAGGATAAAAAATCACAAAAAACATGTTCAAGGTTCCAAAAATAAAACAGCTACAAAAGCCTTGCCAGCAAAAAAATATTATTGAACAATGAGGGAGTGAAATCTCTGCGATATGTAAAGCTTCAGAGGGAAGCTACATATAGCCATAGTAGATAGTATATATATACAGCTACATATAGCCATAGTAGATAGTATATATATACAACTACATATAGCCATAGTAGATAGTATATATATACAGCTACATATAGCCATAGTAAATAGTATATATATACAGCTACATATAGCCATAGTAGATAGTATATATATACAGCTACATATAGCCATAGTAGATAGTATATATATACAGCTACATATAGCCATAGTAGATAGTATATATATACAGCTACATATAGCCATAGTAGATAGTATATATATACAACTACATATAGCCATAGTAGATAGTATATATATACAGCTACATATAGCCATAGTAGATAGTATATATATACAGCTACATATAGCCATAGTAGATAGTATATATATACAACTACATATAGCCATAGTAGATAGTATATATACAGCTACATATAGCCATAGTAGATAGTATATATATACAGCTACATATAGCCATAGTAGATAGTATATATATACAGCTACATATAGCCATAGTAGATAGTATATATATACAGCTACATATAGCCATAGTAGATAGTATATATATACAACTACATATAGCCATAGTAGATAGTATATATACAGCTACATATAGCCATAGTAGATAGTATATATATACAGCTACATATAGCCATAGTAGATAGTATATATACAGCTACATATAGCCATAGTAGATAGTATATATATACAGCTACATATAGCCATAGTAGATAGTATATATATACAGCTACATATAGCCATAGTAGATAGTATATATATACAGCTACATATAGCCATAGTAGATAGTATATATATACAGCTACATATAGCCATAGTAGATAGTATATATATACAGCTACATATAGCCATAGTAGATAGTATATATATACAGCTACATATAGCCATAGTAGATAGTATATATATACAGCTACATATAGCCATAGTAGATAGTATATATATACAGCTACATATAGCCATAGTAGATAGTATATATATACAGCTACATATAGCCATAGTAGATAGTATATATATACAGCTACATATAGCCATAGTAGATAGGAGAAGACATTAAGGCTTTGTTTCCACTGTGACTATCAATGTAGTGGGTATGGTTTTCTATTGTATGTCAAGGATTTGTGTTGTGTGACAGCAACGTTCAATATATACTTTGGCTTGATCTTCTCTGTCTAGTTAATATGGCTCATTATTCTAATATACACAGTTATACAACCAGTGTATTAACCTGTGCATTGCTCATAGTAATGTCTTTTGTCAGATCTGCTTTCACAATACTACAAACATGTTTGCCGCCATCAATTACATGAAAGCTTACATAATATTTGTAGCTAATGTATGTTCTCTTTTGTACTTGCTTGCCTAGCATAAATCTCTTTTAGTTTGCTATTTATTTATACATTGTGCCTTTTGTTGATAATTTACAAACCGAACTTGTTATATGTTTCCGTTTCTGTAACTTTAAAAGTGAGCACCACTAGGGAGCTGTGGCAGTCTCTGCAGACTCCAAAGCCTTTCTAGGCTATAACATCATTTTGGACAACTCATTTAGTCGGAGTTATGTTCTCTTGTAAGCTTCTTGCGCGCTCAGACTTGAACAAGTTCCCAATCTCCCAGCGAAGAGACTAGTTGGCCTGTGTCCTCATATATTTTCTTGTTTTAACACGACTTTTATGAGAATCAGAGGCCCTTCGCCGGATCACAGCTTATAGTTATGTTTGTAAAAGAAATGGGCGGCAACAACAAGTGAAGTAGTAATCATTTCACTCAAGGAGGTGATGTCAATTTGGCAGTGACCCAAAACCGACAACGGGTGATATTACAGTGCGTTTACTGTGCAAGTGCATGATAATATGGCTTATTTGCTCCCCAAACCCTCATCTGAATTAACAATTGTGTGTGTTCTTCTATCCATCCACCATCCACCACGTGTAAATAAATTGATTATTAATTAAATTAAATATTCATTGAATGAATTATTATTATTATTTATTATTAATTATAATTATTATTATTATAATAATAATTATTATTATTAATAAAGCAGAATTTTTATTACTACTTTTTTCTACGATCTATCTATTAATTAATAATCAATAACTACTGCTAATTATCATTATATTTATATTATTATTATTATTCATAATAATAAAATAATGATAATTAATAATCAATGATCATCATCATCATTGATTATTATCAATTATTATTATTTTATTATTATGAATAATAATAATAATATATAATGATAATTAGCAGTAGTTATTGATTATTAATTAATAGATAGATCGTAGAAAAAAGTAGTGATAAAAATTCTGCTTTATTAATAATAATAATAATAATAATAACTATTATAATAATAATAATTATAATTAATAATATCATTATGATGTTATTATTAGTATTATTTATTTATTATTATTAGTAGTAGTAGTCACCTTTTTTGTTGTAGTATTCTCTCAGATATATATAAACATGTATTTGAATGTAGTTAACAAACATTCCAGTGAAATAAAATATTATAACTACAAAACTCAAAACAGTAAAAACATTACAATGATTATCAGAGTGCACTCTGTAAAAGCATAAGCCCAACTGACTCGTCTGCTAACTATTACCCAGCAAGTCACGTATGCATGTTCACTCATGCATGTCTGCTTATGCATGGCTTCTAAATAAAACATAAGAACACAACTCCAAACACTACATCTCTTCCATCTTTAAAAAAGCTAAGTGACATAATCATTAAGATAAGTTGGCTTGTTACGTGCACGACTACTCTGACGCACTGGCTGCTCCTTAGCCGGGGCCACACGAGACTGGTTTACTATTTCACCATTGCTAAGTCTGAATGTGTTACGAGCAACCTGACCCTCAATAGCAACAGGAGCCGAGAACTGAGATTGACCTTTATTACGAGAACCAAATTGTCTTACTCTAACCAAGTCACCAACCTGAAGACCAACATCTACAGCCACCCGTCTAGAATCCGCATAATCCTTCTGTTTAGCCTGGTACAAGTCAACACGATCATCAACACCTGATGTATCCTCAACAGGTACTAAAGATCTATCTAACATGAGCGTAGTACGCATCACGCGTCCATGTAATAAGGTGCTCGGTGCAACACCTGTAGTGGAGTTTGGAGAGGACCGATACACCTGAAGAAAGTTTGTGACAGATTTCTTCCAATCCCTCCCTTCGTTAACAGCGTCCTCAATAGTTTGCTTCAAGGTCCGATTGAAACGCTCGACCTCACCATTGCATCGAGGGTAATAAGTAGAACTTCTATAATGGTTGATACCACATGTCTTAAGATAATCTTCAAACTCACTGGATGTGAAGTTCATAGCATTATCACACACCAAGGCCTCAGGATAACCCTCATGGGAGAACACCTTCTCAAGGAAGCCTATAATGTTTTTCGAAGTAATATTACTCATAAAAGCTACTTCCGGCCACTTGCTGCGATAATCTACCAAAGTCACCGCATATCTCTGGTCCCGAGGAGCTAAGACAAAAGGACCAACACAATCTAACCCAACCTTTTCCCACACCTTCTCAGGAAGTTTGACAGGGGTTAACGGAGCATCACGGGTAATACACGATTTATCATTCATTTTACACGTAGAACAATCACGGACAGCTTGCTCAATGTGCTTATCCATTGCCTTCCACCAATACATTGACCGTATATATCTTTTACACTTAGCAATACCTTGGTGACCTTCATGCCCATTACTGATAACTTGAGATTGCATGGATTCTGGCACAGCTATCCGACCATCACGAAGTACTAAATCACCCTGCAAAGCAAACTCATCCTTAAAATTGTAATAAAACTTATCTAAACAATCTGACTTGTGCTTCCAGTTCGAACTGACAGCTCGATGGAGCTCGAGAACAATTTTGTCAGACTTGCATGCTTTAGTGAACTGTCCCAAGTCAATGGCTGAGGCCACAAGCGCAACGACTTCCTCTTCATTATCATGCACTGGAATATTATCAGCTACAGGAATTCTAGACATAGTATCAGCAGGCACATTGTCACTACCTTTGACATATTTCACCTCAAAATTATAAACCTTTAGCCTAGAGCGCCATCTTGCTACTCTATGTCCAGCACGTCTTGTGAGAACAGCTCCATAAAGAGATGTAAGTGGGTTGTGATCCGTTCGAAGCAAAAATCTTCTGCCCCATAAGTAAGTGTGCCAACGCTCAACAGCCCAAACACAAGCTAACGCTTCCAATTCAAGAGCACAATACTTTGCTTCACTCTCGGACAATGACTTTGAAGCAAATGACACCACCCGTTCACTGCCATCTTTCTGAATCTGACTAAGAACCGCGCCCAAACCTATACCACTAGCATCAGTAGTCACGATAGTCTCCAAACTGCTATCAAATGAAACCAGCAAACCACTGCATGCAAAGGCTTGCTTTATTGCATTAACATCATTCATTGCCTCCTGTGACCACAATAGATTCTTATCCTGATGCTGAACCATCTTTCTCAAGTTAACAGTCATGGCAGAAAGATTTGGAATAAATCTAGCGTAGTACTGAATCATTCCAAGGAATTTCTGTAATTCATCTTTAGTATGTATAGTCATAGACATAACAGCACTAATCTTATCCTCAAGGGGAGCAATACCCTCACTACTAACTCTACACCCCAGAAATTCTACACTAGGTTGTCGAAGCCTACACTTCGCAAAGTTTAATTTCAAACCGGTTTCATCTAGTTTCTGAATAACACGCTTTAGGTTATCATCATGTGTCTTCTGGTCCTTACCAAAGACACATATATCATCAAGATACAATACACAGATATCACGGCAACTATCCAACACTTTAGACATCAACTTTGAGAAATAACTTGGGGCACTAGCTAAGCCAAATGGAATTCTACACCACCTAAATAGTCCATCTGAACTGATGAAAGCTGTCAAATCCTTACTATCCTCTGTTAGTGGTATCTGATTATAAGCAGACTTGAGATCCAGTGTAGAAAACACTTTGGCCTCATTCATCGAGTGAACCAATTCCTCCATGTGAGGGAGAGGATGACAATTTACTACTATATTCTGATTCAGTCTAGACAAATCCGTGCAAATACGAATATCACCTGATGCCTTCTTCCCAACTATGACTAAAGGCGAAACCCATTCAGAAGAATCAATCGGCTCAATTACACCTTCATCAACCAAACGCCGTAGCTCACTTCGAACCTTATCCCTCAATGCATAAGGCGGAGCTCGGTACTTCTGCACACATGGCTTAGCACCTGCTTTAAGCTTGATTTGGTGCATATATTTTGTGACTTTCTTTGATACACCATCACTTTTGTCTTTGACCACAAGGACTTGTGCAATGTCTAAACCCGTATCACGAACAACATCTAATCCTACCAAAGCACTACCCTTTTCAACCACATACAGCAAAGTCGTACATGATTTGCCCTGAATCTCAATAAACACGCTGCAGCAACCTACTACAGGGATTACTCTTCCTGAGAAATCAGTCAACGTACGTGGAGCTGCAACCAGTGTGGCAGAGAAATGCGCTCTAAAAACATCATGTGGCAAAATAGAAACATTAGATCCAGTATCAATCTGAAAATTAAATACATGTGATACACTAGGTCTAGCTACACAAGATACATTAGCATCAATCATAAGCTTTTCAGATTTGTTGCCAACTGTAAACACATATACATCATCCTCCGAATTAGCTGTCTGATCCACTACCTTACACTCTGCCATGTCACTACCAGGTCTACAAAACCTCGAACCGCCAAAATGTCCAGTTCCTTTGCAAATATTGCAGCGTTTAGATTTAGCAGGGCATGAAGCATCAGAAGATTTATGTCCAGGCTTAGAACACGCAAAGCAGATGACCTGTCTATCAGCTGTTTTAGAATAACTAGCCTTACCATGAGAAGACTTCACCTTGTATACACCTGAATCTCCCACATTAGCAGCAGCATTACCTTGTATCATACCAGCCTGCAGTTTGACAGTCTCTGAAGCACGTACTATATCTATAGTGTCCTGTAGTGTCATACGCTTAGATTGTCTGTTCAACTCATTTGCTTTCAGCAACAATTTCTCCCTTACTTTAGAATCATAAATCTTCTCCACAATCTGATCTCTAATCATGTCTTTCTCACACTCGCCACCATAACGACTATAATTACAACCAACCACTAATTTTCTCAACTCCGCAACAAAGTCATCAATCGACTCCTCTTTATACTGCATTCTCGCTTTAAACCTGTACCGCTCAGCCTCCTCACAGCTTGCAGCAACATAATGGGCCTTCACAGCATTCTTCGCCGCCTGAACACTCTCATCAGCTACATCCAGGTTAAAGAATGTTCTCTGGCCTTCATTGCCAAGACATGCGATAAAGTGAGCCCTTCGTATTGTATCATCCAGCTGCGCAAATCCTCCAAGCAGTTCAAAGTTATCATACATTTTAATCCAAGTTTCATAAGGAATATTTGGCTCACCAGGGTTCTGTAAAAATGGTGGAGGAGGATGCGCAACCACCTGCATCATTCCACCAGCCTGGGTATTTGTCACAGCAGCCTGTGTAGTAGCTGTATCTCCACTAGTAGTGGACATTCAATGAGTCAGTAGTTTACAATCTCAGGCAACAGCAAAAATAATCCTTTAAAATCCTCGTCGTCCAGTTGTAGTATTCTCTCAGATATATATAAACATGTATTTGAATGTAGTTAACAAACATTCCAGTGAAATAAAATATTATAACTACAAAACTCAAAACAGTAAAAACATTACAATGATTATCAGAGTGCACTCTGTAAAAGCATAAGCCCAACTGACTCGTCTGCTAACTATTACCCAGCAAGTCACGTATGCATGTTCACTCATGCATGTCTGCTTATGCATGGCTTCTAAATAAAACATAAGAACACAACTCCAAACACTACATTTGTTATTACTTATTTATTGTTCTTATTATTTATTATTATAGACTACTGACTGTTATTATTTAATACAATTATTATTATAATAATAATAATAGTGTGAGGGACCCCAGTACTTAGCAAATGCTATTCTTATTATTTAGCTAGAGAGTTACAGTAAAAGAGAAATTCAAGTTTAGTTAAATCGTATAAAACTGGCATTGAAATGTACAGTTGAGTGCGGTGATTGCAATGAACCAATTTTTTATGTAATCATTGCATTAGCTCAGCCAAAAACTCAATTTTTAAAATGCAGGTTTCACTGAAAATCTTCTTTGTTTGAGGTGGCAACCACAAACCACAAAATGAAATCAGTCACGCATAACTTTATATATGCGGTAATTAGCACAGCAATTAATTAACACGCACGCATAACTGCCCCATTGTATCATATATATATAGCCAGTAATGTTCACGCAGCATTACATTAATTTAATAATAGTTGGCAATTGCTTATCCATTCTGTCATATTTGACTAGCTTGTTTTATTTGCAGGAAAAATACATATATGAAGAAATGTGTACTAGATACTGATTGTTTTGCGATGAGAATATGCATTCAATTAAAAAATACATGAAGAAATCTTTAAAAAAACATTGAAAGATAACCTAAGTGTATCTTTACAGCTAGCACTACCATTGATCGGGCAATATACAGCACCCGCATAAACTTACTGGTGCGTGGGAAATGATAACGGGCTAAAATAGCGTCGCTCGAAAAAAAATAATCAAAACATTTTCTTAAAAATAATATAATTAAATGACAATACCACTATTAATCATAAAAAAATATACAGGTGAAAAGGAAAGATGATTATAGACAAGTTTACCACATCAGATTCGCCAGATGCCCTTCTAGGTGCTGGCAGTATTTGGATTTCGAAGGACGACTTTGGAGATTATTTACCAGCTCCATGTGTGATTTGAAAAAGAGGCCGCAAGAAAATGTTTTGAGGGATATGATTGGCTATTAGGTGGACTTTAAATTTTGGCGGTGGCAACCTGGGTTCTAGAGATATTGAAATAATCAAAACACATATTTTTAATTACGGAGGCGACAAGATCTTATATGATTGTTTTGGCTCGGTCACGTGGTACGAATTTTAAATCGTTGATCTCGCTATATTATTCGTACTTGGCCTAAGCCTTTGATTCAATATCGTCTCACCTTTGTTCTCATTTACTATGTTTCCACATCAGGGCAAAATATCGCCAAATCTCTGTGGTTTGCTACCACAAGTAATTAGCGACAAGGGCATATATTTCCACGACTCAAAGTTTATCGCCGTTGGTTAAACCACGCCCACAGGGGCAGTTGCAGTCAGTGTGCTGTTGAGTGCTATTTAGCCGACTAGCGTTGCAGGCTGTTTTTATTATTATTTTCCTATATTGTGAAATATATGAATAAAATATCACTGAGTTGTTGGCTAGCTAAAGAAGCTGTGTGGTGACAAAGAATTTCAGTAGCACACTGGCTATGATTCAATAAATTATATTATTTATTATTATTAGTTAGTAATAAATAAATAATAATAATAAAGAACCAAGTGAATTTTTGCTAAAAAAAATACTACCAATGGTTTTTCACCACTGCAATAATAAATTACCAGCAGCTAAGATTCATTCGTTTCAAATCAGTTGTATTGTGTCATAAACAATGGTATAATTAAACCACAAACGATCCTCGTTAGTTAAATATAAACACACACTAGCTAACGATGCCATGCGGTTACAATGGATAATTTGTGGCTTCCTGTTTTATTACGCATGTCTGGTTTTATCGCCTTTGGCGACATTAGCGTTTCCAATAGCAATAAACATCTGGAATTTTGCTTATCGCCAATTTTTCGCTTTCAGAGAGCGACAAATGTTTGTCGACAAGTCTCACGACAAATTTGTCGACAATGCTGTTTCCAACTGGAATTTTCCTTTATCGCCGGCAGTATCGCCAATTTGTCATGATGTGGAAACATAGTAATAGTCTACACATTGTCTGAGATATTAACTCACTGTCTACCCATTATCTCAATATGTACTCGCTTATGTTCTGTCTATGTTTTGTCCCAGTTCAATTGTTACGAGTGTCTATCTAGAACAGTTCTATGATGTGCCCAAATAATAATTATTATTATTCCATGTTTTTACTTTTTCCACGGTTTTAATTATATAAATTTTACCCAGGCGTGGTTTAAGTAACTTGTACCCGCCTACCCTGTATAAATATCTATGTTTGTATAATAAAAATCAGAGTTAGCCTGGCTCTCAGAAGATTCTTTCTCTCAAGAAGCAAGCACTACTAGAAGCAACCAAACTACAAGCGCTGACCTGGTCGACTATTGGCAAGCACGAGGCTTGGCGAAAAGTGAGAATGGTTCGCCCTATCACTGTGTGTTCCCTCACCTGAGGTGAGAAGCACGACGCAACTCCTAGTGCCCTAGTAGTTCGGCTTACATTAAATTCGGACTCTGAGAGTTCGAGACAAGATAGTGCAACAATAATTCCAGTGCAATTATTGTCGATCTCGACTGAGTCAGATTCGCCCTCAAATAATTCCAGCACAATTATTGTCGGTGGCAACAGTTCGCAACAAACTATAAACTAAACAATAATTCCAGCACAATTATTGTCGGTGGCAACAGTTCGCCACAAACTATAAACTAAACAATAATTCCAGCACAATTATTGTCGGTGGCAACAGTTCGCAACAAACTATAAACTAAACAATAATTACAGCGCAATTATTGTCGAACATAGACTTGTTCGGATGCAGCCAATAATTATCAGATAATTATTGTAACTGCCAGCAATCGTTCCACACCAGATTCGGCCGCACCCGTAACTGCAACAGCCAATGTACACACTCTAACAATAATAGCACATTATTGAGCGCTGACTTAGGGTAGAAGCAGAGCACGTCGGGACGGTGTACAGGTGGCTACTACCCAGACACAAATTCCTGTACAATAGTTCATAATAATAATAATAAATAATAAGAGTTATTAATTAATTATTATAAAAATAATAATAATAATCTATCTAACTGATGGCTATTAATAATAATTAAATTGAATAGTAATTTTATTATTAATTATATGTTTGTAATCAATGTAATGAATGATGATTGATATTATTATTAATTATTTTAATTTATTTATCATTATTATACATTATTGTACAGGAATTTGTGGTGTTGTGGTAGCTGTCACCTGTACAGCGGCCCATGTTAGTAAGTGGATTGCAGGCAGCAGTGCAGCGTCTGACTCCAGCAGGCCCAAGGTCAGCAATCTAAACTGGTCGAGCAAGATTTGCAGCGTTGCAAGCTCGTAAGCTATACACAGTGAGGAGTTGTCACAACTACCTCACTTTCCACTGATTTCTTATTCGGCGGAATAGCTGCGTAGGGTTGAACTAGCAAGTGGAACAATCGTTCCAGTATCACACGCCCGTAGGTCGTATGCAGTGTAAGTCCATTAGACTGAACACTTTCTACTGACTATTGTTCTTGCTATTAGCCAACTTGTCCAAGTAGCCGCTTGTCTATTTAATTATTATGTGCATGTAGTTGCTTGCTTGTGCTTTCGCTCATTATTGCAGTCTTTATATGTAGTTACTTGTTTGCTATGCTTAGCTGGCTATCTGTTCTTTGCATGTGTGCTGTGCTGTGTAGAGAGATTCAATCAAGCAGTGAGAGTGCCAGGTTAACTCTGATTTTATAACATACGGACATGAACTTTTATACAAATACATATAACAAAAGAAAAGGCAAGGCAGCAAAATAACAATAGATAGGCTACGCCTACTTGGCCTGATTGGCCCATAGAACAGAAAAGGGGCAGCCCTTTGTCATGGCTGACTTAATAGTGTCACATGCGTTTGTTTACATACAATGTTTGTGTGGATGCTACTAATACATGACTGTGAATAAAATAGATAATAAATACAAGGTGCCGAACAGTTACATAAAATGTTTGTGTAGATGCTGCTAATAAACGATTGTGAATAGATAATAAATACAAGGTGCCGAACTGTCACCTGGTCGACTGAGTTAGTACATAGTTAGTGAATTCCCCAACATTATTATTATTATTATTATTATTATTATTATTATTATTATTATTATTATTATTATTATAATTATCATAATTTTATGTAGCAAGGTTTTTACTTCGAATTGTTAATCAATTATATTATTATTATTTATTATTAATAATTATACTAATTATTATTTATTTTATTTTATTGTTAATTTATTTTTAAATTGATTTTTATTGAGACAACAACCAACAATAATAATGATTTAGCCACCACAAGTGTAATTTTCAAATTAATGGTCAGTTTTTTCCCTAAAATAGAGCATCAGCTTTTAGACCAATTTGTTGTTTATCCACCATTGACACGAAAAATATTTTTGTCTCACCAATGGTTGCCTCATATAAATAGTCGAGAAAAAGTATCTTCGCTTAAAACAACAGATGATTTGAGGCCCCACTGTCCAGCATTGCTGACAACTGTGTTGTTACAGTGAAGTGAAATCAGTGATAGGTGGCGATACATGTTCAATAAAACGGCGAAAGCATGGGGTCCCAGGAAATTTTGCATATTCCAATCAATCAATTACCTGTTATCATTGGTGGTTGATATTAGGTTATTGACTGACTAGAATGTGCAAAATTTCCAGGGGCCCATGGACAAAAGCTAGCTAATGGTAAGACAGATGATGTCTAGTACAAGTGAATTTTCCAAATGTGGTTTTCATATTAAATATTAATGTCAACCTGTCCAGTAAGAGCTGGAAATTTTGTTAATGTTTAAAAAATTGCTTATCTTTGGTTATTATTAAAACATTAAAAAAGTGACTTGAAAATTACATTTTTTTCTGTTGCCCTATAAGGAGGGTCAACCAAGTGTATCTTTTATCTCCTACCCGTGCCTATATGTATATATGATGATGTACACATGCGTGTTATGTTTCTTTATAACTAGAAGTAGGTTAATGCAATTTGCTGCTGAATTCAATGAGTTAGTTTAGAAGAGTCTGATCATGCCATGTGAACTTGTCTTCACATTTTTCACACTTAAGAAACCTGTCTTCACATTGAAGCGTCACACTTAACAAACCGGTCTTCACATTTCAAAATCTTCCTAACAGACACTTCTTTTTACTCGAAAGCCTCTCAATCCTTAGAAACTGCACTTACCTAAGGAAATTTTACTTATATCCAGTATAAACTTGTTGTTAACTTGAAGATAGCATTCTAAATATTTTTCAAAATGCAATACAAGTTTTATTATTAACTAGCACCATACTTTTATTGACTCACACATACTGTAACATGCAGTTAAAGGTTTGGTTTGTGGGTGGTCTGACAACAAAAAGCTAATACAGCCATCTGGGTCGCCGATGTCTTTTGTGTACCAACTTATATTTCAAGACCATCCATCCATTACAAGCCATGTGGCAGCTTCATAGACCTAGTATTATTATAATACTAGGTAATACTAGATAATAATACTAGGTCTATGGGCAGCTTGTTTTGCACACCCGTGTTTGATAGTTGGCTAAAAGAAATTCTTGTTTGTTGCGGTAGTATTGTGACGTCACTAGTTTTTGTGTTTCACTGAAATTTCTTTGGTTAGCCAATGAGCATTAAGCTACTGGGTCGTGATTGGTTAGATTTTCGAAAGGCGGTCAATCAAGAGAGTGATTATACTTATTGCGAAATGAATTTGCGCCAATTTTATGTGAAAATGCACTAAACACAATCGTAAGCTGATCTGTGAGCACTCACGACATGCATGTGAACCAGGGTTAAGGGTCCTATTTTATCAAAATTCAAATGGATAAAATATTAACAGGGACCAGTAATGTAGATGTCAAAAAATCAAGTATAACAAATAGATGTACTAGTATAGTAAAACCCTACGCTACCTGTGCAAAAATAGAAATAAACATTTTGCTTGTGGTCAAAAATAACCTCTGCATTGGTTCAGCCATTGCTATGACATACGCGAGCAGTTCACCTTTGACTGACACGAGCGTGGTTATATGAATGGTAATTGAATGCGTAGCCACAAAACATTGAAAACATCAACTTTCATTGCCATCTTACACAGAAATACTTGAGAGATGGCGCCTATAAACTCCAACCTGACTACCATAAGAGAGTCATGGAGCTGAGGTTTCACCGCTTTGGTCAATTTTATTGGCTATCTAGCTGTAAAAGTTGTCTTTATTAGGCTTTAACCATCTAATTATTGCGATTGTTTTAAATATTTTCTCATGTCAAGGAAATTCACTCACATTATTTTTGCTTCGGTTTCATATGTGATCATAACAACCATAGAACTATACATTTCCTCTAGGATAACAACTATACCCTACCTCTATAATAGCAACCAACTTGTAAATTGTTGAATCCGCGCATCAGATGATACCAAAATTACTACATTTTCCCTAATAATTTTGTCATTATATCAAGATAAAGCAAGAAATATGTTGATGTATAAACAAATAAATGATGATTATTAATATTGTTTTTATTTAATGATTATTATTATCATGTCACTTCAATTTATTTTTTTTCATTGATAATTGTTTTCCTCATCATAAATCATCACTTGTCTCGTAACATGGGCAGGTGAGAAGCTCCTGATGCTGGCGTTTGGACAGGTGTTGGTCTATTACTAATGAAACATATACCACTGGCTCTGATATGTGCTAGAGGAAATGTATAGTTCTATGGTTGTTATGATCACATATGAAACAAAGCAAAAATGATGTGAGTGAATTTCCTTGACATGAGAAAATATTTAAAACAATCGCAGTAATTAGATTGCTGATCCAGAGTTACTTCTGTGCCCAGTAAAGTCATTTGTTGTGGTATGATGACTTAACTACATGAGGATTTATAGGTAATAGGCTGTATGGATTTTCACTACGCTATTTATTCTTTCACATGAAATTTGTTGAAATAGGGCCATTAAACAAAAGCTAACAACACTAATTTGGGAAGGGGTGGTAACTTACGAGAATTTTTTCGATATTTGTATTTAGTATTTTAATTTTTTTACACTTCATATTTCTCATTCATCGCATTTAATAAATTCATTCTTCACTTCTTCATTGTTCACTTATAAGCATAATTGAAAGATTGTTTTCTCCACTCTTAACAAAACCCTCTCGTTGTTCATCGCAAAAGACTGGTATTCCCCCCCCCCCCCCCTAAATGTTACAAAAATAATGAAGGAAGAGTACCTTTGCTTAAAAAAGTAGATGATTTGATATATTGTAAAGGTTTTCACCATGTGCTAGTGGCTATTCTTCTTTGACCGAACATTACCTGAGAGAGTTGACCGTGTGATGCTCTGTAACATTTTACTGCACTGTTTTGTCGCTCACACCTGATATGCGCTGTGTAGCTATAATCGTAGTATAGGGTCGGGAGCGCTACCGGTGAGGTAGTATATTGGCTCCGGATCTCTGTCTAGATGGTATATAGCTTACACGCCACGGTCCACCGCTACGAAGGAACAACTAACAAGTCTGCAACCGGCCAGACTTAACACACAGAGGTAAAGCTTGGAAAGCACTTTATTTTATGAATGTCATAAAAGCTTGCAGGAGCTAACTCTCTGTCAAGCGCACAAACAGATCTGCCGCTTAAGCGAAAAGCTCTCCTATTTATAAGAAAATGCACAGTTGAAAATGCAATCGAAATTTGATACCTATGATTGGCTACTGCCAAGCTGGCACAAAAGAATAGTTACGACACAGTTCTAGCACGGGCTGGCACGAAAGAAACCAGTTGATCGCTTACAGTTCCAAATACGCAATGACATCATGGAAAATTACCAGTCCTCAAGAGTACAGGTGACCTTGGCTCATCCGTAGGCATACAGACTTTATTCAACGACTTCCGCGGCTACTTAGTGCGTTCAACCAAGCCAGCCCATGCTTGTCTTAGCTAGCGCTTCCCAGAATGCATTGTACGCGCACAACACACTAGTGCTGAGCTGAATCTGTTTACTATATTGATTGGGATGTAACGGCCACATTACAAAATCTATTACACTATCACTGTTAATCAGTGCTCTCCCCGGGGCTTGGGTACATTGAAGAGGAATTTGAAAATAGGTACTCATTTCCTCAGATTGACGACATAAAAAACGATTTTAGCTACGATCATCTACTATAGCGAGATAATTAATATAAATGAAAATATATTTAGGGCAACATTCTGAACCAAACCAAAATTCTTTTTAAAAAAGAAAGTTAGCCTCACCTTTGATGCGTCATACCTTGCACTCTAAGTGATTTTGAGTTGTAATTATTTATTGGATTTAAATGTTTGAACCTAACTTTTTGCTCACGGCTATTCTGTTTAACTGTATGTGACGTAATCCTCAAATACTCAACTGATATCGGCCAAACAGAAGTTTTTTTGACACTAATGCCGCCAGTGTTGACTTACAACTTCATCTTTCTGGCCGGGGTTACTGTTGAGAATCAAAAGTGTGTTTAGAGTGTTCTTTTCTAAAAAATTAGCTGAAGCCGAGTGATTCAGAAAGTTTTTTTTGTTGCATACTACTGGCATTTACTGATACAGCATTGGATTGAAATGTAAATGAATTGTCCATATGTTCAGTTTTATGTATATATATTGGGAGCCAAAATTTCTTTCAATTTTTAATAACAGGCTCGGTGTGTTACTAATCATACATGGCTCTTTGTGCTAGCAATGGGGGTAAAATTTCTCCAATCTCTATGAATAACCGGGAGTTGTCTTATTGATAAATGTTTGGATAATTTTTTGTCACGCAAAGCTTTCTAAGGGCAGTTGACCATGTTTTCAAATACTGAAATTTGATTTTTAGTTTCCTCTTTAGTCCTTCCTTTTGCAAAGTCAGCCAGAAAAAGCTGAGATGGTGACTTTTTCTCTCTAGGCATGGTGCTGACATAGACAAAGCAAATCAAGAGTCTTTGATAACTGTGTTGTGGGCTGGCACATAGCTAAAGAGGTGGGGGGGGGGGCAAGACTTGGGCCTATTAACTTGTGACTCGGACTATCCATAGTCCAAGTTCATCATTATCTAGAAGTTCGGTTTTATGGGAGCAACACCTAAAAGTGGTTTTGCAGAAAAAACTGAAGCTCCATATGACAACTGTGTAGATAACTCCACTGACTTTGTTTGGTGTTCTAAATGAAAAAAATTGGAGCAAAATATTATCAATAGTTGGTTAAAATCAAAGGTATCACCCTATTTTTCTCAGTAGTTACAATGGGGGGGGGGGGGGTGAATTTTAGGAGCTTGAGGCGGAATCACCCGCAAAAACACTTCTGGGGGAGCTCTGCTGTCAGTCATTGCTGACACCAGTATGGTCACAGGGATGTAATATGTATGCAATATATAATATACTGTATTAAGCAGTTGTAGAACTAAATAGTATTATTATGAGAAACTTTTGGAATTTGGGTTAAAACAATTTATTACTAACAGTTTCAGCCTTCCTGTAAGATTGCCTCTCCCTACAAGAGAGCATGAGAATATTAGCAATAGAATGTTTTAACCCGGATGTTAAAAGTTCCTCATAATACGATTACAATATAATCGCTGACAATAATTCAAATCGGTAATAATAAATGGTAAATAAATGATTTATTACCACTATGAATTATTCTGTCATTTTTGAAAAACCAAAACAACATTATTCATCGCTCAGAAGTTATTAGTGAATTTTTTGGAACAAAATCTGATTTGTTAATCATAGTGAAATAAATCAGTGAAACTGTATGTCACCGAGTATATGGGACATTTGTGTTGAAGTTAAAATTGTCAAAAATGGTTATTTCGCTCGGGGGAATTAGCAAAGTGAGATTTCAACTACTATTTGCTAGTGCGAGAGTGCATTCAAGAGGTAAGTGTACGGCGTACAAAAGTTAACTTTGATTGGCTGTTTGGCGAACAATTTTTCTTTTGAATTGGTGGATTGGTTGTAGAGTTATTAGTACAACTATAACTGGAGATATTGAAAACTGCATACTGAAGTGATTACATAATAATTATTTTACTGCATCAGGTGATACCTATCATTGAGCTGTAGTGGCTATAATTAAGTAATTATTATTTTCTGGTGCAAATACGTCGCTGGTAAAGTGAAAAAGTGGAAAAAATCTTTGTTGTAAGATCTTGAATTAATAATTAGGTTGTCATTTTTTGAGCTTGATGTTAGAGTATTTTGAATAACTTGGGTTTGAGGCTTGTAGAGAAATAACTGAAACTACTGATTCGCTAATGCTAAACCGCAGAAGTTTAATGTTCTAATATATCTGTGGCTTACAATCATAAACTCGCACTGGCAATCGATATCTCGTGTCCAACGGAAATAATTATTTTCCCAGCACAATAGGAAGTTTTTATAAATTCTTATAGATTATTGAGTAATCCATAGAGAGATAACTCTCAATTTGCAAAACAAGCGAGAAATGAAAACAGTATTGTTATAAACTAATATAGTTCATAAAGTCATCCTTTTTATAGTATATTTTCCATGATATGGTAATGAAACCTCATAAATTTTTGAGGATGTAAAACGAGCCTGTTAAATTGAACTAGTTAGACTCGCTGTTATCATTTATTTAATGATCAGTTTCATTCGTGACCCATAAACAGTATAAATATATGCGCATGAATTATTTATTCAGTGATCTACTTTTTGTTGACCTTCGAGTCCCGAATAAAATCATTGTTCATTGATTAATTTTATTGCCGACCTGCAGAGCTGTGCCAAAGTCACTGTGATTTGCGGATTTGGTGGCTCCAATATTGTAAAATATTTATTTCATATATTCGATACAAGTGGTGATCTGACTTGATTTGGTTTGGTGACTTTCATCGTTAATTGATTTGGTTACTTTCAGTTTGGTGACTTTCATCATTATTCGATTTGATTTGCCCTCTTTCCACAAGATTTGACCGAATATTTGCAAAAACTATAGCAAATCATAAAAAAACAGTGATGATGTTTATGGCTTTTCTTAATGCTTGTAATTGACCTGAGATTGCCATAATTCATGGTATTTATTTGTAGCAAATAAATAAAAGCGGTGAAACAAAAGAAACTACCTGGTTGTTAGCCTATAGTAATCAAGGGTCAGTAAAAACTATGCTGCATTTTCTGCTATGTATATATCTTCATCAGCAGAAGTCAAAGTATCAGTTTACTACATTTTGTTTGACATGAATGTGCTGAGCTAAGAATGTTTATGGATGGCGACCAGGTTATTTACTTATCTGTAGTGAATAATGCATTAGTTGATCATGTACTATAATGATAACTGTTCTAATACATGTGCAAACTAATGCTCAGTATTTGTTTGCTATTATTTATCAATTATCTAGTATCGCTGGTACTATTAGCAATAGTCTAGCACAATGACAGTTTTTTGGCAATGAAGGAATCTTAGAAAGGTATAACCTATGGTGGTGGATTGTTTTGCTCACTGGCTGTACATTTTATCTGTTGCATGGAACTGGCTAATTGATTTGGCTGATATAAGCATTGGTTTGGAATATAAATGATAATATATGTCGGCATACCAATGAATAAGTTCCACTGGAAAGTGTACGCAGGAAAATGCAAGTTTGTGAAAGTAATCAAGTTGGAATATTGTTTTCTAGGGACCAGCTAACCACACCATTGCGATCTAACTTTGAGTCAATTTTTTATTTCCAATAGCTTCAATTATGATTTGAAAAATTTTGCTGCAACTGACGCTCCAAATATTTGATTTGGAACAACTCATGACTAGACTTGGTTTGATTTGAGTTTGTTACTCACTTATAAAACTTTGATTTGATTTGAAGGAAAATTCAAGTGACTTGATTTGAGTCATGAAAATTGTGATTTAGAACAGCTCTGTCAGTCTGATTATTTTTATTGCAGTTTGTTTGGCGAACGAGGTCACGGATATTTATATTACGCGTTGTTTTTTTGTGCAGCTATCCAACTTATTATGCCCACTCTGATCCCTAACATTTAACAAACACTTTTTCTGTTATTTAATTTACCCTATCATCGCCTTTAGCTATGTCATTGTTGTAATTATTTGATGAATTTTTGTTTGTTTTCACAACATAAATTGTATATTTACGAGATGGCCGACAAACATTTCTAACAAATGCTTAAGATATAATAATTATACTACTACAGTATTTATGTCGTATATATTAGAAATAAATACATAATACTAGTAAGTATATTAGCGGTGCCCTTTTTCATGGATTCCGCTTGTCACTGTCATGCCCTGCAACTTTTACATTTTTTTCGCTCATTCAAAGGGGGGGGGGGATCCCTTCTCAACTGCCGGGAGACTTATGCAATGGGAAGCTGTCCCAGTATGGCATTTATTTTTCTCTTTTTAAAGTTTTTTCCCGGTAGTCTGTGAACCCAAGTTATCAAAAAGTTGGTATTGCAACGATCTTGAACAAAACTAATGAATTGATTGAGACACATCCATTGTGTCCCTACAAAATAGCAATATGTACCCTCAGCACTTACTTACTATATATACTGTCACTATTTCCCATGAGCAACCTCAGATCGATCTGATTAGAGTTTAATGC
Source organism: Cryptosula pallasiana (assembly GCA_945261195.1). Lineage (NCBI taxonomy): Eukaryota > Metazoa > Bryozoa > Gymnolaemata > Cheilostomatida > Cryptosulidae > Cryptosula > Cryptosula pallasiana. The sequence goes on from OX183130.1 coordinate 23,978,277, forward strand.
CAACAGCAGCCGATCCTCAGATCGAGCTGATCACTACGACCTGAGAGCCAAATTATATGCTCCTATATTGTTATCATTGAGTGATGTCATTAATCACCCTTGAATGCTTTTGGTTTGTCAACAAAGGCTAACTTCTATGTCTTGTCAATACCATCTAAAACTGGTAATGGGTACATAATGTTTTACTTACTCTTGCTTGTAAGCTTCATGCCAAGGTCACATTTCAGTCTAAGCCATGCTCAATATGTGTAAACTAATACTTGTCATTCAAAAGTGGCTACCATCTACCACAATACTTGTGTTACATAGCACGACCATAATTGTTGTTAATAATAATTTGTTTTTGTTTTATAGGAAACTGCATATATTTACCATCAACCATATCATCTACAGTGTTGGGTCTTTCTTACTCCATGAGCTACCACAGAGATATAGTAGGTATCAGATAGAACTAGGGCTACCACCACAGATATATAGCAGGTGGGTATCAGATATAACTAGTGCTACTACCACAGAGATATAGTAGGTAGACATCAGATATGACTAGGGCTACTACCACAGAGACATAGTAGGTAGGTATCAGATATAACTAGGGCTACTACCACAGAGATATAGTAGGTAGGTATCAGATATAACTAGGGCTACTACCATAGAGATATAGTAGGTAGGTATCAGATATAACTAGGGCTACTACCACTGAGATATAGTAGGTAGACATCAGACATAACTAGGGCTACTACCACAGAGATATAGTAGGTAGCTATCAGATATAACTAGGGCTACTACCACAGAGATATAGTAGGTAGATATCAGACATAACTAGGGCTACTACCACAGAGGTATAGTAGGTAGACATCAGACATAACTAGGGCTACTACCACAGAGATATAGTAGGTAGGTATCAGACATAACTAGGGCTACTACCACAGAGGTATAGTAGGTAGACATCAGACATAACTAGGGCAACTACCACAGAGATATAGCAGGTAGATATCAGACAATTAGATGCAGACTTTTGTGTAGTTGTAGAAAACCTGCTGACAGATGCAGCCTTAGATCGTGGCTGATGCTCCTCCTATATTTATTATAAGAGAAAGTAATCGAGTGACTTCTGTATAAACAGTTCCTTTATCTCTTGTAGAAATGTGTTGTCTCCCCTTGCATAGATATTTTGTTGGCTCTGTGGAAATGGCAAACATTCAGAGAGTAAACAGAACAATAATAACCATGATGTGCTAGACAACAGCAGTGGAGAGATTGTATGGATGAGCTTACTTCTGTCTCTGTATGTATTACTACTGCTGTTTTGTCTCATCTCTGTGTATTATTGTGTATGTGTAATACTGTGTCTATGCGAGACTGTGTCTATGTATTATTGTGTATGTGTAATACTGTGTCTATGTAGTACTTATGTCCATGTATCACTGTCTCTATACTTCTAAGTCTATGTACTACCTGCGTATTACTGTACCTATGTATTACTGTACCTATGTATTACTGTACCTGTGTATTACTGTACCTGTGTATTACTGTACCTGTGTATTACTGTACCTGTGTATTACTGTACCTGTGTATTACTGTACCTATGTATTGGTGTACCCGTGTATTACTGTACCTGTGTATTACTGTACCCGTGTATTACTGTACCTGTGTATTACTGTACCTATGTATTGGTGTACCCGGGTATTACTGTACCTGTGTATTACTGTACCCGTGTATTACTGTACCTGTGTATTACTGTACCCGTGTATTACTGTACCCGTGTATTACTGTACCTGTGTATTACTGTACCTGTGTATTACTGTACCTGTGTATTACTGTACCTGTGTATTACTGTACCCGTGTATTACTGTACCTGTGTATTACTGTACCTGTGTATTACTGTACCCGTGTATTACTGTACCTGTGTATTACTGTACCTGTGTATTACTGTACCTGTGTATTACTGTACCTATGTATTACTGTACCTGTGTATTACTGTACCTGTGTATTACTGTACCTGTGTATTACTGTACCTGTGTATTACTGTACCCGTGTATTACTGTACCTGTGTATTACTGTACCTATGTATTACTGTACCTATGTATTACTGTACCTGTGTATTACTGTACCCGTGTATTACTGTACCCGTGTATTACTGTACCCGTGTATTACTGCACCTTTGTATTACTGTACCTGTGTATTACTGTACCCGTGTATTACTGTACCCGTGTATTACTGTACCCGTGTATTACTGTACCTGTGTATTACTGTACCTGTGTATTACTGTACATATGTATTACTGTACCTATGTATTACTGTACCTGTGTATTACTGTACCTGTGTATTACTATACCTGTGTATTACTGTACCTATGTATCACATGTAGTGTGAGTACTTACATATATATTGTTGTTATATTAACTGACTCATTTATACTTGGGTTATACCAACTCTAACATCTCCATGTTGAAGTCATTACCCCACCTATTATGGCTAGATTTGTACATAATATGACTCATAGAATAATGCCCAAAGTCTGAGGTATTCCCAGTAACCACTATTTCCCATAGAGGTACAGTTAGAGGGGTAGGTCAACAAACGGCATAAATAGTAGGCATTTTCGTATTTGCAACGTCGATGCCCTGAATAAAATTCGTGCGGAAAAGCGCTTCCAAATGCAATTTTGACGTTTGTTCCTGGCATAATTTCTATGCATGAACGTTAAAAGGCAAAAGCTTATTTTGTGCGGAGTTGTCTTATTCTTTTTCCTTAGTGTCGCAGTGAATAGTAAAAGATGCATGCTGTTCAGGTGACAATACATGTATTCGTGGGCTGGATCGATAAACAACTGCTAATACTTATATTTGGGATCCATATCGCTGGGTGGCAAACTCATCGATCCAGGCGTTTACATTTTATTATGTAGTAATAAGAAATAATATCCTATGATCCGTTTCATATGGTGAACCATAGACCTATAAACCCTTTTTATATATTTAAAAAGGGGGTTCTAGGTCTATGCCGTAAACATATACAGTTCCAGCATGCATTGTAGCGAGCATATTTATTTTCACACGTGTATGCAATTCACCAGCAATGGTTATCTTGTCGTTGATTCCCTACAGGTAATATTAGAATGATGCATTGGCAAGTAGGAGACAGTGATTGTGAGTCAAAGAATAAACAGCTTCACGCTTGTCTGGTTGACTACGTTTATTTTGAGGCAATTCGTTCTGCAATAACTATAACAGTACTTTTTTTTTATTGTGTTAACAAAATAGCTCTGCTTTTTATCGTTATGGTCAATCTTTTTCCAGTATATTGTTCTTGTACATGACAATCATAATAATTAATAATAATAAACAAAGTATATAATTTATATTAATAATAAGTAATGTTAATATAATTAATAATACTGAGAATGAGCTGCTTTGAAACAAACGTCACCCACGAGGCTATTTATTAATTTTATGTTATGGTTTGGTAATGTTCGCGACCTCGGAGTATGCCTCGCAACTTGCTATCTTTTTGCTCGTGGGGATAGTACATTGTGATCCACCGAAGGCATTTCTACCGACTCATTCGCATTAAATAAATTGCGAAAAATACTGTTCATTAAATTTGTTGTACGGATTGATCCAGCCCACAAATACACCTAGTTGTTTTGTTAATATAAAAAGACCAAAAGTAAATAATAATTTTGGTAATTATTACTAACTACTGTGTATTTTACAATTTGTAATTTCGTAACAAATTTTATTATCTATTGTTGTTATTTGGCTATTAACACTTGAAAAATTGTTTTTTTACTAACAAAAGTATAATAAAACAATTAATTATACAAACGTAACAACTTATAATAATATTAATAATGACATCATTTGAATAACAGTAATATTAATAATTATGATTATCCTGCCTTTTCAAGATATTGTAATTATTTATTATAATTCACCTTCCTTGATAAATATGTCCAAAAATAATTTCAACACGCTTCATGACTTATTGGTATTATTTATTATTATTGTTCTTGTTAGGGACGGAACTTGAGGCCTCATCACTTTCATCTTGTCATTGTAGTTAACATAAAAGGGTTAGTTAGTTTTAAAAAATATTTTTTATAGTAGAAATGTACGCATTCAGATCATGAACTCCATGGGGTGGACAACCCCCTGAACAGTGAAACCACCGTTCAGCATAGAGTTCCAATAAACAGGTTTTGTACTCACAGAAAAGCGAAAATTTCGCCGTTTTGGCATGAACATTCTCGATCCGAAAGTGCTTAGTGTTTCCAGTTTTACAGGTTGGCGTTTTTGTTATGTTTACATGAAAAACTCTGCTAATTTTCCCGCGTTCTCAAAGCTGGACTCATGCGAATCTGGCAAAACATGTGGCCATCCAAAAAAATAAGTTTTAGTTGTCTTCTCTTACAACAGTTATATGTTGCACAGGCTACAAAATGAAAAATTGATAATAATAAAATAATATTTATTATTATCATAGACCTAGTATTATAGATAATAATACTAGGTCTATGATTATTATTATCACGATAGATAGGTATTTCTACTAAAACAGTAGAAACAAATAACTGTTTCATCACTAATGTATTGATACTGTGACTCAAAGATATTCCACATAACTTATTATAATTATTATGGCCTTTCATAAACGATCTTTGCTTGCCTGATAACGACTCGTTGTTTTTTTTGCTCTATCCAAAATGGAGATATTGATTGCTATAAAACGGCTCTGTTTCGAATAGCAATGAAAAAGTGTAGAAAAGACAACTCCTAATTTTCAAACCAGTGTGGTTTTTCGCTAACTTTTTGGCACAAACTTTATGGCGAAATTCCAACAGGAGAAAAGGATATTTTGTAATCGCAGAATTAATAAAATTTCACCGATCCATCACGGTTGTGACCTCGTGTTACCTTAGCCGAAAATGCTTATTATATATTATGAATTATTATCTTGATAATATTAAATAAATGATTTTTAAAATAATAGAATGATTGCTGTTAAATCTTTCTGGTTTTGTGAAATCTGAATGACTTTTTAAAATTAATTTAACACCCTAATGACACCCATGACCACATATACTGGTGACACCAATGACCAAACATCCTGGTGACACCCGTGACCACACATCCTGGTGACACCAATGACCACATATCCTGGTGACACCCATGACCACATATCCTGGTGTCACCCATGACCACACATCCTGGTGACACCAATGACCACATATCCTGGTGACACTCATGACCACACATCCTGGTGACACCCATGACCACATATCCTGGTGACACCCATGACCACATATCCTGGTGACACCCATGACCACATATACTGGTGACACCCATGACCACATATCCTGGTGACACCCATGACCACACATCCTGGTGACACCCGTGACCGCATAAAAACTCCCCTTTTTAAAACTTGTAAATCCGGTTACACAACATAATATAGCTAACCGTGCCATTCATGTTCTATTTATTCATTATTGATATTTTATTATTAGTATTTCTTTAATTATTATATAGTTTTGTTTATTTAATACGAACGTTTATCATTACCACTTACTTTATAAACACTTATTTTGTCAGATCGTAGCAGCAATTGTTGGCAAGTAGATGGAAACCTCGTCAACGATTGTCAATCACCTAATATTAATCTATCCATCTACCATGTGGTTGACATCACTGAAAACACTAGAAAACACTTGTTTATGTTTATGTTTTGACATTTCAAACACTGCAATGATAATACTTGAATAAACTATGTGTTAGTCCATTGTACAATGCAGGAATATCTTACCCAAGATGCCTAGCATGAGACTTGTAATGCTCCCAATCACCCCCTTGGTTCTACTCATATTCAGTTCCACCCTTACATATCAATTCTCTACTGTGTGTGAGGTACCAATGTACAAGTTTATGCTCGTGTCTGTACATGTTTGTTTGTGAACAGTCCATATGCTGTCTCCATTGTTTTAGAGAAGTTATCTTCTTCTTTTGGTAATAGACCATTATCACTAGACCTTGGGAGTGGATGCAGTTTTTGACTTCAATTAGTGTCCATTGAGAGCTGCTGAGTTTCGGTTATGAAAGTTTGATTTTGAAAGTTCAATTTTTTTTTATTCACAGGATCCTGGCCAAAGTGCTTTCAAGAAATGCTGCAGAAGAGAAGACGACTCTCACCTTAAACACCCTATCTCTGTAAGCTAACTGTACAACATTGTGGAGGTCTATAACATTACTGGAAAGGTTTTCAAGTGACAGGAGGGGTAGAGAGGGTACTTAGGACTGTTGTTTTAAGGGATTGAGGGGTGAAGTGGGAGGGGGGGGGGGGTACTCAGGTGGTGGGGAGGGGGAACTCAGGTAGTGGGCAGGAAGTACTCAGGTGATGGGCAGGAAGTACTCAGGTGGTGGGCAGATGGTGGGCAGGGGGTACTCAGGTGGTAGGCAGGGAGTACTCAGATGGTGGGCAAGGAGTACTCAGGTGGTGGGCAGGGGGTACTCAGGTGGTGAGCAGATGGTGGGCAGGGGGTACTCCGGTGGTGGGCAGGGGGTACTCAGGTGGTGGGCAGGGGGTACTCAGGTGGTGGGCACGGGGTACTCAGGTGGTGGGCAGGGGTACTCAGGTGGTGGGCAGGGGGTACTCAGGTGGTGGGCAGGGGGTACTCAGGTGGTGGGCAGGGGGTACTCAGGTGGTGGGCAGGGGGTACTCAGATGGTGGGCAGGGGGTACTCAGATGGTGGGCAGGGGGTACTCAGATGGTGGGCAGAGGTACTAATGCATACAGTTTTATACATCAATCAAGGTGGCACCAGTTGATATGTCCAATACAGGGGGCAAAGATCTCTCAAAGTGGCTGCAGCACTTGGTGAGGGCAGATGAGGTTCTGTACAATCTATTTACATAAGATACTTGGTAACTAGCTGTCTGTGGATAATAAAACACTTGATTAAGAAAGGACATGTATTGTAGCAGAGGAAATCTTCTGTTATGATCTGGCCACACATGACCCTTGTTTGGTTCTGGTGACACTAACAGCTGGACACTGCGTCTGAGCTGAGCCCCGGAAAGGCTTTCTACTGGCCGCACTGACCGACGGTGGCAACTGACAATCGTGACTTCTCCAACCTTGGTGCAACCGATCCTAAAAAAGCAGGTAATAATAAAACTAATAATTCACAATAATGTTATTATAAATATAATCATAGCGATAAGTAAATTTTAATAATTATTTTTAACAACAACGATTTATTATTATTACTTATTTATTATGTACTACTGAGTAATAAATGCCTATGGCTAATAACAATTATTTTAATTTACTTATTATTATATTTATCACAGCAATAACAGTATTGTAGCAGTATTTCGCAAAGTTTAGCCTTCCGTGACCCAAGATCCGCTAATAAGACCTTAGTAAAAATTAGTTGGTTACGTACTGGCTCGTCTGATCTTTTAAAAAATATCTTTTTCAAAGTAGTGATAGTTACAGTGTCACAGCTATTCAAATGCTTTTTTTGCTCAATAAATGCTGAATAATTCTGCCAATAATCGTAAAAAGTACATGATTTTATATGAGGGTATGCGACTTTGGTGAATGTAGGCAAACATCAAAATTTTTCAATAGCAAAATCGCAAGGTTTTTAAGTAAAGGCAATTTTCAGGTATTTTGAACTTTTAAACTGGAAGAAAATTCAGCATTACTTGTTGTAATTCAAAGTAAAACTGGTGGATTTTCTCACAAGGGGAGCCTATCAGGGCATAGAGTCATGACACAACGACCTTGAAGGCCGCAATAGCGGATTTTGCTGACAAATTGACGAACGAATTTAGTGTGCACTTGCTCATGCTGGCGAGAACTCATTTTTTAACGCGTTTCATCAAGGATAGAACTGTTGACTGTCAACAATCACCGATGGCATTCGTTCAAATCTCTGCTCCCTGATTGGGCAATAAATTAAACAGCGAGTCAAACATTGATACTTCTATTTTTATGAATGCAACAACAGGCTTGCCATCTATTGGCTAGTGGTTATTTATGTCCACGATAATGTGGCAGGTTGAATGTTTGACGAGGAATGACAGTGCATAACGTTTCGCTCACAAACACGCTAGTGTGGCCGGACCTTAAGCGAGCTGCAGTTGGATCAAGGAGATTGTGACCTGAGCCGTGTCATGGCACAAGGTCGAGTCCATTCAAATGATTGGAAGCACTAGGTAGCTTGCTTGGAAAACTGCCAAGTTTACTTGCTCCATTACAGACTATTGAAAAAGTTACCTTCTCTGAGAAGAAAACTCCTAACAAACACGTTATGCTCCATAACTTATGTACCATATGTTAGAAATGTATAAGCTTCTGTTTAATCAAACGCGTGAGCATGGCTTACAGAAAATTATGCTACATATAATGGTTTTAAAATGCGACGTCTGTTTTGCTGTCAAATCTGATAAAATGTGCCATGTACATGATGTCTCAAAATATCACGTAGAACTTTCATTGAATATCAACAAGCCAACTCCATGTTGTGGACTCAGTTAAACTTAAGGCTGGCTGGATAATTAATATTTTTTTCTTGTAAAGCTAGCGGTGATTGATAATTGTGTAAAGCATCTTAAATATTTTTTTATTTAATAAATATCCATTTTTTTAGTATTCAAAACAACATACTCATTTGTATAAAGCAAAGCAATTGGTCACAATAAAATAGGACCAGCGTTTGTCAATAAATAATAATTATTTATTTGTCTGTCATGTCATTTACTAACCTGCCTGGATTATAATTATTAAACGGACTAACTAGCACTTGTTAACTAACGGAAACTATCCGAGCTTGAAAAGATCATTTGAGCATGCCTGACTGCGCAATGGGGCCCCGGCGAGTAGTTTCACTTTAGCGATGTGCAACTGGTTACACACTTGGCACGCACTCAATTGTTCTATATGTACGGTGAAGCATCATTATTGCACACTACGTCTGTACCTATCCAAAGCTCATGAATTGTTAATCGCTGATTCCATAAATCTAAATAAAAATGTAGACTTTGGTTAACGTTAATAGTATTTAAGCATCCTAATATCATAGAAATAAAACTTCTGGTTTCTTCACCCTATAAACCTGCTAGGATCCCATTCTATAATATGCTTATGGTAGAGTGCTTATTTCTCACTGCTCTTTGAATGCTCATCACGCTTCACCGCCCATAATACGCACATAGTAGTAGTCAGTCGTTGCGTTTATTTAAAAATCTTGTTGAGAGGGCAACTCCTAAAATAAGTCAGTTTTTGTCTTCCATCAGAGACTTCAGTCTTATCAAAACAATTTGATACTTTTATGATCGCTCAAGCATTAAGCCACTTACTTGGAAAGCTGCCAAGTTTATTTGTGCCGTTTGAACTTACTAAGGGCTGCTTTTTCATTCAGCTACTGAGAGGATAACTCCTCAAAAAACATATTTGGCTCTACGACTTTTGAACCATTTATTGAATGGGGACCCGGCCGATTTTAGGTGCTCACCAGGGAGTGTTAATTTGATGATACCGGAAGTTTACTTGCCGTTTTATCATAATATCGTTAAGATTTTCAAAAATCCACTAATTTTATTTTTATTTTTTGCTTTAGAATTTTCTTCTCACTGATATATTGAGATGGCAGGAGCTCCAGTGTCTGCTTTAGCTCACTAAATTTTTTTGGCACAATAAACAGTTACAATTAACTCGAATAATCACTTTTTACGAACGCTAACAATACTGACTATAGATCGCTATATAAAATATAGAGTGAGCTCGTAAGAGATTTATCTCCCATTTATTATTACTGATTATTTATTTAGTGTGTGTTGTCATCAGGGATTAACACTATTCATTTTATTTCAGTGTTAAATAATTTTCATTGAAGCAAAAGTTTGATCCAACTTGTGATTAGGAAATTACAGGTTTCAGAAGAAAATTAATTTATTTAGTTAAATTAATAATTATTATTATTATGATTGCTTATAATAATAATATCAAAAAAATATTATTCATTTGCCCTAAAAATTAAAAAATATAAAACAAACTTTTAAAAACAATTGCCATTCATTAGTCACATATCACAGGGTACACCAGATTTTTGGTACACTTGGGATTGTTATAAGACTTTGTTATTATTATTATTGCTAGTCGTTGACTGGAGTTATGAAATCCGCAACAAACGATTCATGAGCAGTTGATGGGGACGGAACTTGTAATACTGAGGATGCGCAACGTAGATCAAGCATAATAGTATACCGCTGATGTTGAGATAAATTGATAGGGCGCACTGTAATTTATTTACGTTGGCAAACGTAGTTAGGCCCGAAATACGATACTTTGGTTCAACTGCATACTATCTATGAGCATCATTATTAAATTATTTTTTTTCAAGTGAATAAAGCAAAATAGTTTTTAAAAGAAAAAACTAGAGGTTATATTGATCCCTCAAGCTTCCTCAATCATATCTTTTTGGTCATATTAGCTGCTTAAATGTCTCAAATTAAAATAAAAGTCAAGCAAGTCGTAAATTCTAATGATAAGTTATATTAGCAATTGAACTGCTTCCGGTTGCATCTACAAAGAAACACTGCGTGCCGGATCCCTATTTGGATAATTTTTTTGTCAATTTGCATTTCTGTATGGCTTCATTTTCTTTACATAAAAAATAATTTGTCTCACATTGTGAAAGAATTTTAAAAATATTAACAGCTTGAACTTTTGGTAATTAAAAACAGTCATTATTAATTTGATAATTATTACTTTGCTGCTAATCATAATAATAAACAATAATAATAAAAATAGTCAAGTTTGCTTAGTTTATTTACCAAAGTTATTATGAATCGGTGTGATATTTTACCAAATAATGGCAATAATCAATAAAACAGTACCAATAATAATCACTAATTTACCGACATCAGCTACATCTTCATTAATCAATTCTACAAAATTTTCGCCTAAAATTTTCAGTCTTGTCAACGGTTATATATGTATGTATTATCAGTGGTCATATATGTATGTATTATTGTTGGTCGTGTTACAAAAGTCATAATATCTGTTATTATTGCGTTAAGTGGCCTAAGTGACCACAATTAATTTGTGAGTTGCTATGTAGTCTATGTTAACGCTTATTTCCGCTCCGAAAGTTTCAATCCAATATGGGCGCCATGGATGACATTTTTCATCCATTGTACTGGTTAAATTTGGCTACACCTCCTCCTGGTTTGTGGCAATCCTTTTAAGCCGTATTTACACTAGATTGACTGTCTCCATCTCAGTTGATGGTCGCACAAGCAGTTATGAGTTCTCTTTGCACTGTTGCTGTTTTTGAGTTAGCAACTTTGGAGTTGCCCAACCATCATAGCTAATATAGTTTAATGCGTTCCTGCTCACGTAGTTGGATTGATGTCTGGTGATTTAATTATAAACATTTTTCTACCAGGTAATTGTTCTCTATGCATCCAATGGGTTTTTATTTACCTATAATATGAAATTTTGACTTACCTACATATAATAATAATAACTATTAAAATTAAATAATAATTTTAAGAAAATCTGATGTTTTTTATGTTTGCATCCAAAATAGTAAAATAATGACTCCAAATATGAATTAATTATTATTATTAAACATGTGGAGTTTGATTTATTTGATAGAAAGAGTAATAATACACTAATATCAACAATGCTGGTTATAATTAATTATTTAATAATAACCTTACCATCCTATAACAATCATTGTTTACATTATATCCAGGCTAGAATAAACAAATATTGGAGTCACTATATAGAGCCAAACAATTGGTTTAACTGTGTCACATGACTATACAATCGCTGTAACTTGACGCTCAAACCTGACACTGCTGGGCTGCTGCGTCTCAGTCTGCGACAATCCTGCTTCACCACCGAAAGTTGCACAAATTCTATGGGCTAAATATATATATGTTGAAACTTTGACCTGGAAGTACTAGTGAATGATTGCTTAGGTCAAAACTAGAATTGTGATCTCCCTACACATGCGGCTATATTCAAGGTCACAATTTTCAAATTTTCAATCTTAAGCAATGAATTGAATTGTCAGTGTTTCCAGCTTTTGTATTACAGTAAAACAATAAAATGTGGAACGATAATTCCCGGAATAAACATTTATCAATTATTTTTGTGCGGTTGTGACTGAGTTAGACTTTATGAGCAGGAGAGTCAATGACATCACTTCCTGGACATTGAGTAAACTCACAAGAAAGCTTATTGATGCAATCACACATCGGTACTTGGTATTTTTCTATTGCTAGGTTGGTGGCAAGCGGGGATCCGGTCTCACTTTATTACTAGCCCAGCACAAAAAACTGCCGGCCCCATAACATGCAATACTTTCTCAAATGAAAAGATGGATTAAAAAAAAATTTCATTGTAGGTTAGGCCAACTATCAAACAAGATTCAAAGTGGTTCTGGAAGCGTGCCAAGTAGCAGCCTATGATGAGTGAGTGGGCTCATTATCTAAATGGAATAGGAATGCGTTAGATGTTGATAGCAGGGACCTGCTTTGTATGCTTTGATTCACATTCACTTGTTATCGCTTACAACAGTAACAACCTTCAGAGCAAAACATTTCTCTCCTGAAGTACAGTAAAAGGTATCTGTCATTAATTATTGGTGTAATGAATAAACTGAATACACTTTCTAATACTTGGTATGTGACATTTGTGCCATACAATCGTATAAGGTGACAGCTCTAGCTTGTGTCTGACCGAAATGTGTAATTATCCCTCACATCTGCAATTAGCAAAAATGGCTAGAAAACAGATAGTAGTCTTGAGCAACAAATTCTTGAGTTAAGTTCCTTCTGGAATCTTCACACTATAAAGTTATTGTAGACATTGAATTGTGGCGTAAGATTGCATAAGATTGCATAATTCATAATTGAGGCAACTCAATCAGTGGAGTTGTTCTCTCTTCAAGTGTCACAGACCCTACATAGGCAGTAGCAAATAACTACAATAAATAATGAAATTGCTAAAACTTATTTTTATTACCGATTTTGAAAACGATATTTAATTTCGTGTTATACCACTCCAGACCTCCAAATCATCTGTAAAAATTGCAATTGAATTTTTAGGTTTTTGAACCTCTCCACACAATGGCTATTTTGGGAAGTTGTTCTTCCATGTCAACGAAACCATTTCTGCAATTCTTTTTGTATGTTTATACAAAAACGTTTCATTCAAAACAGAGTCTATTGCACTTACAAAATAGAATCAGTTAACGAGAACACGACTCTGCAATAGTTTTTCTGTTGAAAAGTTAGCTAAAATCCTTAAAGTAATTTGCAATTATTTAAAAATCTACAGCACAGCACTTGTAATACATATCTTGACAACAACCGCTAATATGACATTGAAGAACCACTGGTTATTTAGCACTGAAAGGAGTTGTGCTCTATTGTCTGTTTGTTATGTTGATGTAGGGCATGGATAAAGGGAGCGGTGGTGCTAGTGGTTCTGCTGGGCTTGACTTGACTATTTGGTTTTATATATGTGAGCAAGGATACTAGAGTGATGGCCTACATATTCCCTATACTCAACAGTCTGCAGGGACTCTTTATATTCCTCTTCCACTGAGCTAAAAATGAAAAGGTAGGCTTGTTGGAACTATTGAAGCCAGACCTAGCAATTTGTGGTCAGGCGAGACCTTTATTTCTTTGCTCAAAAGCCAGAGATGATTGATTAGTGTTGCAGCTGAATCGGTAGAAAATTTGAGGGATGCTATTATAGTTAGTTGACTAAATAATTTACAGTGAATTACAAACTTGAAAGTTGTTCGAAAATTTGCAAAGTACTAATATCAAATGTTTGTAATGCATTGAGATTTATAAATTCATGATTCAAGTTGGTGGTTTTAGAAGTTGTCCCCACTTTAGACAAAACCGAAAGAGCAAGCAACTCTTAATGCAACAAGAATGAGAATTGACAATGCTTGCAACAAAGTATTTTTTTGTATTAATTATTTGTTTTACATCAACGGTAAATGTTGGTAATTCAGGTGCAGAAGGAGTGCAAGAGACACGTGCGGAGGACGCAATGGCTGCTAACTTGTATCAGAGTGAGATACGGTGAATAGTCACGTTAATTATGAGATTAACGTCAATAATATAATTTGTGAGATTAACGCGAACAATACTTTTAATCACGAAGACAAAAAATAATCGTTTATGCTTTAGGCAACTTTTTACGATAACGAAGAAGGAAAAACTCTCCCATGCATAGATTTCAGCGTTAGCAATGCGCGAATCAATCATAGAATATTTATCATAAATTTGGAAAATTATATTTAAAATTGTATAGTTAATATACATAAAATTGAATAATAAATTCATAAATTTAAATTATTTATTTATTAATTATAAACTTTTATATTTATACGAAGCTGATAGGTCGGTGTTGTATCAATGCGGCAATACTTCACAGATTTATCAGCGTTATTATTTTACTCACAAATATTTGACTGTCGGTAGAAACTGTTGTGAGCCACTTCTCACATTAGATGCTTATATTATATTATTTTGACTGCATAAATTGCAATACTGGACATGACAGACAACTCCAAAGTTAATGACAAGTTTATGTTAAACAGGCTGTATGTTGCAATAAATGTTGGGCATAGAAGCGTAATTAACATGAGTACAATTAAACAAGATTAAAAGTCAGATTAATCACAGATTAATTTGAATCTCTACAAAGATTAACGGCACTTGAGTGATTAATCTTTCAACAGCCTTAGAAAGTTTTAATAATTATTTTCAACAATAACAATTTATTATTATTACTCATTTATTATTTACTGCTGAGTATTTAGTAAATATCAGTAATAAATTGTTATGGCTAATAATAATTATTTTAATTTACTTATTATTATATTTATCACAGCAATAACAGTATTGTAGCAGAGATGATTTTCTGATATTGTTGATAATATGGCTTTTGTTCTGGTCGGTTTTATTATTATTCTTCCTTTCGCAAAGTTTAACCTTCTGTGACTCAAGATTCGCTCATAAGAACTTTGTAAGATTAGTTGGTTACGTACTGGCACGTCTGATTTTTTAAGAAATGAAATAGCCAACAGTGTCATTCATGTTTTATTTATTCATTATTGATATTTTATTATTAGTATTTCTATAATTATTATGTATTTTTGGTTATTTAATACAAACGTTTATCATTAACACTTACTTTATAAACACTAATTTTGTCAGATCGTAGCAGCAATCGTTGGCAAGTAGATGGAAACCTTGTCAACGATTGTCAATCACCTAATATTAATCTATCTATCTACCATGTGGTTGACATCACTGAAAACACTAGAAAACACTTGTTTATGTTTTCTACACGGTAGTGATGCGTTAATATACCTCTCTGTCACACGATGATAATTGGGTTTCACCCACTAAATCCTATGTTGAGTAGACATTTCAAACACTGCAATGATAATACTTGAATAAACTATGTGTTAGTCCATTGTACAGTGCAGGTATATCTTACCCAAGATGCCTAGCATGAGACTTGTAATGCTCCCAATCACCCCCTTGGTTCTACTCATATTCAGTTCCACCCTTACATATCAATTCTCTACTGTGTGTGAGATACCAATGTACAAGTGTTTGCTCGTGTCTGTACATGTTTGTTTGTGAACAGTCCGTATGCTGTCTCCATTGTTTTAGAGAAGTTATCTTCTTCTTTTGGTAATGGACCATTATCACTAGACCTTGGGAGTGGATGCAGTTTTTGACTTCAATTAGTGTCAATTGAGAGCTGCTGAGTTTCGGTTATGAAAGTTTGATTTTGAAAGTTCAAAGTTTTTTATTCACAGGATCCTGGCTAAGGTGCTTTCAAGAAATGCTGCAGAAGAGAAGACGACTCTCACCTTGAAGACTCTATCTCTGTAAGCTAACTGTACAACATTACTGGAAAGGTTTTCAAGTGACAGGAGGGGTAGAGAGGGTACTTAGGACTGTTGTTTTAAAGGATTGAGGGGTGAAGTGGGAGGGGGGGGGGGGGTACTCAGGTGGTGGGGAGGGGGTACTCAGGTGGTGGGCAGAGAGTACTCAGGTGGTGGGCAGGAAGTACTCAGGTGGTGGACAGTTGGTGGGCAGGGGATACTCAGGTGGTGGGCAGGGAGTACTCAGATGGTGGGCAAGGAGTACTCAGGTGGTGGGCAGGGGGTACTCAGGTGGTGGGCAGATGGTGGGCAGGGGGTACTCAGGTGGTGGGCAGGGGGTACTCAGGTGGTGGGCAGGGGGTACTCAGGTGGTGGGCAGGGGGTACTCAGGTGGTGGGCAGGGGGTACTCAGGTGGTGGGCAGGGGTACTAATGCACACAGTTTTATACATCAATCAAGGTGGCACCAGTTGGTATGTCCAATACAAGGGGCAAAGATCTCTCAAAGTGGCTGCAGCACTTGGGGAGGGTAGATGATGTTCTGTACAATCTATTTACATAAGATACTTGGTAACTAGCTGTCTGTGGACAATAAAACACTTGATTAAGAAAGGACATGTATTGTAGCAGAGGAAATCTTCTGTTATGGTCTGGCCACACATGACCCTTGTTTGGTTCTGGTGACACTAACAACTCCACACGGCGTCTGAACTGAACCCTGGAAAGGCTTTCTACTGGCCACGCTGACCGACGGCAACTGACAATCGTGACTTCTCCAACCTTGGTGCAACCGATCCTACAAAAACAGGTAATAATAAAACTAATAATTCACAATAATGTTATTATAAATATAATCATAGCGATAAGTAAGTTTTAATAATTATTTTTAACAACAACGATTTATTATTATTACTTATTTATTATTTACTACTGAGTAATAAATTGTTATGGCTAATAATAATTATTTCAATTTGCTTATTATTATATTTATCACAGCAATAACAGTATTGTAGCAGAGATGATCTTCTGTTATTGTTGATAATATGACTTTTGGTCTGGTCAGTTTTATTATTATTCTTTCTTTCGCAAAGTTTAGCCTTCTGTGACTCAAGATCCGCTAATAAGAACTTTGTAAAACTTAGTTGGTTACGTACTGGCTCGTCTGATCTTTTAAAAAATATTTTTTTCAAAGTAGTGATAGTTACAGTGTCACAGCTATTCAAATGCTTTTTTTGCTCAATAAATGCTGAATAACTGCTAATAACCGTAAAAAGTACATGATTTTATATGAGGGTATGCGACTTTAGTGAATGTAGGCAAACATCAAAACTTTTCAATAGCAAAGTCGCAAGGTTTTCAAGTAAAGGCAATTTTCAGGTATTTTGAACTTTTAAACTGGAAGAAAATTCAGCATTACTTGTTGTAATTCAAAGTAAAACTGGTGGATTTTCTCACAAGGGGAGCCTATCAGGGCATAGAGTCATGACACAATGACCTTGAAGGCCCGGCCACAATAGCGAATTTTGCTGACAAATTGACAAACGAATTTAGTGTGCACATGCTCATGCTGGCGAGAACTCATCGTTTAACGTGTTTCATCAACAGTGGAACTGTTGACTGTCAACAATCACCGATGGCATTTGTTCAAAATCTCTGCTCTGTGATTGGGCAAAATTAGACAACTAGTCAAACATTGATACGTCTAGTTTTATCAATGCAACAACAGGCTTAAGCCCTGGTCACACGAGACCGAATCTCTGACGAAACTGTCAACGAAACTATTTTTTCAAGCCCAGCGAATTCGTTGCTGAGCAAACCGAGCGAATATTTCAGTTTCCTCGTGATCAAGCAATGCTAGGTTTGGGAAAATCTTCGGTTGCGATGCTTGCACGTGATTGGACCATTGGACCAGATAAGCTCATTAATAGGTTTATTTTCCATGTTCTGTTATTGACTGGTCTCGAATGTCAGGGTCGTTCACAACGAACGCATGGTTTCCATAGTAGTAGCACATTTGTTTTTTGAATAAAGAATTATTTATTATATTATATTCATAATGAGTTTTAAATAAATGAAAGATAATAATAATAATAAATTATAATCAAACAATTGGAATAGTACTGGCTGGTCAAACTTAGCTATTTATTAAAATAATCTATTCCAAACCTTGCTTCATTCTTCCATGCTTTTACATCACGCAGTAAAGTATGAGTAGGCCCGCGCACAAAACGTAATCCTCTGTCATTGGATGAAACTAGTGATCGCTAGGCGTAACGAACTAATTATAGTTCTCGTGTGACCAGCACAACGAAACTATTATCGTCGCACCTCGGCGATTTTCTAAAATAGTTTTGTTATAGTTTCGTTTATCGATCTCGTGTGACCAGGGCATTAATGGTTATTTATGTCCGCGATAGTGCGGCAGGTTGGATGTTTGACGAGTAATGACAGTCAATAATGTTTCGCTCACAAACACGCTAATGTGGCCGGACCTTAAGCGAGCTGTAGTTGGATCAAGGAGATTGTGACCTGAGCCGTGTCATGGCACAAGGTCGAGTCCATTCAATTGATTGGAAGCATTAGGCAGCTTGCTTGGAAAACTGCCAAGTTTACTAGCGCCATTACAGATTATTCAAAGAGTTGCCTTCTCTGAGAAGAAAACTCCTAACAAACACGTTATGCTCCATAACTTATGAACCATTTGTCAGAAATGTATAAGCTTTTCTTTAATCAAACGTGTGTGAGCATGGCTTACAGAAAAGTATGCTACAGCTGATGATTTTACACTGCAACGATTTTATTCATTAGCACTAAAAAAAATGCCAATATAATTTGCGTTTGTGTTTTCTGTCACCAACTCTCGTAAAAGTTTTTGAGTCAGTTACATTCATTAATATTCTGCATAGAAAAATAAATTGACTGTTGTAATGTAAAAGCAGACCTGCTGTGTTTTTTTATTGCATTTAAACCATACAGAGAGGACGATTCCTAAAAATTACATGTATATCACCAAGTTGCACAGTTTGTCACACAATAATGTTATGATATATCAATATACACTCAGTTACCACGTACGAGTTGTAAGCACATTTTCGGCCAATCCACTTATGGAAATGGTTGTCACTTCGCAAAGCTCAGCGCATTCTCACTTCGAGTTGCGCCTGCAAAGTCTGGCTGACTGCGCAGCCTAAAAACTCTAAAATGCGACGTCTTTTTTTCCGCTGTCAAATCTGATAAAACATGCTATGTACTTGATGTCACAAAATATCACGTAGAACTTTCTACCGATTATTGTCATTGAATATCAACAAGCCAACTCCATTTTGTGAACTCAGTTAAACTTAAGGCTGGCTGGATAATAAATGATATTTTCTTGTAAAACTAGCAGTGATTGATAAATGTGTAAACCTTTTTAAATATTTTTTTTCTCCAATAGTAAATATGAATTTTTTCAGTATTCCAAACAACATACTCATCTTTATAGAGCAAAACAATATGGTTGCAATAAAATAGGACCAGCGTTTGACAATAAATAATAATTAATTATTTGTCTGTCATGTCATTTACAAACCTGCCTGGATTATAATTATTAAACGGACTAACTAGCACTTGTTAACTAACGGAAACTATCCAAGCTTGAAAAGATCATTTGAGCATGCCTGACTGCGCAATGGGGCCCCGGCGAGTAGTTTCACTTTAGCGATGCAACTGGAGGTAGCTCGGTCAATCATCGAACTTATCATTGGAAATCACAACTTGATTTATTCACTCGAGAAAAATTAATTATTATGCTCATAATACTACTTAGTGTCGCTGTAGTTTTTTATTTCGAGTTTGGTTAGGTTTGCCGACGTAGTAAATGAAGGTGTGCATTGTCGTAGCCTGGTTACACACTTGGCACGCACACAATTGTTCTATATGTACGGTGAAGCATCATTATTGCACACTACGTCTGTACCTATCCAAAGTTCATGAATCGGTAATCACGGATTCCATCAATCTAAATAAAAATATAGACTTTGGTTAACGTTAGTAGTATTTAAGCATCGTAATATCGTAGAAATAAAACTTCTCGTATCTTCACCCAATAAACCTGCTAGGATCCCATTCTGTAATATGCTTATGGTAGAGTGCTTATTTCTCACTGCTCTTTGAATGCGCATCACGCTTCACCGCCCGTAATACGCACATAGTAGTAGTTAGTCGTTGTGTTTATTTAAAAGTCTTATTGAGAGGGCAACTCCTAAAATAAGTCAGTTTTTGTCTTCCATCAGGGACTTTAGTCTTATCAAAACAATTTGATACTTTCGTGATCGCTCAAGCATTAAGCCACTTACTTGGAAAGCTGCCAAGTTTATTTGTGCCTACTTACTAAGAGCTGCCTTTTCATTCAGCTACTGAGAGGATAACTCCTCAACAAACACATTTGGCTCTACGACTTTTGAACCATTTATTGAATTTGGATAATTTTTTTTGTCAATTTGCATATCTGTATGGCTGCATTTTTTTTACTTCGAAATTAATTTTGTTTAGTCTGTTATTGTGGTTTCTATCACTATTTATATTTTCCCAAGCTCTTCAAGTTGAACCATTTACAACGCATTTCCGGTAGAATTTTTCGGAAGCATCCACCCTCTTTGCATCCACTTCAAACTCCAAAGGAATTTTTATGTTATAGAGTTTGAACAGTGAATTCAGTTCAGTGAATTAACTTTACATGGCTCATAGAACAGTGGTAATTGATAATTTCAACAAAACTGAGTATAATTATAAGAATAATTAAAATTATTAATGAGTGCAACAACAATAAAATGAAATTCAATATATCATTTATTATTGTAAATGACGAATCACAATATCTGGAAGGTTTAATAATAATTGAAACCAAAAGAATTATTGAAAATAATGTTTTCATGGTGAACAAAAACAGCCATACATTGCAGTGAAATTGTTTTTCAATTATTGTTATTATTGCTATTATTAGATCAGGGAAACAAATAATCTGTTGTTGGAAATGAAACAGGCGACAACCCGCACTTTGTGCCGTGTGATTGACTAGTTCAGTCGCAGCTCACCGATGCGCTCGAGTACATCGTCACGCTACATCGGCCTGTGTAGCCACCTGCACATTGTTACTATCCATCGTATAGGCACATCGGTATCAAAACATTGGTGCAGTGTAGCCAAGCCTTAACATGTTTAGATAGCATCGCTGATTAGATAGGACAGCATTGCCAGCTGCTGCTGAATAATATAACTTTTGTCCTGTATGGGATGTAGCCGTATATGAGGGTTTATGGGAGCTGCCATGATTATGAACCTGGAGGGTCATTGACCGTGACTGCATTAATTAATTCTACGGAATTTCCGCTGCAAGTTTTCAAACAGTCTTGTCAACGATCATATATGTATGTATTATCGTTGGTCGTGTTACAAAAGTCATAATATCTGTTATTATTACGTTAAGTGGCCTAAGTGACCACAATTAATTTGTGAGTTGCTATGTAGTTTATGTTAACGCATATTTCTGCTCCGAAAGTTTCAATCCAATATGGGCGCCATGGATGACATTTTTCATCCACCGTATTGGCTAAATTTGGCTACACCTCCTCCTGGTTTGTGGCAATCCTTTTAAGTCGCATTTACACTAGAACGACTGTGTCTCCATCTCAATTGATGGTCACACACGCAGTTGTGAATTCTCTTTACACTGTTGCTGTTTTTGAGTTTGCAACTTTGGAGTTGCCCAACCATCATAGCTAATATAGTTTAATGCGTTCCTGCTCACGTAGTTGGATTGATGTCTGGTGATTTAATTATTAACAGTTTTTTACCAGGTAGTAGTTCTCGATGAATCCAATGGGTTTTTATTTACCTATAATATGAAATTTTGACTTACCTACATATAATAATAATAACTATTAAAATTAAATAATAATTTTAAGAAAATCTGATGTTTTTTCATGTTTGCTTCCAAAATAATAAAATAATTACTCCAAATATGAATTAATTATTATTATTAAGCATATGGAGTTTGATTTATTTGATAGAAAGAGTAATAATACACAAATATCAACAATGCTGGTTATAATTAATTACTTAATAATAACCTTACCATCTTATAACAATCATTGTTTACATTATATCCAGGCTAGAATAAACTAAATATTTTAGTCACTATATAGAGCCAAACAATTGGTTTAACTGTGTCACATGACTATACAATCGCTGAAACTTGACACTCGAACTCGACACTGCTGGGTTGCTGCATCTCAGTCTGCGACAATCCTGCGTCACCACCGAAAGTGGCACAAATTTTCTGTCACAAAAAGCATTGACAAACTTCAAAGGAACGTCTCTTAATGTAAATGATACTTTATCCATGGAGAGCATTGACTCGGTAAGATTCATTGGTTTTTTATCGATGATTGATGGATAGCCTCGAATCTTTGTTACATTCCAAGATTTAATACATTTCAATAATGAAAAACTCACGTGTTGAAGTTACTCAACCATAGCAGTGAGCATACTTTAATTATTTTGTCAGCTACAAGAGGAGGCAACTCTCTGATTCTGTGATTTAAAGAGCGTGCGATCTACGAAACAACTCTTCCTGTAAAAACCATGTTTCATCTAAAGTTCTTCAGTCAGTCTGCGTGACAAATGATTTTGAAAACGAAAAAGCTGAAAATTTTTCTGTCAAAATAGAGATGACAATATTGAAACATGTGAAGTCATTTGTTATGGCTGATGATTGGGACCTTGACTGTGACATTGAATAAACTGGTTTACTCATTTCTTTAAGGTCTGATTATGTGGGTTTTTCTGTATTTACTTTATTTCATCTTCTGTCTTGTAAACAGCCAATCATACAAAACCAGACGATAATGAGCCAATGGGAGTGTCCTGTATATTGATGTTGATTGGTTGATATTTTAGTTGGGCATCACATCAAAAGTTTACATACATTTGATTTCTCAAACAAACAATTATTACCATATATGATGTCATTCCCTACATCTGGGAGTTGTCTTGTGTTGTCAGATTGTTGGTACCACACAGTAAATAGAGTGTAGTCAATGTTACAGATGTCATCACTTGTATCTCACATGACACACGTTTTGTTCTTGTAGACACGCAAGGAGTGCACAAGTTCTATACACAAAACATTCATATACACACTATTGTACTGTCTAAGGCAGTATCTGCAATATTCTACATTCATATCCTGGTAGGTAGTTGTTGTTAGTAGACCTCTAGTTAACTTTAAATTAAATAAAACAGGCCTCTGTGATTCACAGGCAGGGCGCATCCTCACTTTTTATGTTGGCGAACACAGATGAGCACGCAATACATCATTTATTGCCATACAGGCTGCTGTAAATGTCTCAAAATGGAATGGTAATTGATCTGGTTAAGATTTTAAATAATAAATTATATGTAAGGGGCTCCCCGCGTATTTTTTTGAAGACTGACGATTGCAGTTTCTGAAGTGTGACGTGACGATTCACCCTAATAGGGATCTAATTGTTAAGACTGGAGACAAGAAGATTAGCGTTTATTGTTGACGATGAAGATTTAGTTTATAATTGCATTGAGTAGTGTATGCATAATTGACCATAATTAAGGGTTGGTGAGTTGAAAGCAGGTGTCAGATTATCAGCCCATTAATTAGTCTGTTTACACATAACTTTCACTACAAATGCAATGGCCTATAAATAATTACCCAATAGCAAGAAAGAGTGTACAGTGGCTTGATTGATATCATTGGCTGGCTAATAAAATAAACAAGTCTGATTGGCTGATAACTGCTAATGTTCGAACCATTTAATAAAACTTAGGTTATTTTGGGGGTCAAGGCCATAGTGGGTGCAGGCAATAGTGACTCTATGAAAGATAATGCTATGGTGAATTTTATTAATTATCACCGTCGTTTAATATTGATATTATGTATTAATCAGCTATACAATACAAATCAAAATTGTTGTTTGGGACAAAGATATGAATTTTTTATCTCCTTGTTGTAGTTCACCAACTGAAAGTTTTTCATCAGTACCCTTCCAATTATCAAGGTTGATAAATAATAATAACTACTATTAATAATAATTATTATTATTATTATTTTTTATTATAGTAATTATTATTATCAATAATTAAATGAATTAATTGTTATTTTTTTTTATTAATTGTTGTATATACCATTTTGAGTGTTATGTATTTTTTTTACAAAAATGTGGCTTATGAATGACAGCAAGCAATAAGTTATATATATATATATAGTTTTGGAAAATGCTGCATGTAATAATTTGTGCACTCTTGTTTTTGTTTTAGTTTTATTTATCAATCATCAACATCAACAACTCTTACTATAATTGATAATAATTAATAAGAATAACCACAAATTGAAATAAATGGTAACTATTTATTCTCTTGAAGTCTTGGTGTTGGTGATCGGTTCTGCATTGTATGTCATGTAGTTCTAGCTTCTACAAGTCCACAACATACTTGTTGGGAAAAAAAGGTTATTTAATAATATTGGAATTATTGCTTTGGATCGTAACCACTGGGTTTGAGGGTATAGAAAGAAGATAGGGTGATTGTAAAAACCAAAATTCAATTATTTGGTTGGTTTATAAGTTTAAAAAGCCAAGAGTTACTGCTGAGGTGAATGCAACTTAAATTTGCTATGCATGACAAAAGCTACTATGTCGAACAACCTAAAGCTACGTGTAGAAGAATAATGTGAAAGCAATGTCCACCCTGAGCCATCTGAAAGTCTACTCTCTTTGCTCAATAGAAAAATAATAGTAAAGTTTGCGGGAGGTTTCAAGGAGGAGATTCAAATTTTAGGAGTTTTCAGGAGCAGAGAAAATTAGTATTTGAAAATTTTGTTGATCCCTAAAAAATCAAGAGGGATGACAGGTCTGGTCCACAGTTAGAATCATTCTCAAGTTTGAGCCTAAAACACTCTAAAACATACTAAAAAAGTATTTTTAAACTCAAAAGGGATTTTGCAACACCTGATCTGTTCCCCTTTTACCCTCCCTTCTACTTCAAAAACTCTTCACTGCGGTGTGCTCAGATTTAGTGGCATTACATTATGTGTATTGGATCATTTAATGTCACAAACTCTGAGCACACCGCTGTGAAAAGCTCTTAAACTAACTTCTTCCACATTTCCTTGCAAACCAACTTGGCAGATCAATATAACAATAATATGAAAATAGCAATAACACTAGCCTTCGCTTCAACATTGCCCAACTTTTGCCGTTACTATGGTGGCTCAGAACGTTTTGCCTTTTGTGTTTTAAAACGTCTGAACGCTTTCCAAGCCGTTTGAACGAATTTGAAATGGTCTGAACTTTTGCAAAAACTTCTGAACGCTTTGTGAAATTGTTCGTGAACTTAGAAAATCCGAGCCGATTTGCTGGTTCGCTCTATTGGTCATAGATCTACAGTCAATTTATGATGGATAATGTTTCTCCTAAACACTGAACAGTTGAATTTTTTCTAAATAAATAATATTTTTTATTTATTAAATATTATTTGTTTCAAATTATTTTGAATAATAAATACAACCTAACTGTAAATGTAAAAATTCATTTTAGAGATTATATTCAACAACATTTTTATGCAGTTAACTAACTTGCTCTATGTCTTTTGATCGACGTCTATGTTGAAAAAGTTATATAGAGGCTATAAATAAAGTTATGACGATCGCTTTTGGTTCGAAGGCCATGTGCCTTGCAAACTTTTCCAACCATTTCAAAACAGTTTAGACTATTTTAAAACAGTTCAGGCTATTTCAAAATACTTCATACGGTTTGTAAATAGTTCATACTCTTTCTAAAGCGTTCATACGGTTTGTAATTTTCTAAATCGTCTGGATCATTTCTAAACCGTCTGAATTATTTGCAAGACAACTATACGGTTTGCAGATTTTACAATTGTTGGACAGGAAATACAGTTTTATAGCATTAATCCTGCAACTGCTGAGGCCGACAATTAATTTATTATAACCAACAAGCCCGTTTTTAAACATAGTTTCTTGGGCTATTTTACTACAATTACCCAATTATTTTCAATGTAAAAGACGCTTTGCAAACCGTCTGGACTATTTCAAATCCGTTCATACGCTTTGAAAACGAAACCGTCTAACGTTATGAGCCACCATACGTTACTTCTCAGTTATTTTTTCAACTTT
This sequence comes from Cryptosula pallasiana, assembly GCA_945261195.1. Taxonomy (NCBI): domain Eukaryota; kingdom Metazoa; phylum Bryozoa; class Gymnolaemata; order Cheilostomatida; family Cryptosulidae; genus Cryptosula; species Cryptosula pallasiana. Next base: position 24,004,423 of record OX183130.1, read on the forward strand.
GGTTTTTAGCTGTCTTATAACACCAAAATATACCAGTCCTTAGCATAAGTTTTTTCAACAAAAAGACTAAAAAAAATTTCATTGCTAAGATTGAAGATCTGAAGATTGCGTTGTTAAGTCCGAAGATTCTGAAGACAGCCTCATGTGCAGGGAGCCACATGTAAAGTGCTTTGGGTTGCATCATTTGAGGGAGACAACTCCTACCAGGTCTCTATTGTTGAATTTGAAGATTCCCGATTTGAAAAATATGACAAGGGATTTCATTTTGAACATTTTCTCCATGATTAAATTTTAATCAGGATTTTCTCTAGTCATCTTTGTTAAACTGATCGCCCTCATTTATCGCCTCTGATTGCTCAAAATACTACAATGGGAATTAGCATCAACGCTGTTTTTAGAGTTGCCTGTACTATATTTTAGAGATGAGATAACTCCAAAGTAACAAGCTGTATGCATTGAATAGGAGTTGATAAATACAATAAATATATAATAGCTAAAGAAGAAAGGGGCTGTAAGTATTTTGGTTCTTCACTTCTTCTCTGCAGTTTGTGCTCTAAAGTATCCAGTATGATGTATTTAATTACTAATAAATATTAATTATTAATAAATAATAATTATATTAATTAAAATTGTTTGTTATGAAAAGACATCGACCATTTTGGTTCATTCTCATTTTACAATTAACTTATTTGGTTATATCGCCGTGAACTGCTAATCCTTCTCTTTTCCTTCCTTTACAATAACTTTGCTCAGTTATGGAAGCATCTTCTGCTTCATTTCCAGTCACAACAATTGTGGAAGTCCTTTGATATTATCTTATGATCCACTACTGCTGCCATGGTTACCAAACAGGAAACTAACTTGTTATGTGCAAATTTAGCAAACCAAATCGTTTAATATTTTGGTGTTTTTTTCCAAAAATGTCAAGTCGGTTTTGTCTTTAAATCCTTTATAAATTGTGTAATCCTTTATAGTTGCACCAAAAGTATTTTTATGTCTGAGCGCTTTTTCGATTTGCTGTGAGTTATGGCAATTTGCACATCGTCAGAGAATAAGCTTGATGTTGTGGAGATAAATCCAAAGATTTGGAAGCTCTAGTTATATTAGATATTTGCTATGTAGGTTTGGTGCATTGCATACTTACATAGGTCTAGTACATTTCCATATAATGATAAGTTAGTGATAGGTATAATGGTAAGTTTAAAGGTTGCTATGGAAACACCATTGTTACCATGTATGTCCTTATAAGGGTGCTTTCTGATACCCTGCGTGTTGGGTAGTAGTTGAACCGTTGTTGAGGGCTCATTGATGAATGTCGTTTAATGGAAGTTGTTTGCGCTTTAAACCACAGACAGGCTTGTTTATAAAACTGGGATTGCTAATTGATTATTATCAACATAATGAAATCTTGCCAAATATAATAACAACAACTACAAGTTTCACGGTTATAATAAATAATTGTAGTGAAAAACTATTATAATTTATTATTATAATTAACTATTCGTACACTTATTTATTATTTGTAATTTATTTTTTTTTATTGGTGAGTGAAAGTAAATGCTTTAATTTGGTGAAATCTCTGCTAATGTAAGATACTAAGTTACATTATATTATTATTAACAATAATTTGATGTTATGTATTTATCAATAAAATGTGGTGTGTTGACAACTGTCGAGGCCATATGATAATGTAAACTCTTGGAAATAATCGGCAGAGCGACTTCCGATTTCTCCCATTAATCGCATTGCCGAGAATCGTATAGTGTGAACGTAGCCTAAAACTTTATCGACTGTGGGCAGCTGATGTCAATGTATCCAGGCATGTCTAGTCCACAAGAAGTTAGTAGCATTGTGGCATCAGCTCGTGTTGACATGTCATCAATAATGTACATTTGTTTGTTGTTTGTCTCATGGTTATTCATGGCACAATACAATAGGCTCCCGGCAGATCTTTCTGCGGAGCTATTATTAAAGAACCGGAAACCCGCTTTTCACCAACAATGCTAGGAAAAATGAAAGTCACTTCATTTTTAACAATTACTGAAGAAACGTTTTTTCATTCACAACGGCTGATAAGTTTGGGGTATATAATACTGATGGTGCGCCATCGCCACAAATTGTTAAACTACAACGGCACTGTAAAAGCAAACCACGGTAACCGTTCAAGGGTGCGCTTTCATTAGTTTGCATTGGCAAGCTCAATGAGCCGCGAGATACAAAGCTATGGCTCTACACGCGAGCATAATATTCAATTATTTTTTATCATGTTATTAAAAAGAATATTTTAAAAAAACTTCACAGAAATATTGATTCCTTGAGCTTCTTCAACGACAAAAAAATTTGTCATATCAGTTGCTTAAACTGTCTAAAATCTAAATAATAGACAAGCAATTCGTCAGCCCTAATGATAAGTTATACGGTCGACTGTGCTACTGTCGGTTGCATCGCTAGAGAGAAACTACTCTGCCGTGACCCCATGGAATGGTTGATTTTAATCAAACGTGTGTGAGCATAGCTTACAGAAAAGCATGCTACATATAATGATTTTACACTGCAACAATTTTATTCATTAAAACTAAAAACAATGCCAATATAATTTGTTTTTGTGTTTTCTTTCACCACCCTCATAAAAGTTTTTGAGTCAAGCACATTCACTAACATTCTGCATAGAAAAAAACATTGACAGTTGTAAGAGAAGATCTGTGACGTTTTTGTTTTTTTAATGTAAACCATACAGAGAGGACGATTCCTAAAAATTACATGTATATCACCAAGATGCACAGATTTTCACACAATAATGTTATGATATATCATTATACACTCAGTTACCATGTAAGAGTTATAAGCACATTTTCGGCCAATCCACTTATGGAAATGGTTGTCACTTCGCAAAGCTCAGCGCATTCCCATTTTGAGTCGCGCCTGCAAAGTCTGACTGACTGCGCCGCCTAAAAACTCTAAAATGTGACGTCTTTTTTTCTGCTGTCAAATCCGATTATTATCATTGAATATCAATGAACCAACTCCATGTTGTGAACTCAGTTGAACTTAAGGCTCGCTGGATAATTTATACTTTTTTTCTTGTAAAGTTAGCAGTGATTGATAATTGTGTAAACCTTTTTAAATATTTTATTTCATATATAACAGGTATCACTTTTTTTAGTATTCAAATCAACATACTTATTTGTATCGAGCAAAACAATATGATTACAATAAAATAGGACCAGTGTTTGACAATAAATAATAATTATTTATTTGTCTGTCATGTCATTTAGGGTGCTTTCGGATACCCTACGCGTAGGGCTTAACGATGGGATTAAACGAGACCATTCGGAAACCCCGTCGTTGAGGGCAGAAAAAACATGGCGGCAATGTGCAATTTGGGCTCAACGATGGAAGTGACAAGCGAGGTAGGTTGCGTCGTTGACTGACCTTGACTCCACCTAACCAACAGTTTTAACGAGTCAACTTTTATCAATCACTGTTCCTCCCCGTTTCAAATCGTGACAATGCATTATAATGTATTTAGAAAATACATCAGACGATAAAATCATCCTAATTCATTTTTTTTTGTAAACAAACTAAAGTGGGCTCGCTCCAGCTATACAGTTTTCATAGACGTTGATGAAAATAAAGATGTCTATGGTTTATGCTCAAACAACTTCCGTTAAACAACAGTCATCGTTGAGCCCTCAACGAGTGTTCAACGACTGCCCTATGCATAGGGTATCCGAAAGCACCCTTACTAACCTGCCTGGATTATAATTATCAAGCGGACTAACTAGCACTTGTTAACTAATGGAAACTATCCGAGCTTGAAGAGATTATTTGAACATGCCTGACTGCGCAATGGGGCCCCCGGCAAGTAGTTTCACTTTAGCGATGCAACTGGAAGTAGCTTGGTAAATCATCAAACTTATCATTAGAAATCACAACTTGATTTATTCACTTGAGAAAAATTAATAATTATTATGCTCATAATACTACTTAGTGTCGCCATAGTTTTTATTTCGAGTTTGGTTAGGTTTGCTGACGTAGTAAATGAAGGTGCTCATTGCCGTAGCCTGGTAACACACTTGGCACGCACTCAATTGTTCTATATATACGGTGAAGCATCATTATTGCACACTACGTCTGTATCTATCCAAAGTTCATGAATCGGTAATCACGGATTCCATAAATCTAAATAAAAATATAGACTTTGGTTAACGTTAATAGTATTTAAGCATCGTAATATCGTAGAAATAAAACTTCTTGTTTCTTCACCCTATAAACCTGCTAGGATCCCATTCTGTAATATGCTTCTGGTAGAGTGCTTATTTCTCACGGCTCTTTGAATGCTCATCACGCTTCACCGCCCATAATACGCGCATAGTAGTAGTCAGTCGTTGCGTTTATTTAAAAGTCATGTTGAGAGGGCAACTCTTAAAATAAGTCAGTTTTTGTTTTCCATCAGGGACTTTAGTCTTATCAACCCAATTTGATACTTTCATGATCGCTCAAGCATTAAGCCACTCACTTGGAAAGCTGCCAAGCTTATTTGTGCCATTTGAACTTACTAAGAGCTGCCTGTTCATTCATGTACTGAGAGGATAACTCCTCAAAAAATATATATTGCTCTATGACTTTTGAACCATATGTCGAATTTGGATATTTTTTTTGGCCAGATTGCATATCTGTATGGCTTCATTTTCTTCACATTGTTTTGTCTACTCCTTTATTGTGGTTTCTATCACCATTTATATTTACCTGAAGTTATTATTTATGAAGTTCTTAGCTCTGGGGTTGTTACTTTGCGAATCAGTTGTCTCCCCTTAGTGAGTCAGTTGTCTCCCCTGTGTATGAACTCATCAACGAGCTGTTATTATTACTTTAATAATTATTAATTTGATGTTATTCACAATAATAAACTGTAGTAATGAAAATAATCAAGTTTGTTTAGTTTGTTTGATAAAATTATTACCAATCGATGTGATATTTTACCAATTAATGACAATAATCATTGAAAAAGTAACAATAATAATCACCATTTTACTGATATCAGCTGCATTTTCTGACATAATGCAGAAATAAAGGGGTGGCTACACAGGCCGGAAGGCCTTGCGATGGGCGTGCTCGATACATAGGCGCATTGTAGGGCCTGCTCGTGAGCATAACCAACATGTTGGTCTATGCCCGATGCCGAAGAAACATCGGCATTCTCTGATTGGTTGAAACAAAATATTTTCCCAAGCCTCATCAAATTGGACCATTTACAACGCGTTTCCTTTAGAATTTTTTGTCAACAATGAGCATCCACCCTCCTAACATCCACTTCAAGCTCCGAAGGAATTTTTATTTTATAGAGTTTGAAGAGTGAATTCAGTTCAGTGAATTAACTTTACATGGCTCATAGAACAGTGGTAATTGATAATTTCTACATTATTGAGTATGATTATAATAATAAGTAGAATTTTTAACAAGTGCAACAACAATAATATAAAATAAAATTAATTATATCATTTATTATTATAAATGATGAATCACAATAGGTATATTCCCGACCTGGATCGATCCGTACAATAAATTTAATTAATAATATATTTCGCAATTTATTTACTGCGACTGGGCTGGTACCAATATTTTTAATGGATCGCAAAATACCATCCACGAGCAAAAGAAGTATTAATTTGCGGGGCATACTCATAGGTCGCGAACACTACCAATCCATGACATAAAAATTAATATATACCCACATGGGTGACGTTTGATTCAAAGCAGTTCATTCTCAGCATCATTTATTATTATTTTATTGTTATATATTATAAATTATTACATATGTTGTTGTTTATTATTATTAATTATTATGATTTTCATGTACAAGATTTATATATTGGAAATAGATTGATGACAATAATGAAACACAGAGCTATTTTGTTAAAACAATAAAGATAAATGTTATCAAGAATGAATTGCCTCAAAATAGACGTTGCCAACCAGACAAGTGTAAAGCTGTTTATTCTTTGACTCGCCATCACTATCTCCTACTTGCCGATCCATCATTCTAATATTACCAGTAGGGAATCAACGACAAGATAACCGTCGCTGGTGAATTGCATACACATGTGAAAATAATTATGCTTGCTACAATACACATTGGAATTTTATGCCTTCATGTCTGATCCGCATCGATGGATATTATTTCTTATTATTATATAATAAAAATTGAACGCCTGGATCGATGCGTTCGCCGCCCACTGATGTGGATCCCAAATATGACTAATAGCACATGTTCATCGATCCAGGTCGCGAATACACCTAATATCTGCTAATTATTAATAATCATTATTATTTTAATAGTTATTAATTTGATGTTATTCATAATAATAAACGATAATAACAAAAAAGAATAATCAAGTTTGCTTAGTTCATTTAATAACATTATTATCAATCGGCGTGATATTTTACCGAATAATGGCAATAATCATTTAAAAAAAAAATACCGATAATGACATGTATTGACAACTTGTTATGTTACAGCAACAATTCATATATAATAGGCTGGTTGCCTTCTACTGTTTTATGACTCATACCACTTCCTTTCTCTCATTAGCTGATGCAATATCTTTGCACTATTACTACATACTAATATTATAGCCAGTCTATTCCTGGTGATCAAATACACAAGTCCAACTGTTATACATGCTGCTATCTTTAGTTACATACATAACAGATTTGTGTCAGAACTGGGATTTATTTTGATATCATAACACCCCTCAACTGCAATCTACAGTCAGCATGGAAGGACAGCTAGCAGGAATATTATCAGCTATGCAAGAGCAACAGAAAGTGCAAATGGAGCAGTTTCAAGCAATACTTGGACAACTTACTAAACCTAGTGACACTCAACAAACTACTGCCCCATCACTGCCCTCGGTCAACATACCAAGATTTGATGCTTTCGACAAGGAAAAGGAAACATGGAAGCAATACACCCAAAGATTACAACAACATTTCACCGTGTATCTTATAACTAATGCAGACCAACAACGAGCTTGCTTATTATCATGGATTGGATCAGCAACATACGAACCGCTAACAAAACTCTTTGGACATGAAGATATCACTACCAAGACGTACCAGGTTTTGACCAAAAAGCTAAGTGACCATTTCACAATATCGAAACATGTACAAGCTGCCAGGTACGAGTTTTATAACTGCAAAATGAAACCACACCAGTTTTACTCAGACTGGGCAGCAGATCTTCGTGGATTAGCCCGCAACTGTAACTTTGTCTGCAAGAAAGCAGGCTGCGGTGAGAGCTATGTAGATGATCAAATCAGAGATGTCATCATCAAGGAGACACCTGACGCTGATGTACGCAGACAATGTCTACTAGAGACAGACCCAACACTCGAAACAGTTCTCAAGACAGCTGCAACTTTCCTTACTACCTCTGAGACAGACAGAGTATTGAAGGGTGAGGTAGCTGAACCTCTCACAAACCAAATGACAGCTTCATACAACAACTCCTACAAGAACAAACCTCGCAAGTTTAATATGAATGGTAAGACAACTCCACAGGTTAGTGATTCAACTAAACATAAGTCTTGCCCTGATTGTTATGTGACCCACGATCGCAAACAATGTGCTTACAGAGGTTATAAGTGTAACAAATGTCAACGTGTCGGCCATATTGGAGCAGTATGTCAGTCTAAAACACCATCGTACGGTACACCAAGTAGTCATGGGTCAAGTCATGCCATAGTAGACGAATCTGCTAGTAGCGTATACCAGATAACCGAACATCCTAATAGTCAAAGTGTCTATCAGGCATTTGAGAGAATAGGTAAACAAGTATGGATAAACGCTTCTGTCAATGGTCACGCTGTTCGTTTTCACTGGGACACCGGTGCCACATGCTCCATGGTGGGTCTCAAAGGCTATAGACAACTTGGCTCACCCTCATGTCAACAGACTTCTACCACCTTACATGCTTATGGTAACACAGAACTCAAAGTTAAAGGTGAGTGCTTTGTAAATGTACAGGTGGGCGATGTACTAAAGCATAATCTTAGACTGCTAGTGGTAGACTCAAATCATGGATCAAATCTACTAGGTCTGGACTGGAGTGACAGTTTTGGACTATCTGAACAAGGTTTATCAGCAGTAGCAAATTCCATCTCCTTGTCATCTCATACTACTGATACAACCTGTACAAAAACAGCCAGTAACTCCTCCACAATCGCAGCAAGTAGTCTATCAGCTCAATACCCAGACGTATTTCGAACTGGAATTGGTCATTGCAAATCATTACAAGTAGCTATCCATCTCAAATCTGACGCCCGTCCATCCTTCTCAAAACCTCGTGACATTCCATATGCAAGACGCAAAGCTACAAAAGAGGAAATTGAGCGCCTCGAGTCAGAAAATGTCCTACAGCGGGTTGATTTCAGCGAGTGGGCAGCACCAATAGTTGTTGTCTCTAAGCCATCAGGTAAAGTCAGAATATGTGGTGACTTCAAACAACTAAACCAACAGATCTCTATAGATCAGCACCCAATTCCAAAGCTGGACGATCTGATGGAGAAATTGAGAGGTGGAAAATACTTCACAAAACTCGACTTGGCTGATGCTTACCTTCAGCTAGAGCTAGATGATAATGCTAAACAACTTTGTGTCATAAACACACCTTTTGGCCTGTACCGATACAACCGCATGTGTTTTGGCGTGGCTTCAAGTCCAGCGCAATTCCAACGCTGCATGGATTCATTGACAGCAAACATCCCAGGAGTGGCAGCGTATCTCGACGATCTCATCATAACTGGCAAAACTGTGGAGGAGCACTGGAATAACCTGCATCTTTTGCTGACAAAACTACAAGAGTATGGTTTTCGCCTCAAGCTTGATAAGTGTGAATTTCTCAAAGAGGCAGTAGAATACTTGGGCCATATTATTGACAAAGACGGAAAACGACCATCAGAAACCTCAATCATGGCTATCAAACAGCTACCAACACCGGTAGATGCTCAGCAACTCAAAGCCTTCCTGGGCAAGATCAACTACTATGGTCGTTTTATAAACAACCTGGCTGAGAAAGCAGCGCCTCTGTACCAACTCCTAAACAAGGATACACCTTTTCACTGGAACGCTAAATGTCAAAGTGCATTCTCTACCCTTAAGGCCGATGTTATCAATGCCACAACGCTATCACACTACAATGACAAACAAACACTCATTTTGGCCACTGACGCCTCATCATATGGCGTTGGTGCCACACTTTCTCAACAAGGAGAACATGGTGAACATCCCATAGCACACGCTTCCAAAACTCTTACAGAGACTCAAAAAAAGTATTCACAAATAGAGAAGGAAGCATTATCCATAATTTATGGTGTTACCGTATTCCGTCAGTTTTTGTATGGTAGAAACTTTGTGCTGATAACCGACCACCAACCTTTAATATCAATCTTTTCACCAGAGAAGAACATACCGAGTCTAACAGCACAGCGCCTTCAAAGATGGGCACTCACCTTAATGGGCTACCAATACACTATTCGTTACAGAAAGACATCTGAACACAGCAACGCTGATGGCTTATCAAGGTTGCCCATGGGACCTGACAAACACTTTGACACAACAGAACAAGCCGATAACCAGGAAGTGTCACTTGCTGTTCAAGAACAGATTAGCTCATACCCTATCAACTCAAGTATTGTAAAAAGAGAAACAGAAAAGGATCAACTCTTGAACGATGTATTGAAACACATCATTGAAGGCTGGCCATCTAAAAAACCAGAAAACACAAAACTAGCTGTGTTCTGGCATAACAAGGAGTCCCTGTACACACATGATGGCATTATCATTCTTCAACGTGATAACTCAACAAGAGTGGTGATCCCTCAAGCTTTGCAGCCACAAGTGCTAGAAAACCTACACTCATCACACTGGGGCATTGTAAAAGTCAAACAACTTGCAAGACGCTATGTTTGGTGGAGTTCACTAAATCAGGACATTGAAACCATGACAAAGTCTTGTGATATCTGCAAACAATCTGCCAATGCACCACCAAAACAATACAAAGAATGGCCAACAACTGAGAAACCATGGGAAAGACTTCACCTGGATTTTGCTGGCCCGTTTAAAGATCGAATGTGGCTCATATGCATTGATTCCCACTCCAAATATCCGTATATTGGAGAAATGAAAGTTGGTCAAACATCGGCTCAGCAAACAATACAAGTACTCAAGGACATATTCACCATAGAAGGATTACCTGTCACTATTGTAACAGACAACGGACCCCAGTTTAGCGCTCAAGAATTTGCTGCATTCTGTAAAGAGCACTGTATCCAGCACATCACATCACCTCCATACCACCCATCTTCAAATGGTGAAGCTGAACGCTTTGTGCAGTCATTTAAACACAGTGTAACCAAAAATTGTGAAGGGGGAACAACTCTTAAAGACAGTGTTCGCCTCACTTTAGCTACATATCGATCACTCCCTCATCCGGGCCTTGATTGGAGAACTCCAGCAGAAGTCCTGCATGGTCGTCAACCCAGGAGCTTACTGTCAATGCTAAGTCCTCTTACAAGACAGCACTCTGAATACAAAGCTACACCAAAATCCATATATGCTGTAAACTCTCTAGTATATGCACGCAACTATGCTTCTGGGTCAAAGTGGGTGCCTGGGAAAATCATATCCAAAATTGGCTCAACAGTATATCTTGTTGAAACTGATCTGGGTGTATGGAAACGGCATGCTAATCAACTTCAAGTGCGCCTACCCGTCAATAACCTGACAAACATCAACAATACTTCCAACAATCGTGTTGCCGATGCTACACCTCAACCACCAGTTACAGAACCAAACAACCCAACACCCCCTGGCCGACGATACCCTCAACGACAAAGACGTTTGCCTGATCGATACACTCCTTAACCTGCGTGGGAGGAATGACATGTATTGACAACTTGTTATGTTACAGCAACAATTCATATATAATAGGCTGGTTGCCTTCTACTGTTTTATGACTCATACCACTTCCTTTCTCTCATTAGCTGATGCAATATCTTTGCACTATTACTACATACTAATATTATAGCCAGTCTATTCCTGGTGATCAAATACACAAGTCCAACTGTTATACATGCTGCTATCTTTAGTTACATACATAACAGATAATAATCACTAAGTTACTGATATTAGCTGCTTTTTCTGACATATTGCAGAAATAAAGGGGTGGCTACACCGGCCGATTTTTGGCATCTGAAGGCCTTGCAATGGGCGTGCCCGATACATTAAAGCCTGGGGCCTGTTCGTGAGCATAAACCAACATGTTGGTCAATGTCTGATGCCTAAGGCACATCAGCATACTCTGATTGGTTGAAACTAAATATTTTCCCAAGCTCATCAAGTTGAACCATTTACAACGCATTTCCGCTAGAATTCTTCGGAAGCATCCACCCTCTTTGCATCCACTTCAAACTCTGAAGGAATTATTATGTTATACAGTTTGAACTGTGAATTCAGTTCAGTGAAATAATTTTACATGGCTCATAGAACAATGGTAATTGATAATTTCAACATAATTGAGTATGATTATAATGATAATCAAAATTGTTAGCAAGTGCAACAACAATAAAATAAAAATTCATATCTTTTATTATTATAAATGATGAATCAAAAGATCTGGAAGATTTAATAATAAATAAAACCAAAAAAATTATCGAAATTAATGTTTTCATGGTGAACAAAAACAGCCATACATCACAGTGAAGTTGTTTTTCAATTATTGTTATTATTGTGATCATTTTATCAGGGAAACAAATAATTCGTTGTTGGAAATATAACAGGCAAAAACCCGCACTTTGTGCCGTATGATTGGCTAGTTCAGTCGTAGCTAACCGATGTGCTCGAGTACATCGTCACGCTACATTGGCCTGTGTAGCCACCTGCACATTGTTACTATCCATTGTATAGACACATCGATATCAAAACATCGGTGCAGTGTAGCCAAGCCTTAACATGTTAAGATAGCATCACGGATTAGATAAGATAGCATTGCCAGCTGCAGCTGAATAATATAACTTTTGTCCTGTATGAGATGTAGCCGTATATGATGGTTTATGGGAGCTGCCATGATTAATGACCCTGGAGGGTCATTGGCCGTGACTGTATTAATTAGTTCTATGGAGTTTCCGCTCCAAGTTTTCAAGCGGTCTTGTCAAGGATCATAAATGTATGTATTATTGTTGGTCGAGTTACAAAAGTCATAATATCTGTTATTATTACGTTAAGTGGCCTAAGTGACCACAATTAATTTGTGAGTCGCTATGTAGTCTATGTTAACGCATATTTCCGCTCCGAAAGTTTCAATCCAATATCGGCGCCATGGATGACATTTTTCATGCATCGTATTGGCTGAATTTGGCTACCCTCCTCCAGGTTTGTGGCAATCCTTTTAAGCCGTATTTACACTAGATTGACTGTCTCCATCTCAATTGATGGTGCACAAGCAGTTGTGAGTTCTCTTTACACTGTTGCTATTTTTGAGTTTGCAACTTTGGAGTTGCCCAACCATCATAGCTAATATAGTTTAATGCGTTCCTGCTCACGTAGTTGGATTGATGTCTGGTGATTTAACTATAAACAGTTTTCTACCAGGTAGTAGTTCTCTATGCATCCGATGGGTTTTTATTTACCTATAATATGAAATTTTGGCTCATCTACAAATAACAATAATTATTAAAATTGAATAATAATTTTGAGAACATCTGAGGTTTTTTTTTATTTTTGCATCCAAAATAATAATATAATGACTCCAAATATGAATTAATTATTATTATTAAACATGTGGAGTTTGATTTATTTGATAGAAAGAGTAATAACACACAAATATCAACAATGCTGGTTATAATCAATTATTTAATAATAACCTTACCATCTTATAACAGTCATTGTTTACATTATATCCAGGCTAGAATAAACAAAATATTGGAGTCACTATATAGAGCCAAACAATTGGTTTAACTGTGTCACATGACTATACAATCACTGTAACTTGACGCTCAAACCCGAAATTGCTGGGTTGCTGCGTCTCAGTCAGCAACAATCCTGCGTCATCACCAAAAGCTGCACAACTTTTCTGTCACAAACTTCGACAAACTTTTAGGGAAAGTCGCCTAGCGTAAACGAGGTCTTATATTTTATCCATGGATAGCATTGTCTCGGTGAGATTCATGGGCTTGTATTGGTGTTTGATGGATAGCCTTTGATCTTTGTTACATTCCAAGATTTAATACATTTGTTGAAGTTACTCAAGCATCGCAATGAGCATATTTAAATTATTTTTTCAGCTACAACAAGAGGAGACAATTCTCTGATTCTATTATTTAAAAAGCATGCTATCTACGGAAGAGATTTTCTTGTAAAGACGATGTTTTATCTAACGCTTTTCAGTGAATCTGTGTGACAAATGGTTTTGAAAATGAAAAACCTGCAAGTTTTTTTGTCGAGATCACAATGACAATATTGAAATATTTGTAGCCATTTTTCTGGCTGATGATTGGGACCTTGACTGTCACATTGAATAAACTGGTTTACTGATTTCTTTAAGGTCTGATTATGTGGGTTTCTCTGTATTTACTTTATTTCATCTTCTGTCTTGTAAACAGCCAATCATACAAAACCAGACACTAATGAGCCAATGGGAGTGTTCTGTATATTGATGTTGATTGGTTAATATTTTAGTTGGGCATCACATCAAAAGTTTACATACATTTGATTTCTCAAACAAACAATTATTACCATATATGATGTCATTCCCTACATCTGGGAGTTGTCTTGTCAGATTGTTGGTACCACACAGTAAATATAGTGTAGTCAATGTTACAGATGTCATCACTTGTATCTCACATGACACACGTTTTGTTCTTGTAGACACGCAAGGAGTGCACAAGTTCTATACACAAAACATTCATATACACACTATTGTACTGTCTAAGGGAGTATCTGCAATATTCTACATTCATATCCTGGTAGGTAGTCGTTGTTAGTAAACCTCTAGTTAACTTTAAATTAAATAAAACAGGCCTCTGTGATTCACAGGTAGGGCGCATCCTCACTTTTTATGTTGGCGAACTCAGATGAGCGCGCAATACATCATTTATGGCCATACAGGCTGCTGTGAATGTCTCAAAATGGGATGGTAATTGAACTGGTTTAGATTTTAAATAATAAATTATATGTGAAGTGCTTTGGGTTGCATCATTTGAGGGAGATCACTCCTATCAGCTCTCTATTGTTATATTTAAAGATACCCAATTTGAAAAACATGACATGGATGGATTTCATTTTGAACATTTTCCCCATGATTCGGTTTTAATCACAATTTTCTACAGTCATCTTTATTAAACTGATCACCTTCATTTATCGCCTCTGATTGCTCAAAAAAATACTACAATGGGAATTAGCATCAACTCTGCTTTTAGAGTTGCCTGTACTATATTTTAGAGATGAGATAACTCCAAAGTAACAAGCTGTATGCATTGAATAGGAGTTGATAAATACAATAAATATATAATAGCTAAAGAAGAAAGGGGCTGTAAGTATTTTGGTACTTTACTTCATCTCTGCAGTTTGTGCTCTAAAGTATGCAGTGTTATGTATTTATTTATTAATAAATAATAATTATATTAATTAAAATTAGTTGTTATAAACCAATATCGACCATTTTTGTTCATTTTCATTTTACAATTAACTTATTTGGTTATATCGCCATCAATTGCTAATCCTTCTCTTTTCCTTTCTTTGCAATAACTTTGCTCAGTTATGGCAGCATCTTCTGCTTCATCTCCAGTCACAACAGTTGTGGAAGTCCTTTGATATTATCTTATGATCCACTACTGCTGCCATGGTTACCAAACAGGAAACTGACTTGATGTGCATAAATTTAGCATTGTAAATCGTGTGAGTTTTTGTGGTTTTTTTTAAGTACTCAAAAATTTTATAATCCTTTATAGCGGCTTCGAAATTATTTTTATGTCTGAGCGCTTTTTCTATTTGCTGTGAGTTATGGCGATTTGCACAAGGTCAGAGAATAAAATTGATGTTGTGGAGACAAATCCAAAGATTGAGAAGCTCTAGTTATATTAGATATTTGCTATGTAGGTTTGGTGCATTGCATACTTACATAGGTCTAGTTCATTTCCGTATAATGATAAGTTAGTTATAGTACAATGGTCAGTTTAAAGGTTGCTATGGAAACACCATTGTTACCATGTATGTCCTTATAAGGGTGCTTTCGGATACCCTGCGTGTAGGGTAGTAGTTGAACCGTTGTGGAAGACTCATCGATGAATCTCGTTTAACGGAAGTTATTCATGCTTTAATCCACAGACATCTTTGTTTCCAGCAACGTCTGTGAAAACTGTATAGCTAAATCGATCCCAATGTAGCTTCTTTACTAACAGAACTTTTTTACGATGATATTTTTATATATGCTAGAATGCATTGTCACAATCTAAAACAGGAATAATACAATGGTGATAAGTGGACTCGTTAAGATAGTTGGTTAGGTGGGGACAATTCTATGTCTTCAATGACGCTACCTACGTGGATTGGCACTTCACATCGTTGAGCCCAAACTGCCCGTTGCTGCCATGTCTTTTGGCGCTCAATGAAACGGTTTGCTTTACTCCCACCGTTAGTCCTAAGCATAGGGTATCTAAAAGCACTCAGGGGGCCTCTTTTAATCACCAGCAGCATTGGTGATTGAACAAAAGTCTCTAAAGCTACGTTCACATCACACTATGCGATTTCTCGTACGGGCTTAAAGTCGGCTTGCAAGTCCCAGGTGTCACGATTCGTGGCAGATTTATTTTTCATCGGCAGGTGATGGAGCTCTGTACTAGCCAATCAGCATCCACATCACAGCTTTTCAGTTTCATACTTTTCAAAAAACTTGCTTCTGCTGTTGAATTATTATTTAACCAATTTTAGAATATATTTTAATGTTTCCCTGATCAATTGCAAGCTTTGTTTAGAATTAAAATATAAAAGTGGGTATACTACTTATTATCAATATAATAAAAACAATTACATGCTCCGTGGTTATAATAAATAATTGTATTGAAAAAAGTTATTATCATTTATTTATTATTATAACTAGTTATACTTACAATTATTTGTTATCATTTGTAATGTGTTTGTTATTATTGATGAGTGAAAAAGTGGTACAATCTATTAAAATCTCTGGTAATCTTAGATAATAAGTTATATTATTTTACTATTAATAATAATTTGATGTTATGTATTTACCAATAAAATGTGGTGTGTTGACAACTGTCAAGGCCATATGATATCGGGCACAAAAAATCGCAAATGTAAACTCATGGAAATTATCGGGAGAGCGACTTCCAATTTCTCCCGTTAATCGCATTGCCGAGAATCGTATAGCGTGAACGTAGCCTAAAACTTTATTGACTGTGGACAGCTGATGTCAATGTATCCAGGCATGTTTAGTCCACAAGAAGTTGAATATATCCATTAGTTAGTAGTATTGTGGCATCAGCTTGTGTTGACATCTCATCAATAATGAATATTTGTTTGTTGTTTGTCTCACAGTTATTCATGGCACAATACAATTGGATTAAAGTAGAATGATTGATGGGCGCTGATAACTACTTGCTCACTCACTACCAACTGTACTCACTGCCAACTGTACTCACTACCAACTGTACTCACTACCAACTGCACTCACTGCCAACTGTACTCACTACCAACTTTACTCACTACCAACTGCACTCACTGCCAACTGCACTCACTACCAACTGCACTCACTACCAACTGTACTCACTACCAACTGTACTCACTACCAACTGTACTCACTACCAACTGTACTTACTACCAACTGCACTCACTACCAACTGCACTCACTACCAACTGTACTTACTACCAACTGCACTCACTACCAACTGCACTCACTACCAACTGTACTCACTACCAACTGTACTCACAACCAATTGCACTCACTACCAACTGCACTCACTACCAACTGCACTCACTACCAACTGCACTCACTACCAACTGTACTCACTACCAACTGTACTCACTACCAACTGTACTTACTACCAACTGCACTCACTACCAACTGCACTCACTACCAACTGTACTTACTACCAACTGCACTCACTACCAACTGCACTTACTACCAACTGCACTCACTACCAACTGCACTCATTACCAACTGCACTCTCAGTTATACCAAAAGTACAATATATATACTTATGCATTGAATTCTCACTCACAACCAATCAAGCCATGACGTTGCTATAAAGTACAAAATAGTCCCTTTCTATTTGTGTAATAATTTCTCTACCAATCCACAAGCTCAATGTTTCTGTTTGTTTCAAGCAACAGATCACCAGCTTTTACAGAGTTATCTTCTCACTCTCAGGAGAGCACTACTCCTAAATGGCTCTAGCCTATATTCGGGTGGTATTAATTTACACATGCTGGGGACTTTCTGCATTCTAGCAAGCACTCCTACTGTAAAGGGGAGAAAAGCAGGTCTTAGGGCAGAAGGCTGGTGTAGTTTAGAGCGTTAGTGCCAGGGTAGGGACCTGGTAGGGGTGGGGTAGGGACCTGGTAGGGGTGGGGTATGGACCTGGTAGGGGTGGGGTGCATGTGGGCTCCTAGATGTGATGGTAATTGTAGGCGGCTGGTGGAGTTTAGAGCGTTAGGCACTTCAGCTATATGAAAGCTTTCTGTTAGCTTTCATGTCAGCATTGCATTGACTACTAAGTTGACTGTGTGCGGTATAGCAGTAAATAGACGGCTGTTATGTAGGTCGTGTGAGGAGACCTTAATTTGACCTGATTTTCCTACACATTAATGAGGTTATCTTGTCTATCATCCAATATCAAGTAGCTGCAATACCCACTACCCAGTATCACCAGACCTGTTCGGCTTTAGGTTAAACAGTAGTTAGAGTTTGTTATAGTAAGATCTGATAAGCTGAGGAGGAAACTATGTTCTCTATATTGCCTTTCAGTGACATGTCGTCACGTCATCTGACTGAGTCTTGTTATGATCATTGCCTGAGTGAGGTCTTACCTAACATTCCGTTTGATTTAATTTTATGAAGCTGACAAGAAGTTTGGCCGTCTCAATCCGACTTGGGAGACCTGCCAATACATGTCTGTGTTGGTAGAGACTCTCACTCCACTCTGACTGACAGTCTCTCAGGATAAGTCAATCAGTATATACAACATCTACCCTCTGATGCTCAATGTCAAATCATTCATATCCAAGGAGAACGAATCTGAGGCCCTCTCAGAAGAACATGTTCAACTGGCCAAGAAGATCAGGCAAAAGATCTGGGATTACATGGATGAGAGGTAAAGAAACATGAATGATGCTTGTACATGCAAGTTTGATTATGTTTGCCGTGTGGTGAGCTTAAAAGGCGATTCAAGATTATAGCGTAATATCCATGAACTATTGTCATTCTGACTTCACAGCAGATCAAGGCTTGCATTTCCAAACTCTACCCCAAAACCCCAGCCCCCAAACGCAACAAGATAATCAATCCTGAGACATAAAAATCTCCAACCCAAACCACAAACACGGGATAAAAAGCCTAGTTTCAAATTGGTCCTTTCGAAATGTTTGTATCGCTATCCCGCCATCTTTTCTCCACGAGTGGGAATATCTTCTGAAATTGTAGCGTCTTGAATGTTGAAAATATTGGGGACATAACTCTCAATTTTGACAATGGAATTGTTGGTGGGTGGGTATATCGCTGTCTCTAACATTACTATCATGCTGTAATCTATCTATGTTTGTGGTATGGAGTGAGCTGAACAAGTACTATATTCTGGTAATCTTCTTGTAGATTTGAGGAGCCAAAGGAGGGCGTGGCAGTCATGGAAGTAGTGAGAATCTGCTGCGCTCTTGACCCAAGATACCTCAAGAAAGCTTTTGTGTATGACGATATTCTGGTGGAGGCCATTGCACTAGGTCTGTAATATCTGCTTTGAATACTCTTTCATGGGACAAAACTTCTCAGCTCTAAGTGATGGACATAGCAGTGGTTATGGAATAGAACTTGAATACATGGAAATGCATGAGTTTAATTGAATTTCTAATCCACCCGCATACAAAAGAGAGAAGAATATCTATCCCACAATGCTTTATTCATCCTGTAGGTTTCATGCATGAAAGAGTACATGTTGCGCAAGGGTAAAATGCACACTAAGGGAGTTATTGTTTACACGCTGTATTGATATAGATATTTGGTTGCATCCTATAGAGGTGCAAGAGAAGGTGAGATGGAGGATGCTAATACTGAGGGTGTACCTATTACAAAGACATCCACACCCAGAGCCATAGAGAAAGGTAGAGGTGACCAGTAGAGCTCGAGTACTACACACAAGAATATGTGCCTTACACAACTGATGGTTGACTCAAGCGACGATGAGGAAGAAGATAGTGATGACATATTCACTCTGGAGAGGAAGGAGGTGAGTTTTGGTGGTGAGAGTTTGGTTTGTGACTCATGAATGCACTGCAGAGATCTGTGGTGCATTCATGGCTTAAAATGTATCTTGACAAACAATGGTTTTGTGCGGTAGTCTGCTGGACACGCTGTCTGTGTGATGTGATATATACCCCCCCCCACCCAACTCAGCCTGTGCAGAACCAGACTAATGGCTTTCATTGCTATATACATCTCAGAAGTCGTCAGCACACGTGAAGCGCACAACTCGTGGTCAAATCCATAATACATTCTACTAATTGTCTTGACTTATTGCTTTTGATCTGATAATCACTTACAACTACTGGTACGTTTTATGTGTCACATCTGTTTATCTACATGTATATATATGTTTGTCTAGGTGGATTACTACCGTCATGTGTCCAGAACACTTATAGGTGCCACTGAGCCAATACACCTCTGGTGACACCTCAAAGGTAAGCAGTCCCCGATGCTGCAGTGTGTGGCCAGACAGTACCGGAGTGTAAATGTGACGTCTGTCTCTTCGGAACGGCTCTTCAGTGTGGCCGGGCAGATAGCTATGAAGAAGAGAAACCGCTTGAAACCGTGGAAAGTCGATATGTATACTTGCCTGGCATATAATCTTAAAGAGAACCCAGGCATGGTTGGTTGACTGACTGTGTTGTAAACTGGGCAGTAAATTAAAAGTAAAATAAAAATATTGTCATGGAAAAGCTGTAGATTCTGAAAAGCATAGCTCAATATTACTTTCCTTTCTTTCTGTTGTGAAAACTGTTTTGTTAGAACTTAGAATACATATTGCAAAGGTAAGATAATCCACTCCAGTTATTGTCATCTATTTATCATCTATTTTAGCTGAATTCCACATTTATAATGAAGTTAATGTCTGTCACCTCTAATAGAGGCCCCCTATCAAAATCCAGAACTGCATTGACATGTTCAATGAATTGTATTCTGTAACTTATTACATTCCATTATTTCTCTACTCGCGCAGCAACATTTCACTGTCGGTGCTGGTTATCAGCTCTTGTTTTACCACTTCCTGTACCATTCCCTCTCCTCCACTCGCTCCGTGGCCCTGCTCACATACATCCTGACCTGAGGATGAGGGCTGAACTGAATTCTCTCAACAGCAGCCTTGCTGACGGTTCAGCACCTGCTTACTGGTGGGACAACAAAATCAACAGCAGGGGAACCCAAGTTCATTTCATACGCTTATTGGTACCAGTAATGTGCTTCTTGCTCAGCAGTAGAGCCCAAAAAGAAGTAAAAGGAAGATGGAAGTGGTTCTTTTTATCTGCAAACAGCAGCCATAACAGCCTTTGCAAACATTTTCTTTTTTGGTCTAAATGCAGCATTATACTTCCATTTTCTGCCCTTGGCTGTTTTGGTGCTATAATGAAAAGTTTCCCCCTCTCGATAAGTCGATCTATTGTAATGGGGACATGAAACGGACATCTATGGAGCCAATTAGGTTTTCCACGTACGAGCTCGATTAATCGAGGGGACAATTCCTCAATAGTCAATGTTATCTTCTTTATATCCAAGTGCCATCCCTAGGCTGTAGACAGCATTGTTGTTGTCTCTGTACGCTGACATAACTAACCATGAGAGCCCCTTGCTGTACCTGCAACCCTTGTTTTACCCTCATCCTTTGCTCTACGTCTCACCCTCTACTCTATCCCTGCCCTCATACCACACTTGCCTTGCTAAACCACATTTCTTTGCCTCTTTAGCCCTGGTTTACCCTTCCCCACTCTACCCCCCCCCTCATTGCTGTCTCCTCACCTAGCTCTAATTCCCTTCCCCACTCTACACCCTCCATCCCCCCCCTCCATTGCTGTCTCCTCACCTAGCTCTGATTACCTTCCCCACTCTACACCTTCCACCCCCCTCCCCCCCATTGCTGTCTCCTCACCTAGCTCTAATTCCCTTCCCCACTCTACACCCTCCATCCCCCCCCCTCCATTGCTGTCTCCTCACCTAGCTCTAATTCCCTTCCCCACTCTACACCTTCCACCCCCCTCCCCCCCCCCATTGCTGTCTCCTCACCTAGCTCTAATTCCCTTCCCCACACTACACCCTCCATCCCCCCCCCCCCTCCATTGCTGTCTCCTCACCTAGCTCTAATTCCCTTCCCCACTCTACACCTTCCACCCCCCTCCCCCCCATTGCTGTCTCCTCACCTAGCTCTAATTCCCTTCCCCACTCTACACCCTCCATCCCCCCCCCTCCATTGCTGTCTCCTCACCTAGCTCTAATTCCCTTCCCCACTCTACACCCTCCATCCCCCCCCCCTCCATTGCTGTCTCCTCACCTAGCTCTAATTCCCTTCCCCACTCTACACCCTCCATCCCCCCCCTCCATTGCTGTCTCCTCACCTAGCTCTAATTCCCTTCCCCACTCTACACCCTCCATCCCCCCCCCTCCATTGCTGTCTCCTCACCTAGCTCTAATTCCCTTCCCCACTCTACACCTTCCCCCCCCCCCCCCCCCATTGCTGCCCCCTCACCTAGCTCTAATTCCTGCTCTCTGCATTACTCTGCAGTCAGCTTGCACAGACTCAAATAAAACCATATGTACATATAGCAATCACTTCGTGATTAGCTTAACAACTGAGTGACTTTTCATCTTTCTTTTACCATGAAATCTATACGTAATCGCTAGCATTTTATTTGAGGTTATCACCAGGTTTTGATAGAAATCAAGAATTGTTAGCCAATTCCTTGATCAACCAATCACAGCGCACTATTACCTTATCTTAGCCCCCAATAGTGTCTTGTTGGCTGCATCCTCCCGATTAGTCTAAGTGCTCAGACTCCAAAACGGATGAAGTTAGT
Organism: Cryptosula pallasiana; assembly: GCA_945261195.1. Taxonomy (NCBI): domain Eukaryota; kingdom Metazoa; phylum Bryozoa; class Gymnolaemata; order Cheilostomatida; family Cryptosulidae; genus Cryptosula; species Cryptosula pallasiana. Next base: position 24,026,770 of record OX183130.1, read on the forward strand.
GGCGCTCACTATCAAACTCCTCTCCTATTCTCTATTCTCTCCTATTCCGAGAATAGGAGAGGAGTTTGATAGTGAGCGCCACTAACTTCATCCGTTTTGGAGTCTGAGCACTTAGACTACCTCCCGATCTATCAATGATCATATATTGATTTGTAGGCTGTATTTGATAACGGCAAGTTTGGCCGGAATCGTTGAAGATTCTTCAACGATTCCGGTCAAACTTGCCGTTACGTTTATTAAATACTGTACACAAGTATCATATACTGTCTCTATATAAATACTGTACACAAGTATCATATACTGTCTCCATATAAATACTGTACACAAGTATCATATACTGTATCTATATAAATACTGTATACAAGTATCATATACTATCTCTATATAAATACTGTACACAAGTATCATATACTGTCTCTATATACTGTACACAAGTATCATATACTGTCTCTATATAAATACTGTACACAAGTATCATATACTGTCTCTATATAAATACTGTACACAAGTATCATATACTGTCTCTATATAAATACTGTACACAAGTATCATATACTGTCTATATAAATACTGTACACAAGTATCATATACTGTCTCTATATAAATACTGTACACAAGTATCATATACTGTCTCTATATAAATACTGTACACAAGTATCATATATTGTCTCTATATAAATACTGCACACAAGTATCATATACTGTCTCTATATAAATACTGTACACAAGTATCATATACTCTCTCTATATAAGTACTGTACACAAGTACCATATACTGTCTCTATATAAATACTGTACACAAGTATCATATACTGTCTCTATATAAATATTGTACACAAGTATCATATACTGTCTCTATATAAATACTGTACACAAGTATCATATACTGTCTCTATATAAATATTGTACACAAGTATCATATACTGTCTCTATATAAATACTATACACAAGTATCATATACTGTCTCTATATAACTACTGTACACAAGTATCATATACTGTCTCTATACAAATACTGTACACAAGTATCATATACTGTCTCTATATAAATACTGTACATAAGTATCATATACTGTCTAGTAGAGTCAGGATTTTCCACCACATGTATGGAGATCAGCCTTTACTTACTGTATTAGCTAACTATAAAGTTCTACTATCAACTGGTGCTGGGGTGGGAGCAGAAGTGAACTATGTACTTGGGTTGAGTTGATGTACTTGAGGTTGTGAGAAGTACTTGAAATAACTGAAGGTACTTGAAATGGCTTAGAGTACTGGCTAGTAGTTTGTCAGTACTGGACTGACTTGAAATGCCTGGGGTGCCTAGAAGTACTTGAGTTAACTTGATATGGCTTGATGTACTTGAGGTAGTTTATTAGTTTTGAGGTAACATAACATACTCCAGGTGACTTGATGTACCTGACAAACACAGAGCTGGGTAAGTCCAGGCTCTTAGATCAGCAGCTGGACTTGTATAAAACACAAACATTAAGACAGAATTACTTTACATAAGTGAAAGAATGATCCATAACTATTCGCTATGTAGACGTCTAGTAACTCTATACAATATAACATTGCCACTACAGTCACATGTCTATGTAGTTAGGAGCTGATACATTTCATAACAAGTCACTCATGGGTTGTTATCAGTGGGTAACACCAAGGATTCCGCCATGATTCGAAACTGACGTTTCGAAAATGAACTGTTCGAAACTCTTAAACCTGAACCCCCCAACCCCAAATCCCAAACCCCCATCCCCAAAGAGTTTCGAAGTGTCCATTTTCGAAACGTCAGTTTCGAATGGTCCGTACCCCAACACCAAGCTATGCGCTACTCAACATCAATGTTTGCTTGATATATTAAACGACCTTTTGTTATCTGGTATTTGTCAGCTTGCCAAGTATTCAACTGAGTGTCAAAGGGTTCAAAGCTTATCGCCAGCCTCACGACTTGTCTGCATGCATGGCTGATTACTAGCTGTAGTGCTCTGACTACTGGTAGCAGGTGAGTGTCACGTACTGTGTGTGATCTATCATGGACTGGTCACACACACATTACTGTGATTAGTGAATGTTTGTATGTAAATAGGGAGAGTTCAGGGTTGACATTGATATTGTTGTTTTTGTACCTTGCTCAGAACTTGTTGCTCTATTCCAGCCAATTCTTTGGTACTTTCTTCGTATAATTTGGTTATTTCCGGGAGTTCCTTGCAATCGTTTTTGGTACATAAAACATTTTAACAATGCTTACTCTAAACTGACAACAATTATTAAATGAAAAACGAATTGTTACTCTATGCATAGAAATTATGGGAAATGAAGGAAGTCGACGGAAGGAGGAAGTGAGAAGTCAGAGACATCATGAATCAACGAGACCAGACAGATCTGTTGGTGCAGCAGATGAGCAGAAAAACAAGAGTGAGTTCAGTGTATTATATAACTGTAGTATTGTTTATAATATATAACTTTAGTGTTGTATATAATATATAATTGTAGTATTGTATATAATATATAATTGTAGTATTGTATATAATATATAACTGTAGTGTTGTATATAATATATAACTGTAGTTTTGTATATAATATATAACTTTAGTGTTGTATATAATATATAACTGTAGTGTTGTGTATAATATATAACTGTAGTGTTGTATATAATATGTAACTGTAGTGTTGTATATAATATATAACTGTAGTATTGTTTATAATATATAACTGTAGTGTTGTATATAATATATAACTGTAGTTTTGTATATAATATATAACTGTAGTAATGTATATAATATATAACTGTAGTATTGCATATAGTATATAACTGTAGTGTTGTATATAATATATAACTGTAGTATTGTATATAATATATAACTGTAGTGTTGTATATAATATATAACTGTAGTAATGTATATAATATATAACTGTAGTATTGCATATAGTATATAACTGTAGTGTTGTATATAATATATAACTGTAGTATTGTATATAATATATAACTGTAGTGTTGTATATAATATATAACTGTAGTGTTGTATATAATATATAACTGTAGTGTCGTATATAATATATAACTGTAGTGTCGTATATAATATATAACTGTAGTGTAGTATATAATATATAACTGTAGTATTGTATATAATATATAACTGTAGTATTGTATATAATATGTAACTGTAGTGTTGTATATAATATATAACTGTAGTGTAGTATATAATATATACCTGTAGTGTAGTATATAATATATAACTGTAGTATTGTATATAATATATAACTGTAGTATTGTATATAATATGTAACTGTAGTGTTGTATATAATATATAACTGTAGTGTAGTATATAATATATAACTGTAGTATTGTATATAATATGTAACTGTAGTATTGTATATAATATATAACTGTAGTATTGTATATAATATATAACTGTAGTGTAGTATATAATATATAACTGTAGTGTTGTATATAATATATAACTGTAGTGTAGTATATAATATATAACTGTAGTATTGTATATAATATGTAACTGTAGTGTTGTATATAATATATAACTGTAGTGTAGTATATAATATATAACTGTAGTATTGTATATAATATGTAACTGTAGTATTGTATATAATATATAACTGTAGTGTAGTATATAATATATAACTGTAGTATTGTATATAATATATAACTGTAGTGTAGTATATAATATATAACTGTAGTGTAGTATATAATATATAACTGTAGTATTGTATATAGTAAATAACTGTAGTGTTGTATATAATATATAACTGTAGTGTAGTATATAATATATAACTGTAGTATTGTATATAATATATAACTGTAGTGTAGTATATAATATATAACTGTAGTGTAGTATATAATATATAACTGTAGTGTAGTATATAATATATAACTGTAGTGTAGTATATAATATATAACTGTAGTATTGTATATAATATATAACTGTAGTGTAGTATATAATATATAACTGTAGTGTAGTATATAATATATAACTGTAGTGTAGTATATAATATATAACTGTAGTATTGTATATAATATATAATTGTAGTGTAGTATATAATATATAACTGTAGTATTGTATATAATATATAACTGTAGTATTGTATATAATATATAACTGTAGTATTGTATATAATATATAACTGTAGTATTGTATATAATATATAACTGTAGTATTGTATATAATATATAACTGTAGTGTTGTATATAATATATAACTGTAGTGTTGTATATAATATATAACTGTAGTGTTGTATATAATATATAACTGTAGTTTTGTATATAATATATAACTGTAGTATTGTATATAGTATATAACTGTAGTGTTGTATATAATATATAACTGTAGTATTGTATATAATATATAACTGTAGTGTAGTATATAATATATAACTGTAGTGTAGTATATAATATATAACTGTAGTGTAGTATATAATATATAACTGTAGTATTGTATATAATATATAACTGTAGTATTGTATATAATATGTAACTGTAGTATTGTATATAATATGTAACTGTAGTGTTGTATATAATATATAACTGTAGTGTAGTATATAATATATAACTGTAGTATTGTATATAATATGTAACTGTAGTATTGTATATAATATATAACTGTAGTGTAGTATATAATATATAACTGTAGTATTGTATATAGTATATAACTGTAGTGTAGTATATAATATATAACTGTAGTATTGTATATAATATATAACTGTAGTGTAGTATATAATATATAACTGTAGTGTAGTATATAATATATAACTGTAGTGTAGTATATAATATATAACTGTAGTGTAGTATATAATATATAACTGTAGTATTGTATATAATATATAACTGTAGTATTGTATATAATATATAACTGTAGTGTAGTATATAATATATAACTGTAGTGTAGTATATAATATATAACTGTAGTAATGTATATAATATATAACTGTAGTATTGTATATAATATATAACTGTAGTGTAGTATATAATATATAACTGTAGTATTGTATGTAATATATAACTGTAGTGTTGTATATAATATGTAACTGTAGTGTAGTATATAATATATAACTGTAGTATTGTATATAATATATAACTGTAGTGTTGTATATAATATGTAACTGTAGTATTGTATATAATATATAACTGTAGTATTGTATATAATATATAACTGTAGTATTGTATATAATATATAACTGTAGTGTTGTATATAATATATAACTGTAGTGTTGTATATAATATATAACTGTAGTTTTGTATATAATATATAACTGTAGTATTGTATATAGTATATAACTGTAGTGTTGTATATAATATATAACTGTAGTATTGTATATAATATATAACTGTAGTAATGTATATAATATATAACTGTATTATTGTATATAATATATAACTGTAGTAATGTATATAATATATAACTGTATTATTGTATATAATATATAACTGTAGTATTGTATATAATATATAACTGTATTATTGTATATAATATATAACTGTAGTAATGTATATAATATATAACTGTAGTATTGTATATAATATATAACTGTAGTGTTGTATATAATATATAACTGCAGTATTGTATACAATATATAACTGTAGTGTTGTATATAATATATAACTGTAGTATTGTATATAATATATAACTGTAGTGTTGTATATAATATATAACTGTAGTATTGTATATAAAAAAGAGAAAAGAGCTACCTTGTGCGGGTCTCAAACCTCCGTCCCCTGACCCAGAGGCTGTGCACTTAGTCATTGAGCCACACCAACTGCTATACATTTGTGAGCAGTAGATGGTTCTTTGAAGGTATACTGGGACCAACATATCTACATGCTTGTTATATAATACTTGATCTGCTCGGAGAGTCTGTACAACAAGTTATGTTGTTATTGTATGTGTTTAATATATTGCATTGCTTCCACTTGTTCTATCAACCTTTTGTTTTATTTACTTCTACATCTATATACGTTTGATATTCGTAATTAGGCCATGTTTATGTTTTAGCGTTAGTTCTTTGGTACAGGCACTCAGGGGAAGAGCAGATACAACGTATACCATTTGAACCGGAATGTAGAACATTTCGAGATGAGGAAGAGATATCTGCAGACGTGGGGTCACATGACATCACCCACATGTATATTAGCAATGGAGTGATACCTCGACTAGATGTTATAGCACCAAATCTGACCCAACTGAGGATAGAGAGAGTTAACAAACACTCCCAACTACAGCGGTTTGTTATATCTAGTTACATTATTGAGTTGTGTAGAAACTTGGCTTGTCTCAGTTTAAACCACAGAAATTGTTTGAATTATTCTCAAATCTCTGGTTTATATAAAGTTTTATTTTAAGACAAATCTTGTAAAGGTTCATTTACATAAGTCATTAACCCATCCACCACTTCCTCTGTTTTGTGCTGAGTTTTAGAATCACATCAATTGGCTTTATACGTAAACTCTGCATCGACTTTCATTTCTACTTTTACATGAAACTCAACTTGTGAAATTAGATCTAGCTGACCAAACAGCTAAAGAAAACATCCAGTAGTAATGTATCTCTGCTATAAAACACAAAAATGAACTGTTATTGTTGTGTACCACAGAGTGTTACTAGGTGTCCGCTCACTCTACTTGGTTTGGTTGTTAAAACGGTGGTGTCCAGCCTGTGCATAGACTAGACACATGCACATAGCCATTGCGTATAAATAGTTTTATTGCCACAGATTTAAGTGATTTTTGGTAGGATGGGAAAATGTGTAGTCAGAGCATAACCTCAAAGTGTCATCTCAATCAGTAGAGTATTTCTATGTATTTCACTAGCTCAAAAATTGCTTTATGAGAGATTGGCATGTTGTGTGGAGTTGCCTCCTACTATATAGACACTGATTAGGTATTGTGCGCACTGAGCATCTATTTTGACTGGACTAGTGAAACGCTTCACTGATTTGATTAGCTTAGCGTACAGTCAACACCCAAATCATTTGTGCGGTGAACAGTTGAAAGCGGGGTTTGAGCTATATTTGTAGTGTAGCTACTAAGGATAGGTATTTTTGACTTTAAACTGAAAAAGCTAGCTAGGAGCTTCTAATCGTTGAGTGGCAATACTAGATAACTAGTTTCAGCAGCAAGTTAGAAGCTATTTACTGACTCTTTTCATTGAATGCTAATGAAGAAATGGCAAAGTGGTGCCCCTGTGATGTCACAGCTATGACATCACTCACAATGTATTGATATCATTTTTAAACCGCTGTATTTTGAAAAAGGCTGCTTCTACAAAAAAAATGCGCGCACAATCATTAGCCTTAGTTCTATTGCTGCCGTGAAAATCGGCCAAATTCAAGATTTCATCAGTTATTATTCACAAGGGCTTTAAATGGCATTCTAAAACTGCAAGATAAAAATAAACACAGAAATGAAAGGAAGTGTGGTCAATAAAGTTTGTGTACTCAGCATTGCAAAGTTTGTGTACTCAGAATGTTTTTGGTTTACAAATTGTACCATTGAGTTATATGTACTGTATTGGTTGGTAATTGTTGTACTGTTGTGTACACAGTAGTACTCCTTGTATTTACTATGTATCAATGTATATGTTTTATTTGTTATAGTCTGTCTCAACTCACTCAGCTCAAGCTACTGGATCTATCTGATAATAACTTCAGTGGTGGGCTACCACCAGTCATTGCTGAGATCAACAGTTTGAATGAACTCTACCTGGGTGACTGTCAGCTGACTACCCTACCTGAGGGGTGAGTCTAAAGCCCTGGTCACACGAGACCGAATCCCTGACGAAACTGTCAACGAAACTATTTTTTCAAGCCCAGCGAATTCGTTGCTGAGCAAACCGAGCGAATATTTCAGTTTCGTCGTGATCAAGCAATGCTAGGTTTGGGAAAATCGTTGCTTGCGATGCTTGCTTGTGATTGGACCATTGGACCAGATAGGCTCATTAATAGGTTTATTTTCTATGTTCTGTTATTGGCTGGTCTCCAATTTCAGAGTCATTCACAACGAACCCATGGTTGCCATAGTAGTAGCACATTTGTTTTTTGAATAAATAATTATTTCTTTTATTATATTCATAATGAGTTTTAAATAAATGAAAGATAATAATAATAAATTATAATCAAACAATTGGAATAGTACTGGCTGGTCAAACTTAGCTATTTATTAAAATAATCTATTCCAAACCTTGCTTCATTCTTCCATGCTTTTACATCACGCAGTAAAGTATGAGTAGGCCCGCACACAAAACGCAATCCTCTGTCATTGGATGAAACTAGTGATCGCTAGGCCTAACGAACTAATTATAGTTCTCGTGTGACCAGCACAACGAAACTATTATCGTTGCACCTCGGCGATATTCTAAAAAAGTATCGTTATAGTTTCGTTTATCGGTCTCGTGTGACCAGGGCATAAGAAGTAGTAGATATTACACAACAACAGAAACAGTGTTATTATTTTACACATCAAGTCTTTAATTCAACAGAAAACATTGTTGGTAATGTTGTATAGGTTTTTGACCTTCACCCTACTTCAATGAAAGTTTGAGCACAATTAATTAAATGACATCGCTGTCACTCCACACCTCAAACATGACAACTAATACTGTAAAATGTCAGGTGCCAACTAACTTCTGCTGATTTTCTGCAGTGGCCACAATATATAAAATATAAAACAGGCAATATCCTGTCTGATTGAAGCTCAGCCAATCACAAACAAATATTTATACAACCCATTAACATGCCTCGCATAAGTTTAATCAAGTAGTGCGCATAACATCTAGTCAATGGTATCAGCCAATCACAGTCTAGCATATTCATCTTCTGACGAGGCAGTCAACTCCTATCTTCAGTTTTGTTTACTATTGTATACCATCAATGCAGTTTTGTTAACAATCGTGTGGGTCCACAGGCTAACAAGCTATATATACATATCACTATATAATAAAATATGCAGCCACTCAAACTGGCTGTTAGAGTGTCACAAAGATTTGGTTGTTGGGGTAATTTTTGTAATTCTTTACCCAAACTGCATTGGTTAATGCTCTCAGTATATTTGCCTGCTATATCCATTATATTGCCTACTCTATAGGTCTGTAGTATTAATTCTTGTTGAAATCCATCACAATACTATATTATGTTGAAACTAAATGTAATGTATTGACATATAGTTCTCCAAACATTTACCATATCTCAAATCTGATCTGTCAGAAAGTTTTTTCCCACGTTTTGAAAAGATAATGACAGTTTTGAGTCAGTTTTCTAAATCAAATTTTGAAGTTTTAGAGTAAATAAATCAAAAATTAAAACTTCGAGTTGGACTCCTTTCAGACACGAACGGAAGGAAACAAATTTTTTTATAGGTTTTATCTCATTTCTGCCATTATTTCTTGTATTACACAGTAAATAGACTGGGAGTTATGAATGTAGGAGGGGTGGAGGGGCTCAAGTAGAATGGGTGGGGGAGGAGTGTGATGGGTAAGAAATGAACAGCCAGAGTTTCTCAGCTATCCCTGTTGTAGTCTACCTAGACAACTTTAGTTCCTGGTTTGGGTTGGCTCAAAGGTAGCTGTAGCTCCCCAGAGTAGGCTTTGAAGATGTGTAGGAGGGTTGTGGTAGTGACAGGAGGCAGAGGGTGTAATGGAGTGCAAGAGATGGAGGTAGGAAGGCTGCAGTTGAACAAGTTCAGCATGAATTTATTAATTTATAATAGAAAGTTTGGGTAGTGTGAAATACAGCTATTGTTATATAACTAAACAGAAATATCACATGTAGTATAAGTTTTAATATATCTAAATAACATGGTGGACTTTGGCCTCACCTTCAGTGACACAACTGCTCAACACTGCAGCTAATGTGCTACAGGACTGGTTAGTCTCACACAACTGCTCAACACTGCAGCTAATGTGCTACAGGACTGGCTAGTCTCACACAACTGCTCAACACTGCAGCTAATGTACTACAGGACTGGCTAGTCTCACACAACTGCTCAACACTGCAGCTAATGTGCTACAGGACTGGTTAGTCTCACACAACTGCTCAACACTGCAGCTAATGTACTACAGGACTGGCTAGTCTCACACAACTGCTCAACACTGCAGCTAATGTGCTACAGGACTGGCTAGTCTCACACAACTGCTCAACACTGCAGCTAATGTGCTACAGGACTGGCTAGTCTCACACAACTGCTCAACACTGCAGCTAATGTGCTACAGGACTGGCTAGTCTCACACAACTGCTCAACACTGCAGCTAATGTGCTACAGGACTGGTTAGTCTCACACAACCGGACTGTAATTATCTCCACTCTGAACCTCCTGCTTTACGAACAATCTAGTAGCTGTCTGCTACAACAGATTCCACAGCCTTCACTACCTACCAGGCCCTTGCTACCCACAACCCTCTCTCCCTTTCAACTTCTTCACAAAGATCTCTCCTCCAGCAAGTTGGAAGGCTCTATGAACAAACTGATAGACATCAGTCCCTGCGCACATAAACTAAAGTGGGCGGAGTTATGCACTCCCAAGTGATAACAGATGGTAACTTCTAAACCAAATGATGGCCAAGAGATGAGGAGTTATAGCCAAGAGTACAAGTGACCTATGACAGCTAAGAGAGAGAGACAGACAAGCCAATGCCCTAGTTACAGATGTATTGGACTACTAATGGGAAGGCTTATAAATGCACCAATAGGAAGTGAACTTTTAAGTGAATGTGTTTTCTGTGTGAGAACGACCAAATTTAGTACCTAGTTAGTCTTGAATTAGGAATGTTACTGAATAACATACCTACTTTTCGCTATTACAACTATTAATATTTGGTTGACTTTTAATCTGTGTAGTGTGTCTGGAGGGTTGCATAGTTGAGTTCTGTCTCAACTGAGTTCTTGTGTTGAGTTGGTAGGGTACTTTGTATTAGGTCAATGTAGAGCGTCTCTATGGTAAAGCCTGGTTCACATAACATATCGTAGATGCTCGCAAGTGATCGCGGATCCCTCGTGCGAGCATCTGCGATGTATGTGAACCTGGTTTTCCTGTGGCTTGTACGACGTCGTAGAGGCTCGTAGAAAAGTTCAGCTGAACAGACTCTCGTGCGACCGTCGTATGATAAAGAGTAAATATTCTTACTTTGTTTTTCGAAAACCACATTCAGGTCAAGGTTACTCATGTAAAAATGACTGCCATCAAAAAATTATGATAGATAATGAAATTATTATTGTTTAAATATAAATATTGATTATTATTTATCATTAATTTTCCGAGTGAAATATTGTGATATTTGATTTAAATGTATAAACATATATATTTTCTTTAAATTTTTATGTAATAGCATAATTAGCATATTATTATAAATTGAGACTCAAAATTTTATGTTGAGAGATGGTAAGAAAATGATAATGCACCATTGAACAACATTAAAAATTTGATTAAAAAATATGGAATAACCTTTAATGATAATATCAACAAAAATGTAAAAAACTCTTTATAACTGTTAAAAGTAATAAATTATTTGGTGTAAATTGAACAACGATAATTCATTTAGTATGTATATAGTCGTTGGTCAGTGAAGACGTGTTTCAAGATTTTGTTACCTCCCAGCCAAGAGAGTGATTATACTTCTTGCGATCGTGGGTTTGCCAAGTTTATGTGAACATGTATCGCGGATCCGTCGCGCGAGGGATCCGCAATTACTTGCGAGCATCTACGATGTATGTGAACCAGGCTTAAGTCAAGGTCAAGATTGAGTGAATCATACCTTAGCCAAGTACTTGGATTTTGGTCAAGTGAACCAGGAATTTAGTTAAGTCAGACTTGGATTTTTACAGATTCTAACAAAGAATTAGAAAAGGTTCACTTCAAAATAATTCCAAGGCAAGATCTTGTTGTTCTGCCAATTTTTACCTTTGATAACTTTTCTCCTGAGTATAGCTGGTTAAGAGCAGAAAGCTGAAGAGTTCTTGCAGTCGTTTACAATACCAATGGACACACAACAACAGATCATAAGTGATAGCTATGTTTATGTATAGTAGCACAGGCAATACGGTTCCTACAGAGGCTTAATCTAACAGCGTAACAAAAAGTTGTCAAATGGTGGAGAAAAGTTGATGGACAAATAACTCTTGCACAATCATAAAATTTAAACTATTAAGATTGAGAGTTTACTATCTTAATTTGGCCAAATGGTCATGGTTGATTTTCATTTCAATGAAAGTAAACTTACTTGTAGAATCATAATAATAAACACTACAATAATCTAAAGACTTCTGCCTTCTCAATAGCAGAGCAGCTACTCGTACAGGAGACAGTCACAAGTCTAATTTCCTTATTGAGAATGAGCCAATCATACAAGGTAATACAACAGAGACACAAACAAAAACAGGCAATACACAATAACATAAACAATAACAACCAATCAGGTTGTTAACACATGGTCCAGCTGATTGGTGGGAATCCTTGGCCAATCAACAGTAAGAAAAAACGGTCACTCCATAAAGGGTAGCAAAGGTTCCTTTGTATGTGGTTCTTCACGGGAGACAAGGAAGAGAAATGGCAATTAATGGGGTTGTCAATTCTAGGGACACCAGGCTTTTTGCATCAATCGGTCACCGGCTATGTAGGTCAGAAATCTGATTCAGTGGAGGCTCTTTATGTCTTATATGACAGAACCCAGATGTGGATACCCATTCGGTATTGACCCTATATGTTACATAAAAGGGATCCTAAATCTGGATAGCAAATCGGTTTAGGAGGTCTCAAGTCTGTGTAGGACTTATATGGTATAATGGAGGGACCACGAATTATATAGTATAGGGGCATAAAGGGAAATTGTTGCAATGATATAAAAGAAGAAGGGAGATGGTGGGATAAAAGAAGAGATGGGATGAGGGAATGGGTGAAACAAGGAAGGTGGTGGGATAAGGGAGGTGGTGGGATAAGGGAGGTGTGGGATAAGGGAAGTGGTGGGATAAGGGAGGGGGTGGGATAAGGGAGGTGGTGGGATAAGGGAGGTGGTGGGATAAGGGAGGTGGTGGGATAAGGGAGGTGGTGGGATAAGGGAGGTGGTGGGATAAGGGAAGTGGTGGGATAGGGGGGGTGGGATAAGGGAGGTTGTGGGATAAGGGAAGCGGTGGGATAAGGGAGGTGGTGGGATAAGGAAGATGGTGGGATAAGGGAGGTGGTGGGATAAGGGAGGTGGTGGGATAAGGGAAGTGGTGGGATAGGGGGGGTGGGATAAGGGAATGGGTGAAACAAGGGAGGTGGTGGGATAAGGGGGGTGGTGGGATAAGGGAGGTGGTGGGATAAGGGAAGCGGTGGGATAAGGGAGGTGGTGGGATAAGGAAGGTGGTGGGATAAGGGAAGTGGTGGGATAAGGGAGGTGGTGGGATAAGGGAGGTGGTGGGATAAGGGAGGTGTTGGGATAGGGGGGGAGGTGGGATAAGGGAATGGGTGAAATAAGGGAGGTGGTAGGATAAGGGAGGTGGTGGGAGAAGGAAGGTGGTGGGATAAGGGAGGTGGTAGGATAAGTGAGGTGGTGGGATAAGGGAGGTGGTGGGAGAAGGAAGGTGGTGGGATAAGGGAAGTGGTGGGATAAGGGAGGTGGTGGGATAAGGGAGGTGGTGGGATAAGGGAGGTGTTGGGATAGGGGGGGAGGTGGGATAAGGGAATGGGTGAAATAAGGGAGGTGGTAGGATAAGGGAGGTGGTGGGAGAAGGAAGGTGGTGGGATAAGGGAGGTTGTGGGATAAGGGAAGCGGTGGGATAAGAGAAGGGGTGGGATAAGGGAAGGGGTGGGATAAGGGAAAGACAATATAAAGGAAGGAATGGAAAAGAACAGGGATAAGGTTTAATACTACAGTTAAGTCCTCCCACAGTATTGCCTATATGCTTCTTTTCATATTTTTATGTTTTAACTACAACATTCTATTATTATCTTCAATATATCACTGTCTGAAGTATTGTGGTAGATTTTGGTGCACAGTTGTAGTAAACTAGGAGTTTGCTCCACCATATCCCCACTCAGTGCGCAGCATTCCACCAACAGCCATCGGTAAGATGGGAGGAGGAGAGGGAGGAGCCTCTGGTGGAGCATCTATTTTTAATACCGAGCATTTTATTAGATAAAAAGTTTTATTTTGTCTGTTTTAAAAATGCTTGGACAAAAATCTTTAACATGCACAGCAATAAAAAGACTTGAAGTAAATATACATGAAGAAGTGTCTGATCAAAAATTATTTGTACCTTCCTTTCCTCGCAATACAACATTAAAAGATATAATATTACATTTACCCTTTACTCTAAGTGAAACACTAAAAGTTCAGATATTAGATAATGATATTGAAATAAATAAAATGTATGCTTTAAATTTGAAAGCGGAAGGACTAACTGTGTTTATGGTTGATGGTACAACTATAGAAAAAACAATAATCTTTTATACCACTGGCTGATTTCTCCAGTGTCCATGCGCATAACTGTTTATATTATCAATATAATATCGCTTATCATCCTTTGCAGACAATCCTTTTTTCTTTAGTGTTGCATTATAAACCACGTGGTTTTTTATTTATCATAGCATTAAACTCTAATTCTTTACCATCTTGGTTTGATAATAGACAATCGAAATATTCTTGATGATCTGATTTTTTAACTAAATATTTTTTTTTATTCCTTTAAATTTATTCACAGATGCTTGCTGACTTTTTACTAAATACATTTTTGATCATAGTCCAACAAATGGTATGATTGGATCTCCACCTAATTCTGATTTAAGTATACCAATTCTCTTTATTAAATTTTAATTTCTCTTGTTGGTTGTTGACCCAGTCTTCAGGCATATTGCTTATATCATAGTCGTTAACATTTATCTCCATATAATAATCATTGGTCTCAACATAAAACACAAAGCTATCAGTATCAGTATACATGAGTCTTATAAAGGGATATCTTATCTTAAGATTATTATACCAATATTGGTACATTAGCGTTTTACTGATATCAAGAATAGACATCCCAAAATATATTGGTTTGCATAACACACATTTATTCTTTGTTAACATTACTGCTCACAAATCATTGTTAATTTCTTTAGTATATCTAAACCTAGGATTTCTTTTAGTTTTTTTTAATTTTTCTGTTGTTGCTAAAAGTTTAACATCAATTTCTATTGCGTACATTTTCCATAGACTTTCTAAATACCGACTTGTTCATTAGCTTAAAGAATTCTTTCTCAAAATCAGTCGCTGCCTTTTTTCTTAATTCTGTGTTCATATCAATATATTGTCTCATCCAAGCTGACTCTTTAAATGCAAGTATTTTATGACAATTTGTTACTTTTAATCCTAGACTACAATATTGTTCTAATGATTTATGATGAATAATATAATTCTTTTTATCATTTAATGGTAACATCATTTTCCCATCTTTATGTTCTGGTGCAAGAGGATAACAATTTTGGTGTTTATGTAGGTGTTTTGGATATTCTAAATCTACTTCAGCAATATATCCTTCATTTGGTTTTACTTAAATCAATATTATTTAACCACCTGAAACCATGAGTTGGTAGAGGTTGAGACGTTGCCCAACCATAAAGATTATTCATGTCTTCATACATAATATAGCTTTGCTTTATTTGCTCAACAAGAGGGCTAATATATTTATTATCTGCGGTTGCATATCTAAGAGAGCCAACAGTAGATATCCCACCACGAATACAACTCTCAATAAAGTTATACATATTAACATCAGTTATGTTTTCTATTTCTATTTTAGTTTTTAATAATAGTGCATCCCTGACAGTGATGGAGAAGTAATATAATTTGTTGGATCTAATTTATAAACTTGCATTGATAGATCTCTAAACGTTTCAAAGACATCCACTAATAATAAAACTTCAGTTGCTAAATATAAATCATTATATTGACCTAAGTTTTTAATATTAAACTTATTCCAGACATCTGGTGCATGTTGATAGTCTTTATCAGATATTGATGGGTTTCCAGTTAAGAAATTATTAAACATAGGTTTCACAGGCAACTGTGTTTCATCAAAGACTCAGACACTTGATATACAATCATACGGATATATGCCTTTTTTGTTTTAACAGTTTTAAATCTTCAACAGATGATCCATTATAGCATTTTAGTTGATCAATATATCTAAAGTTTTCATCTGAAAGACCATCAACAAGCCTTTCGAGTGATGCATTTAAAAATTTTACGGAATCAATAAACCTAAATTTATCAATGCCTTGTTGTCTGCAACAACATCTGCACTTCTATTTATTTTTCTTATGAATAGATGACTGTCATATCCTCTTAAATGATCTAAAATAACTGGAATATTTTTATCTGGCTTTAATTGTAAATTACAGTTGTTGTGAGCTGCTCCTCTATATTTACCAGTAATACGATCATGATCTCTAACTTTATGATTCTTGTCTGTAAAATCTTTATCACATAAATAACATTGAGTTGATCTTTAAAATCCTATCTCTTCTTCTTTTGATATAATTATTGGCACTACCGGTTGATTAGGTATCCATTTACCTGCTTCATCCATTGTTTCATGAAACTTTTCAATAACATTGGGTCCTCTATATAAATTAAAACCAACTTTTACTCCATCAGACCTAATACAAGTCCAACAAAATGAAGATGGTTCGTGTATCTTTTTACCTGTGCCATCTGGTCTTAATATAGATTCAAAATCAGCATAAAATACATATGGTTTTCTTAACACGTTTTTTATAATTTTAAGTTTAGTTTTACTACCTTTAGCAGGCATTGTCACAACAGACTCCCCATCATGCAAGCTGACACATTTGACAATATGTATATCTAAAGATGATTGAGTATTATGATTATTAGTAGTAATATATGGGCAACCCTACCTGAGGGGTGAGTCTAAGAAGTACTAGATATTACACAACAATAGAAACAGTTTTATTATTTTACACATCAAGTCTTTAATTCAACAGAAAACATTGTTGGTAATGTTGTAGAGGTTTTTGACCTTCACCCTACTTCAATGAAAGTTTCAGCACAATTAATTAAATGCCATTATTGTCACTCTATCAAGGAAGGCCAAACATAAAATGGTTATGTTCTTGGATTGATTTGTATCCCATTGAGTTACATGTACTAATTGGTTGGTAATTGTTGTACTGTTGTGTACACAGTAGTACTCCTTGTATTTACTATGTATCAATGTATATGTTTTATTTGTTATAGTCTGTCTCAACTCACTCAGCTCAAGGTACTGTATCTATATGGTAATAACTTCAGTGGTGGGCTACCCACAGTCATTGCTGAGATCAACAGTTTGAATGTACTCTACCTGAGTGGCTGTCAGCTGACAACCCTACCTGAGGGGTGAGTCTTAGAAGTAGTAGATATTACACAACAACAGAAACAGTTTTATTATTTTACACATCAAGTCTTTAATTCAACAGAAAACTTTGTTGGTAATGTTGTAGAGGTTTTTGACCTTCACCCTACTTCAATGAAAGTTTCAGCACAATTAATTAAATGACATCGCTGTCACTCCACACCTCAAACATGACAACTAATACTGTAAAATGTCAGATGCCAACTAACTTCTGCTGATTTTCTGCAGTGGCCACCATATATAAAATATAAAACAGGCAATATCCTGTCTGATTGAGGCTCAGCCAATCACAAACATAAATATTTATACAACCCATTAACATGCCTCGCATAAATTTAATCAAATAATTCGCGAACATCTAGCCAATGGTATCAGCCAATCACGGTCTAGCATGTTCATCTTCTGACAAGGCAGACAACTCCTATCTTCAGTTTTTTTTACTATTGTATACCATTTATGCAGTTTTGTTAACAATCATGTGGGTCCACAGGCTAACAAGCTATATATACATATCACTATATAATAAAATATGCAGCCACTCAAACTGGCTGTTAGCGTGTCACAAAGATTTGGTTGTTGGAGTAATTTTTGTAATTCTTCACCCAAACTGCATTGGTTAGTGCACTCAGTATATTTGCCTGCTATATCCATTACATTGCCTACTCTATAGGTCTGTAGTATTAATTACTGTTGAAATCCATCACAATACTATATTATGTTGAAACTAAATGTATTGACGTATAGCTTTCCAAACATTTACAATATCTCAAATCTGATCTGTCAGAAAGTTTTTTCACAGTGAGGGCAGTTATGAATGGATGGGTGAGGGTGGGTGGGGGAGGGGTGTGATAGGTGAGAAATGAACAACCAGAGTTTCTCAGCTATCCCTGTTGTAGTCTACGTAGACAACTTCAGTTCCTGGTTTGGGTTGGCTCAAAGGTAGCTGTAGCTCCCCAGAGTAGGCTTTGAAGATGCGTAGGAGGGTTGTGGTAGTGACAGGAGGTAGATGGTGTAATGGAGTGCAAGAGATGGAGGTAGGAAGGCTGCAGTTGAACAAGTTTAGCATGAGTTTATTAATTTATAATAGAAAGTGTGGGTAGTGTGAAATACAGCTATTGTTATATAACTAAACAGAAATATCACATGTAGTATAAGTTTTAATATATCTAAATAACGTGGTGGACTTTGGCCTCACCTTCAGTGACACAACTGCTCAACACTGCAGCTAATGCGCTACAGGACTGGCTAGTCTCACACAACTGCTCAACACTGCACTTAATGTGCTACAGGACTGGTTAGTCTCACACAACTGCTCAACACTGCAGCTAATGCGCTACAGGACTGGCTAGTCTCACACAACTGCTCAACACTGCAGTTAATGCACTACAGGACTGGTTAGTCTCACACAACTGCTCAACACTGCAGCTAATGCGCTACAGGACTGGCTAGTCTCACACAACTGCTCAACACTGCAGCTAATGTACTACAGGACTAGTTAGTCTCACACAACTGCTCAACACTGCAGCTAATGCACTACAGGACTGGCTAGTCTCACACAACTGCTCAACACTGCAGCTAATGCGCTACAGGACTGGTTAGTCTCACACAACTGCTCAACACTGCAGCTAATGTACTACAGGACTGGTTAGTCTCACACAACTGCTCAACACTGCAACTAATGCGCTACAGGACTGGTTAGTCTCACACAACTGCTCAACACTGCAGTTAATGCACTACAGGACTGGTTAGTCTCACACAACTGCTCAACACTGCAGCTAATGCGCTACAGGACTGGTTAGTCTCACACAACTGCTCAACACTGCAGTTAATGCACTACAGGACTGGTTAGTCTCACACAACTGCTCAACACTGCAGCTAATGCGCTACAGGACTGGCTAGTCTCACACAACTGCTCAACACTGCAGCTAATGTACTACAGGACTAGTTAGTCTCACACAACTGCTCAACACTGCAGCTAATGCACTACAGGACTGGCTAGTCTCACACAACTGCTCAACACTGCAGCTAATGCGCTACAGGACTGGTTAGTCTCACACAACTGCTCAACACTGCAGCTAATGTACTACAGGACTGGCTAGTCTCACACAACTGCTCAACACTGCAGCTAATGCGCTACATGACTGGTTAGTCTCACACAACTGCTCAACACTGCAGCTAATGTACTACAGGACTGGTTAGTCTCACACAACTGGACTGTAATTATCTCCCCTCTTGACCTCCTCCTTTACGAACAATCTAGTAGCTGTCTGCTACAACAGATTCCACAGCCTTCCCTACCTACCAGGCCCTGCTACCCACAACCCTCTCCCTTTCAACTTCTTCACAAAACTCTCTCCTCCAGCAAGTTGGAAGGCTCTATGAACAAACGGATAGACTTCAGTCCCTGCACACATAAACTAAAGTGGGCGGAGTTATGCACTCCCAAGTGATAACAGATGGTAACTACTAAACCAAATGATGGCCAAGAGATGAGGAGTTATAGCCAAGAGTACAAGTGACCTATGACAGCTAAGATCAGAGATAGACAGACAAGTCAATGCCCTAGTTACAGATGTATTGGACTACTAATGGGAAGGCTTATAAATGCACCAATAGGAAGTAAACTTTCAAGTGAATGTGTTTTCTGTGTAAGCGCAACAAAATTTAGTATCTAGTTAGTCTTGAATTAGGATTGTTACTGAATAAAGTACCGTACTTTTCGCTATTACAGCTATTAATGTTTGGTTGACTTTTAATCTGTGTAGTGTGTCTGGAGGGTTGCATAGTTGAGTTCTGTCTCAACTGAGTTCTTGTGTTGACTTGGTAGGGTGCTTTGTATTAGGTCAATGTAGAGCATCTCCATTGAAAGTCAAGGTCAAGGTTGAGTGACTCGTACCTTATTCAAGTACTTGGAATTTGGTCAAGTGAACCAGGATTTTAGTCAAGTCATTCAGACTTGGATTTTTACTGATTCTAACAAAGAATTAGAAAAGTTCACTTCGAAATAATTCCTAGACAACATCTTGTTGTTCTGCAAATTTTTGCCTATTTCAACTTTTCTTGTTAACAATATCTTTCTCTACAATGAGTACAATAAATCCAACATAGATAGGCTATCTTTAAATTACTTTGGTTTCAGCTGCTGCAGGAGATGCAAGGGGTGTGGTTTAACATTTACTTCTTCATACAAAATACATTAATCTGTAGCTATAGCCTTTCTTTATCACTCAGTGCTCTCTAGACAAATATTTAATAGCATTGACAAAGTATACAAGGCAGCAGGCACACGGTGGGAAGGTGTAACATCAACATTAGTTTTACATACAGAATATATATACTGTCATATGGTACACTATCTGAGGCTACCATTGGCTCCCAACCATAGCTGTAGATAAAGGGCAACGTCAAACTGAACTTTGACAATTCTAAGTTAAAAGAAAAATGTTCACTTTTATATCTATTTATAGTACGATAATATTCCCTTCAGCAGCTGTGTGTAGCCTGAGTACAATAATCAGAGGCTTGGGCAATGCCAACAGTCATAATTATTGATCCTGATAATTGTGACATCAGCGAGAGTGCACAACTCCAATTTTCAACCACCATTAATGGGACACTTTAGAGGTTGTTACAAACAAACAAACCTGGTGCCTTTTGTTTAATGGATAACATGAATCTTGGCCCAAACTATTTTATGCAGGCAATTGTACATAATAACAGGACTACGTCAGCCTAACAAACATTAACGGTATGTAGCTGTTGTAATTGTTAGCCAGCAAACCTTGTTTCCTGCGTTAATGGCAACTGCAAACATTTATTTTCTGCATTTATAAATTATTTCAATTAAACAAAATTTAGATATTTTGCCACAGTCAAAATGAACATTAAACACTGATATTTGGTTGTTTCTTGTGTAAATTATGTATGTTGTCATGTCTATACTAGATGTGAGATCTGAATAAAAACAAAACATGGTGTATACAAACTGCATTGATGATGTAGTTATTGCATTCTAGCCCAACCCTTGTCTTGGGATGTGAAAAGTTGTTTTCACTACAAAACCAGCGTGAGGTTACAATAAAACTGACAATTTACAAGATTTCACATTATTACATGTACTTTTCAATTAACCATACAAAGATTTTTAAACAAGGAAAGCAAACTCTTTTACAATATTTCAACTTTGACTTTTCCCACAAATAAATGTTGGAGTCGCTATTCAAACTACGTATGAATGGAATCCCTAAATAAGAGAACTACCAGTTGCTAAAGGGGTTTGTGTAAAGAGCTTGAGTTCCCCCAATGAATGTTTGTTACTTAGTATACTCACATATGTACCAGTCTCAACCACTCACTAAAGTTTTGTGTTGTCTAGCCACTGTTTGATTTATTTGTTTTGTTTATTTGAGCTTTTTATTTAGCTTTCAGAACCTGAAGCAGCTGAGGGTGCTCAATCTTGGATGGAACGAGTTCAAGCATCTCCCTGCTGTAGTCTACAAACTCACTGAACTAGAGACACTATATCTCTGGCATAATAGTGAACTAGAGAGGATAGAGGATGACTTGCTGAATCTCACAAAACTCAACAGTTTGGACTGTAGAGGGTGTGACTCTCTTGTTTACCCTCCATCCGCTGTGTGTGAGCAAGGAGTGACTGCAGTGAGAAAGTTCTTCAATGACCTCAAACTAGCTAAAGGAATAGAGAAAACTGTTGTGCCAGTCGCTATCATTGGAAAAAGCATGTCAGGTAAATCGAGTGTTGTTAAAAGCCTCCTGAGTGGTCAGCGCACTTTGTCTCATCGCCAAGCCAACTCTCCATTGGACGAAACCACCAAAGTGTTTGAGTTGAAAGACTTACAGCTACCAAGATCTCAGCTCAAATTGATTGACTTTGGTGGCAATGATGTCTACCAAATTGCGTACAGAATGATGATTAAAGGGCAATACTTACCTCTCGTAGTGGTCAATCTTGAAGAGTTTTCCTCTCTTTCATCATCATCTCTTGGAACCAAGGAGGCAACCAGGAAGGTGTGCTTGGACTGGCTAGCACACCTTTACCTGGCTTGTCCCAGGTTGGGTCGTCCCATACTCGTAGTCACTCATGTGGACACAATGGAGAGTGACACTGCTAAGTGCTGTGTCAAAGAACTTCTCAAACAAGTTGAGATTATTCGACAAGAAGTGCTGAAAGAAGAAAAAGAGCTACAAGCTAAACACACTTTGAGTTTCCACAACATTCCGCATCTCTCTAACACAGATGTCCCCCTGTTTGCTCCTGATGACATATTTGAGTTTGGTGACATCACAACAACTTCAGAGCACATCCAAAGTCTCAAGAACAATCTAGAAGAACGCAGCAAAGACTTCAAAGCTGTCATTCCCCGGCTGTGGGAAGAGTTGGCATCATTCATACACAATCATGCCGACACACCGTACGTGTCTATCGCTGATGTAACATCAAAGTATTCTAGCAAAGACTGTTTTGTCATATTGAGATACATGCACAACATCGGTGACATTTTGTGGTTTGAGAACATGGTTGGCCTTAAAGACTACATATTCCACCAAATCCCTGCTGTCACTAAAATGATGACTGTGCTCTTTCATCACAGCTCTGAAGATCAATGGAAGAAGCATTTAGCTGATTTCGTATCATTTGTCTATGGCGGCCAGTCAATCAGCAAAAAGAAGTACAAAGCACTGATTCGGAGGTTCATTTCGTCAGGAGTAATCGATAGAATACTGCTAGTCCATCTGCTTGAGAAAGAGTCTCAGTTTCCACCTGATGTGGCTCTTGATTTACTTCAGTGCTTTTGCATCGTTTTTGGACCAATCGAAAGTAGAGCTGGAATTGACTACGTGATTCCATTTTTTGCTCCCAAATCCAAAGATGATTCATGGAAGACTGATGGACCCCTACAGTTACGTGCAGACATCGTACTTGGTGGCCTGACCCTCCCAAAGTATGTACATCAACTTATAACAGTGACAGTGCTAAACCGTTCTTTGGACTCTACTGACAGCATTGAAGTTACTTACAATGGCGCTACAATCTACCACGGAGAGAGCACTACGCATCTGGTACACAATTTTGTGAATGGAGCAGTGACATTACAGATCTCAACTCCTTTGAGCCTACTCGCCGATTCCTGGAAACGCCTTATATACACAGCTCAGCCGGTGTTCTCGCTGATCTCTCAAGAGTGGAAAGCTTGCCATTTGTCATTTAACTTCTACTGCTCCCACTGCCTCTTTCTCAATGACCCAAGTCCTGCATTTGACATTGACCCCCGATGGTTTCAAACCCGCTCAAACATCAATTCAACCGCCATGGAAGAAGCATCAGTTTTGGTAGAAAGCTTTCAGGTCTTCAAATTTTTCTACAAACTCTGGTTTCAACCCATCAGTTCTGCTGCTGCGGAAGAAGCATCAGTTTTCGTAGAACGCTTTCAGGGAATACAACCGGTTACCTGCGACAGAGAGGCAGAAGTCAAGAAGAGCAAGAGGCCTTCGGTTCCCAAGCCATTCAAGTATCCATGTGAGTCAATAGCATACTTGTACATTGGTGGACAAATGGTAGTGACTGTAACTAGCAAAAAGTTGTATGTACACAAATGCTTAATAAAGATACACACATTATAGTCTATCAGTTACATTAGAAATGACTTGGATGTGATTTCAGGCTACGAGTTGTCAGAGAGTGAAATCCAGAAACTGGAGGAATATCTCTCAAACCTTGAGTCCAACCGGTACCCAAGAACTGCTGGTAGAGTACACATAACTGTACATTACATAACTTTGTATGAAGACTGTTGATTTAATGTGGTGAAGTAAAGCTATTACAACAATGCTATTGTCACTTATTGGTTTCTGTGAAGTTCTGACTAACTAAGTGACTATTATACTATTTTTGATCCATTTATACAAAACCTGTAAGCCTCCCTTCTAATGGTTATTCAGGCCTAAATAGTTGCCACCTGCTGTGGTTGGCTGACTAATATACCCACTTTTACGTCTCCCGCTATCAGCCGTATTGCCTCCATATAATGGCAGACTTAACTTGATGCTGTTAGACAACCAAACTGCATTGTATCACCTCTGCTTCCTGTTTATGAAACTGATAAAAATTTGATAAAATGGTCGACCCTAAACAAGAATAGGTTTTTCTATATTCATTCATGGACACTTCATCTCGATGTCACTTCATGGTGAATCTAGTATTGTCTTATACACTTAATTGACTTGGTGTAACATAAGCCCTCTGTATGATACAGCTGCTGGAGGTGCTGCCGAAGGTGCTGCCGAAGGTGCTACCGAAGGTGCTGCCGAAGATGCTGCCGAAGGTGCTGCCGAAGGTGCTGCCGAAGGTGCTGCTGAAGGTGCTGATGAAGGTGCTGCCGAAGGTGCTGCTGAAGGTGCTGCCGAAGGCGCTGCCAAAGGTGCTGCTGAAGACGCTGCCGAAGACGCTGCCGAAGGTGCTGCCGAAGGTGCTGCTGGTAGCAGACTACCAGAGGGGAAAAGAATACATGAGAGAGTTGGTGTATTGTCTGCCAGAGTGAACGAGGAACAATGGAGTCCTACAGTTACCTTTCAGAAAGCCATAAAGTTGGTACCTTTGAAGAAAACATGGAGAACAAAACTCCCCTTCAATGAGGTAATACTTGAGATTTTTGGTACATAAAACTGTTTTTCAAGTTAGACTAAAGCTCCAAGTCTTCCGTTGGCTCTTAGTGATAAATTGTTATCTTGTAGAAAGAACCGAGTTTTGGTGTGCAGTTGAAATAAAGTCTTTGCATACTTTTTGGTGGGCAAATATATTTCTAGCCACTTGAATGCGCATGTTTTGGCCACGGTTAATGAAACAACTTGCACGTGACTGGAGTTTGAACTCATGGCTTTAAATCAAAACCACTGAGCTCAAAGTGGGAAAAGCAATCTTACTTGAAAAGAGTTAATTGGCTGGAAGATGCCGTACAGAGAGTAAAATGTCTCCCATTAGAGTGGTATGGCGTGCAATTCTAAACTCTTATGGGCATGTCACACGAGCCAGAATATCACTCGTATCCGTCGTTCCCTCGCGCAGGATGGTACATCCAGTGCAGGATGAAGTAGAATGAACATGATCAATTTTTCATCCTGTCTGTCATGCTCCGATTCATTGAAATATAAACCCACTGGAATGGCCATCCGCTGTATTAACCAATGAACTTCCGTGTGACCATTTGAGCGCCATCTTTGTAGGTGTTAATTGCCGATTTATGTTGCATGAATGCTGATGGCTGAATTAAGCTTTTTCAGAAAGAAACTACTTTATCTGCTTGCAAACAAAGTTTTATTATTCGATGTTTTAATCATGTTAACTATTGAAGCACGTAGATTTCAACAAACATTGTTCAACAGGTCAGCGCACCATAATTTGAGTGATATTGTTGTTGATTTCATCAGTCAGTGTTGTTGATGATAGTAGTAGTACTAGTAGTAGTTACGATAGTAGTAACAGTAGTTTGATTCAAATTATTATTTATTTATTGATTAATAATGAATTTATCGTTAACAACAACAACATTGATTATAGTTGAAGTTGTTTACAATGAGTATAATTCATGGATGGTGGTTATGTTTGGACATGTCATCATTGCTGAATATATATATATATTATATTATTATTATTATAATAAATATTTAATAATAATTACTATTATTATTAATGAATTAAATTTATTATTAATGACTTATTAAAATAACAGTAAAATTTATATATTATTATATACACACACTACTACTATTCTAATTATTTAATAATAATTAAATTATTATTATTATAAATAATTAGTATTTATCTTAATTATGCGGTTACTTATAATATAATCGGTATAAATCTTGGTGGTTATTGTCTAGTTAGATCATTGCTGAATAAATTATAATTATATATAATAATATAAAATAATAATAATAAAACCGTAATTAATAATTATTTATTATTAATTTATATTATTGGTATTAATAATTTTAATTGTTATCATTATTAATTAATTATTATTTATTACTCAATAACTGTTTGTGTGTGCAGCGGTTATTTATGATAAACTTGGGTATTGATGTGTACTTGTGGTCAGACCATTGCTAAGGTAATGATAACCTTATGATAGCCTTCCAAGAGAACATTAGTACCATAGAAAGGTGATCACAACGATGATGGAAAATGCCTACGAAGTGGCATGCCATGTGCTTTGAACCAAATCCTAAGCCTCGGTTACATTACAAGCTTGGCTTCTTGCAAGTTTCATGGGTGGAGAGCACCAATTATCTTAGGCGTCATCCTTCAACACAATTTACCTTTTGAGTAACACATAGCCTTAAAAACTGAGAAAGCTAGTAAAATCAAATCAAATGTTCCCTCGGTACTGAGCCCAAAAACAGCCGACTGCTTGCATACACCAGTGTATGTGGACCCATTTTAGAATAAGCTGATACACTGTGGGACCCTACCAACCAAGCTATTATAAACTCAACCGAAGGTGGTCAGAACTTTTAGGTTTGTGAGTGGTCTGAAAGATCATGACAGTGCCAGTGAAGCCAGAGAACAGTTAGGTCTCCTTACGTTAACCAGGGGCAGGCAAAACCGTAGGATAGTGTTGCTTACAAAAATCCTGCAAGACGAGGAATGACGCAGTATATTCTTATCCAGTTATGATGAAATAATCAAATCAGATCTAAAACAACGATAGTCACACGGACTGCTAGCCGTGGAGAGCTCACTTTCATATATGCAACCTTTAGATGCTTCACAACAGCTTTTTACCTAGAACTATATATGACATGATAGTACTGCAGAAACCGTATAACCGTTGTGCAGCTACATGCTGGAACCATGCATAACACTGTTGCACACTGTTTTCCTCCTAAGGCACTCCACTTGCACCTAGTGATTTAGAGTGTACTATTGTCACAGAGGTAATAAATATCAGTATGACAATTGAACAAAATTTCCATGATGATTCTATATTTTATAATAATAATGACAACCAATCCATTGATTCATGTGAATTTATTATTATCATTTTTACTAAATAAATAATAATAATTGATCATGTATGTTATAATATTATATGCTGTAATTTTTATTATAAGAAAAATATTTTGGTTTGATTGCAGTTTGTTGAGATCATTGTTGTAGTTATTATCCACCGTGAATGTAATTATTCTTGTTCTCAGTATTACCTCAGTTGAGATAGAATTTTCTAACAGTTTGAAAGGACCATAAATTTGGCAGCCCCCGTTTCTATAATGTCTAGAGTATGAGGTTAACATTGGTATAGACATATGTAAACCCAAGTTATTTTAACATTTGTTCCCCTTGTTGATCCTAGTTTTATTGCACAGTCCCCTAATAGTTGCTGCGCCCTTGTTTCATTTTTCGTTCAATTTTCTGCATATGTTAACAATTGCATTGATGGCAAAGATTAATAGTCAATTATAAACTGTAGTAGCTGTTCTATGGTACATTAGCTGAATAACTAAATTATAGAAAAAAAGAGCTAAAAAGTTCTGGAACGCTACTAAAAATCATTGGATGAAATAACTCCATCAATATATATTTGAACAAAGTGAAATCATATTTGAATATTTTAGATATTCAAGTTTTACAATTATCCTTTTCGTTAGATTAGAGAATAATGGTCCCATCTAATACTGTTTTTATGGTTCATAGGTGAGCAACCAAACTTGACACTGCACCTCTATTCAACAGGACCTACGAGTATATAAGACTACATTTCACTCTTCTCAGGTTACTTATATGGTAAGTCGTTGATCATAGTCACACTTTTAACCAAATGTCTTGGTTTCAGTCCAAACTAACAGATACCTACATTCCAGTTAGGACAAAAATATTTATTCCTGATTACACATTTCATTCGTTTAATAAAACTGCTGATATAATGATTTAGACATTAACGATTTCTAACTACAACATAATTTATGCTGGAATCAAGTGTTTTTCACCAAATGCAAACAGTTTTTTATTTCACATTTATTGTCATTGTTTCAGGAGAATGAAACAGTTAACTTTCTGTTGAACAGGAACAGGTTCTGGCGATTACTGATCAAGTGTGTTGCTTCAATCGGAAGTACTGGAAATGCAAGGTGCCTTTGAATGCAGCTCTGTTGCTATATATCTCCCACTTATGGTTGTTCGAACTCCAAATGAGCCTGAAGATCCGTTTGAAACTGAGCACTAAGAGCCTAATGAGCTGCGGAATAGTGCCTCCACATGTTCTTGGCTGTGTCACTGTTTACATTTCTGGTTTATTAATTAAATTTAGAAATTGTATGTGTGAAGTTGTATTGAACTGTTAGTTACAGCTTTCATTTTCATGCATTTAGTTACAATTTGTAACTTACAAATATATTGCTTTTTTACATAACAGTTTCGTAATTTTCAATGAAGTGATTTGTGAACATCATATAACTCTTGTTGTAACTTCCTGTAAAGACAACTTGTATTTAATTCAATCATCTCGGAAAATTATAGTTTGCAATCTTTTTAACATACATTGCATTATATTGCTAATTAATTACCTTGTTCTTTTCTGTGTTTTTGTATGCATACACTCTGTGTGTATTTGATGGTTTTGGTTAAAAAATTATAATTATGATAGATATATAATTATAGTTGATAAAAAAAAATAGTATGATGGTTTAAAACTGTTAATTTATGTCCCCTCTAGAAATTACACAATCAAGGAGAAGGTACCGTGAATCTGCAGAGCTTCAGCTCCATTTTGATATATTGTTATGTGACAGTGTACTTGGCCAAAGGCTAAAGATTTACATACAAAACATTGTTATTGTTAGGTAGTTGCTAAGTACATGTAACACCATCCAAGATGGCGCTCAAATTGACACACGATAATATGACCTTGGCCATTCCAGTGGATTTATATTTCAATGCTCCGATTCTTTGGCTAACCCAAAGAGATTGTATTGGCAAGGTTATCTTGATTTTCCACGCGTTTACAAAGATCATATACTTTATTAAAATGGCAGTGTATATTATAGTAATCATATCATCATTGGTGCTTATCAGAAATTCACCCAAGCATGTAATTTTTGAAATAATTATCTTTTTGATAGAAAAAATTGATCAATAAATAGTTAGAAGGGGACAAAAGTTATAAATGGTAACGAATTATATACCTAATAATAATAATAATTTAATAACTACTTGACCAATGATGATAAAATTAATAATAAAAAGTAGGGTTTTATAAAATGAATATTATGAAAATAATCAGAAACAGGAAACCATGTGGGACTCACAAAATATTAATCCTGCTCTTATGATGTGTTTTAAATCCAAGGTTTATTGTTTGTTGCAATTGAATCAATTGTACGATCGACTCCTCAAATAGCCACATCAATGTAAGTAACACTGTCCGCAGTGCTGTGTAGGTGTGGATAAATGTCATAAAGTTGTCTATACTGTTAGTAGGTTTGGTCTCCATGGTTAGCTATATGTGGTGTATCTACATAACAGATCAGAGTTAGTTCTATATATGTTAGTCAAACGGAATATCATCTCTCACTTTCACTTCATTCACTCTCCATTCACCACCCCATTAATGCTGGGGCTAGGTTGGGTAGTGAGTGTCTTTTTAAGTTGTTTCCATGCTGAGCTATTCCATTTACTATTAAATTTTAGAGTTGATTGCTGTTCTCTCTTTCCATTAATCTAGATAGTTTGATTGGCCAGTTGCTAGCTCTAGACTAAACTGTATTGATGTGGTAGCGTATCAGGTTGATATACATCACTGGTCAATCGGGAGTTATTTACTCAATTTTTCTTGACAAGAAAGAGGAGACAACTTTTATTAAGTTAGTACTGATATTGAAATGAAGATAAATGTTGAGAGTTGTCATCTCTACAATAATTTGAGCTGGACAACTTCATAAAAGCTACAGAGAGATAAAACAAAAGTTTTGATCATAACTCATCTGCTCAATCAAAGACTGCGTCTGTCATTTCAGTTGCCAGTCCGGCTCGTGTCGCATACCATCCATCGCCAGACTCTGACTCTGGTTACTGCAGACAGGCTCATGTGGCGAGGGCATTACATGTACTTTGAGTAGACATGCAATCTTGTGAAGTGGTAGCTAATGATACTTTTGAATCTCCTTCAGATTCAATAAAAGGTTTTTAATAGACAAATTACAATACAACAGATACTTGACACCATCTACTCTGTTTGCAGAGGGACCAGGTAAGAGACAAACAGACATCTACAACTACCTCCACCATCCAGTCTACTACAACTACCTCCACCATCCAGTCTACTACAACTACAGGTATGTACGAGTGTAACGGGTGAGAGATTTAGACAACGCGCATCATTCATCCATTTTCTACTGTCAGTTTTTTATCAACCAATGATACAAAGTTATTCACAACCTTTCACTTGGTGAACTGCTCTGTTGTATTAGCAAAGCAGCACTCACTTTTGGCAGGCATCCAAAACACGCTACAAACATGTGCGTGCCTTTCCCTTTCATTAATTCAAGGATGTCAAATAGTTTCATTATATGACTGCTGACTGTTACAAACCAAAGCCATCCCAAGCCTAATGACTGACTACTAGGGTTTGACTTGCTTGAACATCTCTCCTTCATAGAATAATAATTTTGTTCTTTCAGAACAGCAGTGCTTGAGTTGGCAATGTGTGTGTGTGCCTGTGTATGCGTGAGCAATGCTCCACCAAGACTGTGGTTCACTGATTTTGGTAGAGAGTTCAAGGTCATTACTGTGTCCATGTAACTCGTGCTCTGTTGAAATTCCTCTATCAAAGGCTTAACTATAGGTTAAATACACAAAGATATGTTATAGTGCAAGTGTTTGTATCTCTAATATGAATGTTGCTCATTGTACATGATATATACCCAGATGGAAGCATTGCTGGTGCCAGCTCTTCACTTGTTGGATCTTCCACAGCTGCAGCTAGTTCACTCGTGTCTCAAGACTTTGTCTACTATGAGTATGTAGATGACCAAATATACAATGACAACTAGAAAGTCTCCTTCGCATTGGAGTTGTGCTCCCTTGGTTCAATGATCGTGAGTATATAAGGCATTTTTCAATGCGTTCACTTGACTTTTCATTTTAAAGAAAATACCTCTCTCTCAGTTGGTTACATAACTATACTAGAATAATTTTTTTGTGTACGACAAGTTTTATTATCAAAAAATATACCTGTTTGTCTCTAGCCATCATTCCATAACCAGTACTCTCTTGAGAAGGGTGTGGTTAAAGGGAGGGCCTGAAGGTGGGAATTCTCTTGTGTGTGTGGGGGGGGTGGGTGGGTGGGTTAGAGGAAATGTGTGGAATTTTATTGTATAGGGGATATCATGGAAAAGGTGGGGGCATTTTTGTGTTTGTAGTGTTATAAGGAGTGTGGGCTTTTCTTGTGTGGCGGTATTAAAGGGCTTAGGACTGGCTTTGCGAGACGCACTTTGTGTGTAGAGTTGTTCTCTCATCAATCATTGTAAAACTGTTGAGAAAACCTACTTGCGGCAACAAAAGTGCCAGAAGTTTATAGAGGTCTATGGAGGTCTATGACAATGCTGTCAACAAAAAGGGGCCATCTGCGAGCTGTAGTTCCATTATGATATTATATGACATATTCCAACAAGTAGATTGTAATATTTTAATTCTGTTTTCAATTTAAAACTACCTTCTAAAAATCCTAATTATTGTTATTTAATGTTTTTTGATTTTTTCTTCAAAAGATGACCAGTATTTCAGATTCAAATTATTCCCGTTGTAGTGAAAAAAAAGCAACATCAGAAATATAATTCTGGCATTGTTTTTTTTTATCTAATAAAATCGTAAAATTATACTTATGTTATTGTTTGATTAATGTTTCACTTGAAAACTTTTATATTAAAAAACCTTCCATCAGTTTTTGGATTTTGATCAAGAACACTGTCATGTGAACGCTTGTGTATACGTAGTAGTGAGCTTACCAAAAATGGAATAAATTGCCGACTTGAGAGAAGCACCTCCAAAAAAATTGAAACTTGTGCAATCAAAAAAGTCTCTGCACAATGCCAATATTTAAGAGGACCTACTTCTATACAAACCAGCCAAAATTTTAAAAACTCGCTTTATAGCTCTATATAACTTGTTGTGTCTCCAGGGAAAAGATGGTGTCTTGGTAAGTGCTGACCGCATCTATAGAAATCGTCTTTCCGGTGAGAGGTAATTTTTCTGAATGCTCTCCAAATTAGGCGTCCTGGGCCCTTGAACAGAAGGGTGGGGAGTTAGCCTTCATTGTGTGGGTGGTGTTGAGAAAAGACTGAGACCTTTTTTGTAGTTGTGTTAGTGGAAAATTGAAGGCCCTTCTTTTTTGGCCGGTGTTAAGGAAAGACTGAGGCCCCTGCAGAGCGTTGATTGGGTGGAGGAATGGGAAATGGAAGAAACAGAGTTTCGGCTTTTAAATCTCTGTCGCTAGACTTTTTACACCAATGACCTTCAACTTTCTCTGCTATACATTAGAGCAATGACTGTTCGAAGTCAAGCACCAATGGTCTATTATTACCTCATGATATACACTTGTATTATAAATAATTCTGGTATTTTTAACTTCTTGGTGGGGGATGAAATAAGAATTACCATTTTAACTTACGCTAATATATATAATAGTTGATGATATGAAAATTGTACATTGCTTAATATAAAACATTTTTCACCGAACGCTGAATGATTTAAAGGCTTGTAGTAAAATAAGGGGAGTTGTCTCTTCCCTCATTGGTGCCACCACTCAGGCTTCTTTCTCTGGCAGCAGAACTACTGCTAAAAAATGTGTGTGGAGACTTTGAAGTAGATTGGAGGCGGTAAGGAAATGAGAGTCAGGGTTGCAAAGAGGTTGGGGGAAGTGAAGGCTCTACTAGGTAGCTATTACCTGTCATCACCGAGGTCAAATTACCTGCGCAGTGTTAAAATTTAAAAATGCTGATCTCTGACTTTTCTCAGCTCCTACTAGTAATGTATTATTCAGCAATCGTTTATATAGTTAATTGATTTGCTCCATGTCTGTTGATCTACGTCTATGTTGGTAAAGTTGCGTAGATGCTATAAAAAGATTATGGCGATTGCTTTTGGTTAAAAAGCCATGTGCTTATGCAAACCTTTCAAACCATTTCAAAATTGTTTAGATTATTTTAAAACAGTTCAGACTATTTCAAAATAGTTCTTAAAGTCTGTAGACGGTTAATATTATTTGTAAAGTGTTCATACGTTTTGTAATTTTGTAAACCATCTGATTCATATCTAAATTGTTTGAATTATTTACAAAACAGCCATAAGCTTTGTAAAAGTTATGATTGTTTGACGGGAAATACAGTTTTGTTGCACGAAATCCCACAACTGCTAAGGCTGACATTTTTTTACAATCAAATAGCCCATTTTTATATATAGTTTCTTAGGCTATTTTACTACAATTACCCAATTATTTTCTATGTAGAAGATGCTTTGCAAATCGTTCAGACTATTTCAAACTGTTTATACGCATTGAAAGTGAAAGTGTCTAACATTATGAGCAGCCATAGTATCCTAGACTGTTTCCTTTTTGTGGTTGAATGAAGGTTTGTCAATCATTATACTGGGTGGAAAACAACTGTTATGTCAAAATCAATTTGTTCTTTCGTAATTATTTGTTACAAAAGGTAGATTTACCCAGTATGTGATAGAAAATATTAGAATACTAAAACTGCCATCTTAATGCAACGCTTTTTATAGGAAATATATTTAAATTAAAATAAATGGATTTTTCTCAAACTTAAAAAACAACGAATTGTTTTCCCTGATCGTTTTTCAGTTGTTCTTGAACTGAAATTTCTCTTCATCAGTTTTTGTTGCTATTTCTCATTGATGTGTAGTTAAAAATATCTGGGACTAGAGGAAACAATAGAACATAGACTGGTACAAAGAGGGCAGGAAGTGGAATGGACAATCTCCATAAAAAATCCCAGCGGATTTTCACCAAAATTAGTCCTCACCAGCTCACTTGTATTCCTTTAGTGCAGATGTACTAACATAGCAGACACAACTAACATGTAAAACAATTCACTTTACTCTTTCTGACTGTTTTAGGTGGAGTTAGCCTGAGATCTTACCTGAGACAACTCAAGCATTGTAAGTGTGAGGGCTGATACTTGTACACAGTGGGATTGTCACATACTACTTGTATACATCGTACACTCCATTCATAGATATACTCTGTCTATATACTAACATATATATATTGTTCTCTGTTACTTTCACTCGGCTAGCTGGCTTGTATTATCTTTTATAGCTGTTATTTCACTCTTAGAGTTGTCTTCTCTCTCCTGTGTTTCACTATTTTATACCTTGTGTGTATCAGCTCTGTTGTTTGTTTGAGCTTTTGGTTATTGCTTACTGGGTGAGTAATCTGCTCGTGACCCACAATGCTTTGCAGATGTCTTGGGTGTATATTTATATTTGGCTGACATCTTGATTTCTGTCTGTCAAACACCACAGTTTTGTGTGCTGTTCAATAACTCCAGCCTGGTTTGATCAATTTATCTTTGAT
Source organism: Cryptosula pallasiana (assembly GCA_945261195.1). Taxonomy (NCBI): domain Eukaryota; kingdom Metazoa; phylum Bryozoa; class Gymnolaemata; order Cheilostomatida; family Cryptosulidae; genus Cryptosula; species Cryptosula pallasiana. The sequence continues at coordinate 24,061,751 of OX183130.1, forward strand.
TTGCTTTTTTACATTTAGTTTTACACAACAATTGCCCTTTCCATGCCTTACTACAATCACTTCTCTAACAATATTGTAATGCTTATGTAAGTTTTATCTTATGCCTGGTTGATAGAATAAAATAGCTGCTAGTAAACAAAAGTTTTTGCCATTCTTTAAAACATTTTGTCAACAGCCCAAGAACTAAACAGGAAGTTACCTGATACTGTAAAGGACTTGTGCACAGAGCTCTACTGAGTCACAACTGTTTTAACTTCCAACTAAAATGCTCAGGCTATAATTACTTTGACTGGCTCAGAGCCGTCTGTACTAATCTGGGTAGAATTAGTACAACTACGGTGAATTCCCGTGTTGGAATTGCAGGCTGATCAGACGGGATTCTAGCAAAATAATGTACTTTACTTCCTATCTCTACACTAGGGCTTACAGCAAACAAGTGTTTACACTAGCAGTCCAGAGCAAACTCTGATAAATATTGTGGGAGAATTTGCTGGCGAGCTGAGCTCAATAAATGAGACAGTTGTAGCTGACCATAATCGCTAGTGAAGAACTATACAAAGGTTATCAGTTGTCTCCCCCAAACAGTACCAAGAGTAGACAACTCTAGACAATTTGAACAAATGATATCAAAGGTCGGACAGGAGTCCGCCCCTATTCTTGTTAAAGACCAATGAGACTGTGAATAAGCGCTATGCTTAAGTGATTTACTCTTATTATCATGTAACCTGATTGGTTCTGTATTATATTGTATATACCATACTTTTGTATAAATATGAGGGACTGAGCCAGAGAGCTCAGTTTTATTCCTTGCAATAAAGCTCAAGCTTCAAGACTAGTCTTGTTGATGCCCTATATAGGGAGTTGCAGAATAATAAATAGACAAGAAGATTAGCAGTTGTGGCCAAGTAGCAGCAAAAAGCACTACATTGGTGGCAGCGGTGGGATATTGCATTCAATACCCACAAGGTCACAACTGCTCAAAGAGACAACCACGCTACCAAGCTAACCATTACGGAGAAGCATGGCTACCAGGAGAACAAGAAATGCAGCTGCCCAGCCAGCTGCTCAGACAGCGGTACAGCAAGCAGGACAGCCAGCTGCTCAGACAGCTGTACAGCAAGCAGGAGAGCCAGCTGCTCAGACAGCTACACAGCAAGCAGCCCAGCCGGTTGCTCAGACAGCTACACAGCAAGCAGCCCAGCCGGTTGCTCAAGCAGCTACACAGCAAGCAGTAGAGCCAGCAGCTCAGATAGCTGCACAACAAGCCATTCAACCGGCACAGCATGCTGCTCAACCAGGCATACAGCCTGCAATACTGCAAGCTGCTCAACCAGTCATACAGCCTGCAATACAGCAAGCTGTTCAACCAGCTAATCAGCAAGCCATTCAACCGGCACAGCAAGCTGCTCAACCAGGCATACAGCCTGCAATACAGCAAGCTGCTCAACCAGTCATACAGCCTGCAATACAGCAAGCTGTTCAACCAGCTAATCAGCAAGCCATTCAACCGGCACAGCAAGCTGCTCAACCAGGCATACAGCCTGCAATACTGCAAGCTGCTCAACCAGGCATACAGCCTGCAATACTGCAAGCTGCTCAACCAGTCATACAGCCTGCAATACAGCAAGCTGTTCAACCAGCTAATCAGCAAGCCATTCAACCGGCACAGCAAGCTGCTCAACCAGGCATACAGCCTGCAATACTGCAAGCTGCTCAACCAGGCATACAGCCTGCAATACTGCAAGCTGCTCAACCAGGCATACAGCCTGCAATACTGCAAGCTGCTCAACCAGTCATACAGCCTGCAATACAGCAAGCTGTTCAACCAGCTAATCAGCAAGCCATTCAACCGGCACAGCAAGCTGCTCAACCAGGCATACAGCCTGCAATACTGCAAGCTGCTCAACCAGTCATACAGCCTGCAATACAGCAAGCTGTTCAACCAGCTAATCAGCAAGCCATTCAACCGACACAGCAAGCTGCTCAACCAGTCATACAGCCTGCAATACTGCAAGCTGCTCAACCAGGCATACAGCCTGCAATACTGCAAGCTGCTCAACCAGTCATACAGCCTGCAATACAGCAAGCTGTTCAACCAGCTAATCAGCAAGCCATTCAACCGGCACAGCAAGCTGCTCAACCAGTCATACAGCCTGCAATACAGCAAGCTGTTCAACCAGCTAATCAGCAAGCCATTCAACCGGCGCAGCAAGCTGCTCGACTAGTACAGCCAGCCATTCAGCTGGCAGCACAACCAGCCGTTGACCCAATTCAACTGTTGACACAAGCGCTGCAAGGCGCCACTCAACACCGTGCTGCGCAGACTGCCTTTAAAGTACCGAAGTTTGAAGGGTCAGGGGACGTGGAATATTTTATTGCACGTTTCACAGAAGTTGCCGATGCCAATGACTGGGGACACAACACCACACTCCTGCATTTAAGAGAGGCTCTCAGAGGAGACGCTCTGGAGTGTGGCAAGCCTAGTAATGTACAGAGAGTATACACTGCTCTTAGGGCCCGTTTTGGCCTGACGGCCAGAGAAGCACTAGCCAAGCTGTCCAGCATGCGTCGGTCACACAAAACAACTTTACAAGAACACGCCAACGAGGTGCAACGCCTCGTGAATGTGGCGTACGATGATTTGCCACCCCGTCGGGTGGAAAGGATGGTGCTAGATACTTTTTCTAGCACTCTGGGAAATGCTGCCATACAACGCCACCTCCTCGCAGTTCAACCACAAACCATAGAGGATGCAGTCAGAAGCGGCAGTGAATACTTACAGATCAAGTCATTCCCAGAAGAGAGACCCAACAGGGTTCGTATGGTGGACGGTGAGGAAGAAGAAGAGGGTGAGCTACAAACCGCTCAACCAACCTCACCCCCAGTTGCTCAAGTCAAAGAATGTACGGAACAAAACATGTTGATGACGATAATGAAGACTGTACAAGGATTGTTGGAGGAGATCAAAACACAGAAGCACACTCCACCTACCCCCCAGACAGACAAGGAGGAGCTGGTCCCACCAAGTTGCTGGGGCTGTGGGAAGCAAGGACACTACCGCAGTGGCTGCCCCTCCAAGCCACGGAGCGGTAAGCCCAAGCAGACCAACAAACAGCCGGGAAACGGAAAAGACCCGGTGCAGTAACTCCAACTGCTAGCCAACCACGGGCAACCCGGAGATATGACAAGACAATTCAGCGCTTGGAACAACACAATCCTGTAGATGGCCAACCTACAACACTGACCACACCAGTGGCCACCCAACCCCACTGGGAAGTACCTACTTCCAACCTTCGCAGCGTTACAAGAGGCATACGAACTAGAGGCAAGCCCAGAGCTATGTGACCAACCACACGAGCATATACAGTTGGCAAAGCCTGCTACCTCAACTGAACTGCGTACCCAACCCAAGCAAAGCTCCAAACAAACAACTCCTAAAGTACGATCAGCCGATATAACGGAGGAACCCCTCGAACGCCCCTATACGGCGAGCTACTTTCTGCCGGGCAAGTTGGAAGGGAAAGCAATCTCTATCCTAGTAGATACAGGCTGTACTACTAATTTGTTGTCTCAACACACCTTTCGGCGACTTTCATCTGCTACTAGGCAAACCTTGCAAGAGAGTGACACGCACGGACTCATGGCCGACGGCTCCCGCATCCCCTTTTACGGCACGATTCGGCTTCCTCTTAGGCTCAGAGATGTCAAGACTGAAGTTACGTTTGTAGTTAGCCACATAAGTGAAGATGCAATTGTTGGGATGCCTTTCCTACAGTCACACCAGTGTCAGCTCAAATTCGATGAAGCCATAATTTTTCTGGATGGGCAGGAACTTGCATGTACTGATAAGCATGGCAGAATGATGGTCAGTCAAGTGCTAGTACTCAGGGACGCCCAACTCCCACCATGCTCAGAAGCCATGCTGTGGTGTAAGCTGAACAACTCAAACCACCCTCCACTGGGGCTGATAGAGGGGCGGACAGATGGACCACCTTTGGCAGCTAGCTTAAACCACCCAGATGAGCAGGGCAGAATTCTAGTACGATGTCTGAACCCCACGGACCAACCTGTACAATTAAAGGCAGGAAAAAAGGTGGGAAAGTACCTGGCTGTCTCACCAGATGAATGCATGGATAAAGATCCACCAGCCGAGAGAGCACCTTCACGTGGCACGACAGTACTTACCCACCCGGTGCCAGAACACCTGCAAGAAGTCTATGACGCAGCATTGCCGAACTGCAAGAATCAGGAAGAAGCCCAACAGCTAGCACAGCTGTTGGGACAATATCAAACAGTTTTCAGCAAAGGAGAACAAGACATGAGTCGCACAAACCTCGTAGCTCACAGCATCCCCTTACTGCCCGGCACCAAGCCCATAAGACAACCCCCACATCGCCTGGGTCCTCAAAAAGAAGAGGAGGCAGAAAGACAGGTGACCCAATTATTGAAGAGAGGTTTGATCGAACCAGCCTCAGGGGCCTGGAGCTCGCCAGTGGTGCTGGTGAAGAAAAAAGATGGAAGCTGGCTATTCTGTATTGATTACAGAAAGCTGAATGCCGTGACCCACGTGGATGCATACCCACTGCCTCGGATCGACGAGAGTTTAGACGCACTCTCAGGTAGTAAATATTTTACTACACTGGACCTGGTCAGTGGCTACTGGCAGGTGCCGCTAGATGAAGACGCCAGAGAGAAGTCCTCTTTTGCCACCAGAACCGGACTGTGGCGATGGAAGGTGCTGCCTTTTGGGCTGACCTCAGCTCCTGCCACATTCCAACGTCTCATGGAAAAGGTGCTGCACGGACTCCATTGGCAAACGCTTCTCCTATACCTGGACGACATTATTGTCATTGCTCCAGACTTTCAGACTCATCTACACAGACTGGCAGAGGTGCTACAACGACTCCAACATGCCGGCTTGAAACTCAAGCCGGAGAAGTGTGAGCTGTTACAGTCACAAGTCTAATACCTAGGCTATGTGGTCAGCGAGAAAGGGGTAGCCACCGACCCAGCTATAGTGGAAGCAGTTAAAGGCTGGAGACCTCCGAAGGACCTAAAAAGCCTTCAAGCATTCCTTGGAACTGTAGGCTATTATAGACAGTTTATTCCCGACTTCGCTACAGTCGCCAAACCACTAACCAGATTAACCAGCAAGGAAGCCACTTGGGAGTGGGACACTGACCAACAGAGAGCGTTCCAGCAACTCAAACATAGCCTGCTTACAGCACCCATTCTGGGCTACCCAGAGGCCAAAGGAACCTACATCTTGGACACTGATGCAAGTCAAGATGGCCTGGGAGCAGTGTTATCACAAGAGCAAGGAGGACGAGAGCGAGTTATCTCGTACTACAGCAAAACATTGGGTCCAGCCGAACGCAATTACTGCGTCACAAGAAAGGAACTGCGTGCTGTTGTTAAAGCTGTTAAGCATTACCGCCCATACCTGTACGGGCAGAAATTCAGACTGCGCACTGACCATGCCTCGCTCTTGTGGCTGTGTCAAAAAAAGGAGCCAACCAGCCAGGTGGCTCGCTGGCTAGAGATCTTGTCAGAGTTCACCTACACTCTGGAGCACAGGAGTGGGTCGCAGCACGGCAACGCAGACGGCCTCAGCAGGCGTTGTGCTACTGATTGCCGACAGTGCACCCACATCCAAAATAGAGATGGTGGACCTACCAAGGCAGAAGTAGCTGAGGATGCAAGGGTAAACTTTCCATTGACAGGAACACCCCTATACGGCACCACCACTGATGGAGCCCAGGTCGCAGCTGTGAGCAGAAGCAATGCTGCACCCGCTGACAAAGACCTGGCTAAAGCACAAAAGGAGGGCAATCATCCCACAGCAGTTATCTATGCAGCCGTAGAGAGTGGGACCCTGTTGACTAAGGAGCAACTGGAGTTGGGTTGTCGGGAACTCAGACAGTTGAGCGCACGTCAACCATCACTCCGCATAAGGGCTGATGGCGTGCTGGAAGTTCATATAGTGGTTGGCAATAGAGCCCGTTGGTGTGCCATCTGCCCACCCAGCCTTCGAGGAACTGTGATGTGGCAGACCCACTCACTAGCCCATGCAGGCATAAAAAAGACCACCAAGCGACTACAGTTGACCTGGTACTGGCCAGGAATGAATGCAGATGCGCGCCGGTTGGTTGCAAGCTGCGAAGTTTGCCAGCGTGCAAAAAGTGGTGGCACGAAGCCCAACCCTGCCAGACAGCGAATGTATGCTGGTCGCCCTTGGCAAAAGCTGGCTGTCGATCTGGTTGGGCCCCTGCCTGAAACCGACAAAGGAAATGTGTGGATACTAGTGCTCACAGACCATTTTACCCGATGGCAGGATGCGCTAGCTATTCCTGATGCAACTACGCCAGTGGTGGCTGCAGCTCTCGATGAGAGAATATTTTGTTACTTTGGCATCCCTGAACAAATCCACACAGACCAGGGTGCACAATTTGAGTCAGGTCTGATGAAAGAGCTGTGCACCCTGTGGAATGTTGAAAAGACCCGAACAACACCCTATCACCCCCAAGCCAATGGAGTGGTCGAGAGAAATAATCGAGTGCTTGGTGACTCACTACGTTCTCTGTTACTAACAAGGAGGCCTGAAGAATGGGACTTGGTGCTACCTCAACTCATGAGGGCATTCAGGGCTACTCCTCATTCAGTGACGGATGAAACACCCAACTACCTAATGTTGGGAAAAGAACTCAGACTCCCAGACCAAATTGATTACCATCCACCACTTACTGACCATATGCCAGTACACCAATATGCGCAGAACTTGAAAGAGCGTCTAGAGTCAGTACATGACACGTTAAGAGAGACGCAGAGACAAATCAGGAATGAAGAGGGGGAGGAGCCAACCCTTTTTGCTGTCGGAGACCAAGTCTGGCTCGAAAACAGAAGGAGGCGCAAGGGTGAAAATCCCAAGCTACAGCCAAAGTTTGTGGGCCCATTTACGGTGGAAGAAGCATATTCCAATCACACCTACTTGATCGCACGCCATGGACAGTCATCAATACAGAATGGATCACGCTTGAAGCCATACAAGAGCTGCCCGGATCCCAGAGGGCAGGCCCCTGCTGCCGTAGAACCCAACAGGCGTCCCAACATGAGAGGAGCGGTAGCCCGGCGCCCCAAAGCAGCCCGTTCGGCTAAACCAGCAGAGCCTACTGCTGAATTATTGGCACCGGCACCCCAGCTAACAGAACCAATAGTGGACAATCCTTCCCTGCAGGGAGAGGAAGTCACCACCAACCTCCCCTGCAAACTATATGAAGGTGGACCAGATATTCTACCAGCTATAGGTGAAAACGGTGCAGCAAGCGCTACACCCCTGCTGGCTACACCACTGACAGTCCAAGGGCATTGCCCTGTTGCAGGTGAAGAAGAAAGGGGATTACCCAAAAGAAATACAGGACCACCCATAAGATATGGCCAGGCTGTTTGCCATCAAGTAGAGAGGCACCTTCATGACAATGATGCAAGGTCACAATGGCAGACCGCTAGAAAACACACCTCACAAGAGAAAAGATTTATGCTAGCCAGAGAACCACTGGGAGGAGCACAGCCATTCTTGGTGTTAAATGAGCCTACGAGAGCCACTCATCCACCCAATATACAACCTGAGACCAGAAAAAAAGCTGGCAAATCTTTCCAGAATTCACAAATGCTTCCAGTAGGTCATGCTAGACAGACGATGGGTCAACAGTTTGCAGACTGGTGTGCAGTAGTGAGCAAGTTCGCTCGTACACAGCAGCCTGAGGTAACCACACCTAATCCAACTGCTCTTCTAACTACAAACAACATGGCTACAAACTACTCTGAAAAGGATTCATCTGAGGTAGATGAAGAGGCGCTCCTACAGGAGAATCTAGACAGTTTCGACCCTATCCTATCGGAAGAGGAAGAAGCGTTGTTGTCCACACCTGTGAAAGGTGCACCTAAAGGGGGGCAGACAGAGATGGTTGATCAAGAACGACCATCTAACGTTGCAGAAAACCACACTGAAAGCAGAGAAGAAAAGAGTAAGGCTAATGGTGATGAGTGTGACTATTATAGTAATTGGACGATAGCCAATAGAAGTAGCAATGACCCACTGGCTCTTAAGAGCAGGGTGCCCTCACCCACATTCTTTGAGGACTTTCCTCCGCTTCCTACGGGGAGAGCTGCAGTAAAAAATGACAGCAAAAGCGCTATTGAAAGTAAAACTTTGTATAGCCAATGCCACCTAAGGTTCCAGAACCCCCCGGGCCAGGCAGGAGTTGCCCCGGGCCGGAGACACCCAACAGAGCCATCTAGCTTGTGTATACCTGCCCAAAGACTTACAAGAGGGTTTAAAACCATACCATCAGTGTACCAATAGAACCACTGGCAGTGAGGGCTGTACAATCTCTATGTTGTAACACCACCTCTCTGAATGATGCAGATCTCATCCCAAGCTGGGATGAGAGATATCCGCATTTAGGCTATACTGTTGCAGACAAACAACTGGGCATTGGTTGTATGCTTTTAGGAAAAGAAAGGCGGAGCCGATCAAAGGTAACTACTCAACCTAAACTGTCCGTAGGAGTAGTAAAAGACAGCAAGAAAAGTTTGGTGGGGGAACCACCAGCAAATGCTATATTATTGTTATTAGAGACCACAGCCTCTAATGGGGCGGAGTATGTGGGAGAATTTGCTGGCGAGCCGAGCTCAATAAATGAGACAGTTGTAGCTGACCATAATCGCCTAGTGAAGAACTATACAAAGGTTATCAGTTGTCTGCCCCAAACAGTACCAAGAGTAGACAACTCTAGACAATTTGAACAAATGATATCAAAGGGTCAAAGGTCGGACAGGAGTCCGCCCCTATTCTTGTTAAAGACCAATGAGACTGTGAATAAGCGCTATGCTTAAGTGATTTACTCTTTGTTTCATTATTATCATGTAACCTGATTGGTTCTGTATTATATTGTATATACCATACTTTTGTATAAATATGAGGGACTGAGCCAGAGAGCTCAGTTTTATTCCTTGCAATAAAGCTCAAGCTTCAAGACTAGTCTTGTTGATGCCCTATATAGGGAGTTGCAGAATAATAAATAGACAAGCAGATTAGCAGTTGTGGCCAAGTAGCAGCAAAAAGCACTACAATATGTCAATAAATGCAATGTTTAATAATCAAATTATGCTAATGAGCAATTGAATTACACTCAGTCATTGGCTAAAATATTTCTGTCCAAAGAACAAATAAAATCTTTTATCAATACTGTAGTAGTTTTCGCTCTTACTACCTGGACACAACTGCTTTTCGTGTAGGCTAGTGCAACTTGCTTCCCTACTCTGCTCTATGAACGTGGCGGCGGACACAGAGTCCGTCTGCTGCCACCCTACCGACAGCCGACCCTGCTGTACACAAGCTCATACAGGGGCTTGCGTCCTGCCCTGTATGGCTTCCTACTGGGGTCTGACCGACCCTGTTCTGCTAACAGCTAACTGTTCTTCGGTATAAATACCGGTCTGCTAATACTGAAACTCCTTGTAAATGAAGAGAGAGAAGTGTTTGTGTCCAAAGATTTATTACCAACTGAACTAAACTGGCCATTACACAGCTTTTTATCAAATACAGAACATATAACAGATAATGTGCAGCCAATACAGTAATAGGAATCATTCATGCACAACATTAAGCAACCAATGATAAAGGGATAAAGTATATAGTCCAATCAGTGCTGGCAGTGGCTATTGCACTCCTCCTCCTTGATTGGCACATAGGCGGAGTCTTTTCCTTCTGCCTAACAGTGGTCTCTGTTAGCATTGATTACCCCTATACTTGTCCAAACCTGTTTGCACTGCATCGCTTGACTGCACACTTACAAGTGCATACTGCTGACTAGCTATGCAGCTAACGCTGGTCACCAACAAATACTCCCGCAGTACATCAGTTTGTGCTTCTTCTCCAGGAATTGATGAGCACCCAATGGTCTTTAAAATCAACAGGCTCAAGGTATTTCATTTTTACTAGCGGTACCAATTCTATTGAAGCGTTTTGCTTTCACTTCATCATTAAATCCTCCATTGAGTTGGGATACAAGGGTGGCGTGTTTGCTTTTTCCTCTGCTAGCTTATCATTCCTAATCCTTTTATTTTTTCAACCGTTGATTTCCTAACCACGCTAGCGATATCATTTGCGCTTGTCTGCAACTGATTATACTGAGCGGTCGACAGAGTTATTGATCCATTTATAATACCTTCAGTGCACCACATCCAAATCAAAATCAGATAATTTTCCACATTAGCTATTACAGACTTATGAGTTGAAACAGACGCTTTGTTGATTGACAACAGCACCGCCGCTTTTGTTTTCAGCTTTTGGTGGAAAGCCTTAGTTATTGTACTAACATGTTATACATCCAATTATAATTCTATGTGGGATGAGCTGATCAGTATTTTTATTTATATGCTTTCACTTGGGCACGTATGACATTATAAGGTCATCCAAGACAAAGTTTCTCAATAGTCTGTGACGATCGTTTGTTTGCTCAGTTGTATCTATTAGTAGAAACTAATAAGGTTTCTTCGTCGTTTGTTCAAAGGGTTCTTGTGCATATTTCGTTCTTCCAGGAGAGCATTGACGAGCCAAATAGTTAATGGAAGAAACCTCTCGAGGGTTTTTAAAAAGAACAAATAGTGACTATTCAAGGGAACATTAAACAAATTCTTTTCAGAAACAGATTCTGAACAATAAAAAAGACACTTATGTTCAAGTAATGGCTATGTTTTGTATACAAAGCATTGGCATCAGTTTTACCAGAAACTTCATCCATCCAGTTATTTCATTCAACAGTAAATATGTACTTGCAAAGACCTTTTAAGTGAAAAAGACTTCTGCCAATGGGAATCGTACATCGATCCTGGGAACAGCAGGAGACACCCTCAGCCATCAAGCTACAAACCCATGTTGCTGATGCAGATTTAATTTAGAACATCCCGACAACTATTTTGCGATAGCTTTTGTTTTACAAAAAGCAGCTCTTACAGGTGCCTAGATGCTTTTTGTTTTCTGGCCACCCAAGCACTTGCTTCACAACTGCCAATACAAACTTCACTTTTGTTACTTCACATACTCATGTTGAATTTGCTTATCTGTCCCTAATATATTTAATGCTAATCATTAGTAAATAAATCTCATGACAGACCATTTATGCGAAAAACAATTCCTCACCTGGGGTCAAACCCAATCCCTGTCAGCAGCAGGTCACAGTGTTAACCGCTGGGCCATCTCATAACGTGAAATGCTGTTGATAAACAGCTTAAGATAACAAGAAGGATGTATGACCTACATAAAAAGTTACTTGGGGTATTGACATCGCTAAGTACTTATCAAATGTTTTCAAATTTTATTTCAGAATTGTTTGATTTGTCACCTGGTTACTATTTCTGATAATAATTTGAAACGAAAAGAAATTTTCGCAGCGAAAACAGTACAAAACGAACATTTGTGTCACATGACGATTCCAGTGTAGGCTGTGACTCTTTCACCAAAGATCTGAAACTTGATGGAAAGTCATATGAAAGACAGTTACAATCCGATCGCAACCATGCAAAAATTATGCAATTCGGAGCAATGGTCTAAGAGTCACAGTTGTTTTTTTGTTTTGAAGACCATTTTCAAAATTGGAATAGCTGAGTTGACGGTAATGCGAGAAACTTGGAACATGAAATTTTTGAAAGATTAGGCATCAGGCTATGTGGCCTGATATTTTACTTGTTGCTGGCTAGTTCCATTCTGGTCTCGGAAACCAATGAAAAGTGCTGTTTTTATTGGGATTTTCCAAAATGAAAATGAAAAACTTGAAGTGTTTAGTGCGATCGCTTTGAAGTTCAAAATGGTACATTGTTACACTATGGCACATGTTTGCTGCAAAATTGAAGTCAATCGACGGGTTGGCTCTCTGATAGGAAGCTGTTTTATGCTTAAAAAAAGAGAATTTTATTAAAATCCAAGATGGCTGCTTCCGATCAACATGTTAACACTATTTCAGCATGACGAATCAAAAGGTAAGCAAAATGCACCATCTTTCAAAAATTGGTATTTTCCGTCAATCGGGCTACGTTTTTTCAGCTCCTTTGATGCTCTCAAAAACGATTGTTTAACTCTTTTTGCACTTCAATTGCGATGCTCTGGAATGTTCTGTAATTTTGTAAGCCAACTTACGTTTTGGCCCGATGCCTGTCGATTTCGTAGCAAAAAACTTTGTAGCTCCATCTATTACGGTTCTCGAGAAAAAGTGGCAACAGTTGCATAAAGTTTTCCGCGAAAGAAGAAAAGAAATAATACTAAAAGCACCAGCCCCTGCACGAGTTACAAGTGACTGCTCATATTACCTAATTGTTATGTAACCTGACAACACCTATATAGTTGCTGTACCTCTGAGACTGGTTGGGTTACCTGAGCAATGACTACCTTATCATAACAATAGGTTCAAACAAAACTAAATAATTGATGTACCAAAGACTGTTTCAGTACATAATGTTAGTTTATGAGACCGTCTCAGCTCTAGCAGTGACAACTCCTATCAAAGTGTGTGCACCAGTTAATAGATATGATGGTCAAGAACAAGGCAGCTCAAACTGCGGCTCTAGGAGAAAAATTGGTGCCCAGCAATTGATATTGCGGCCTCAGGGCCCTCGTTCTACAAAAATGGTTGTCAAAAACTTTTTGAGTCAACTGATGTCTAATTTTGGCACAACTGGCTTTCCTCATGAAAATTTTCAATGGTCAGTTATTCAGAGAAACGCTCATCGCCTTCATTGTTATGCAAGGCAGGAAAACAGGGTTGGCAGCTTTTTAGGCGTTGATTCAAACATGGAGAGACCTCAAGCAGGATCTTAAACAAATTTTAACTGTCACAGCAAAGGCTGGTGCACAGGCCATGGCACGACGGAGTCACGGACGGGTCGGGAGGATGAAAAACTCCTACCTCCACCTGCTTGATTTTCTTTGTGCTATTAAAAGAGTGTTTAGCATACTAAAATTCATAACAACTTCAAAGTTGTCATGAAAACCTCAACGAAACTTAAAACTTTCTGAAAGCAAACTCATCATTTTGACATGTAAGAGTTTTTGTTGGAGAGCTTTGACACTGAACAAAAGGATCTTCTAACATATAACAAGGTAAGATGGCTGAGTAAGACAATCTGTTAGCTAAGTTGTAGGTGATACAGAGAGCTTTGACACTGAATATAAGGATCTACTAACATATAACAAGGTAAGATGGCTGAGTAAGGCAATCTGTTAGCTAAGCTGTAGGTGATACAGAGAGCTTTGATACTGAACATAAGGATCTACTAACATATAACAAGGTAAGATGGCTGAATAAGGCAATCTGTTAGCTAAGCTGTGGGTGCTACAGAGAGCTTTGATACTGAACATAAGGATCTACTAACATATAACAAGGTAAGATGGCTGAGTAAGACAATCTGTTAGCTAAGCTGTAGGTGATACAGAGAGCTTTGATACTGAACATAAGGATCTACTAACATATAACAAGGTAAGATGGTTGAGTAAGACAAACTGTTAGCTAAGCTGTAGGTGATACAGAGAGCTTTGATACTGAACATAAGGATCTACTAACATATAACAAGGTAAGATGGCTGAGTAAGGCAATCTGTTAGCTAAGCTGTGGGTGATACAGATAGCTTTGACACTGAATATAAGTATCTACTAACATATAACAAGGTAAGATGACTGAGTAAGACAATCTGTTAGCTAAGCTGTAGGTGCTACAGAGAGAGTTTTTGTTGTTTCTGGATGAACATGAGATGGCAATGAGTTACGGAAGTTTTTCAATCAGCTGAGTACAACATAGGGTTCCCTATAGACTTCTTCAACTGCCTGAATGTTCTAAACCTGGAGAGGCAAGGATATGACAGATATTGGTGCCTTTCATCTCTGAATGGGTTTATCCAAAACTGGGATATCTCAACCAATATAGAGGATGTTATTGAAGGACTTTAGAAACTCAATGTCAAAGTGTAAACTCAATCTACTTGTTGGTTCAAGCAGTTGAGAGTACTAATGCCATTATTCTATTAGCAATCAAGTCTGTGAGTGTCTCAGTGAGTGGCAATTACAACTACTGAAGTGATATATAACACATTACAACTACAGAAGTGTTATGTAACACATTACAACTACTGAAGCGTTATGTAACACATTACAACTACTGAAGTGTTATGTAACACATTACAACTACTGAAGTGTTATGTAACACATTACAACTACTGAAATAGTTTTTATTCGATTGATTTGCTTTAAAAAACAGATTAAAAATTAACTTAATTTGCTATTGAGACATTTTGATGTTCCCATAAATAAAAACTGTAACACTGAAGCCTGCATTTTTGATGCGGATGTCCAACTGTGTTCGTATAATATTGTAAAGGTTTTACGTGCACTAGTTGTGAACGACCTTCACCGGACCACTGTTTACTATAGCTGGGGTAACCTACTGATGGCTTTTGGTAAGTCGGTAGCGTACCGGTAGCCTCAGGCACTAATCCGACCCGTGTTGTGGCTTCTACTGAACGCAGTATGTATAGCTCTGCCGACAACCGGTATTTAAACAATTACTTAGTCGATCCCTCATAGCACCGGATAATTACACTAACAATATGAGGATCAGTTATGCGTTATAATGAGATCCCTTTGTCTATCAATTCAGCTAAATCAGCCACTTACAGCAACAATTGACAATCTTTTCTACTTAGGCTTAACTTTGGTTATCTACTTCGGCGCTCAAGTGTGGTAGACTTGGACAATATCTAAGCATTCAGTTACTATCAAGGATATTGCGATTCACAAGCTTTATCCTACTTCACTAGTTGTTCAGCAAAGGAGATGGTTTCAGATTATAATAATAAATATATTCTCGAGTAAAGAGACAAAACTTACAATAGTAGTGAGAGATGTTTCGAAGCGCTAATAACAATCCTGGTACGTTTGACAAACGAATTACAATACACTCCAGTAAATGATTGCGAGGAACACAACGTTACACCGTGTTATAAATCCAATTATAATTCTATGTGGGATGAACTGATCAGTATTTTTATTTATATGCTTTCACTTGGGCATGTATGACATTATAAGGTCATCCAAGACAAAGTTTCTCAATAGTCTGTGACGATCGTTCGTTTGCTCAGTTGTATCTATTAGTAGAAACTAATAAGGTTTCTTCGTCGTTTGTTCAAAGGGTTCTTGTGCATATTTTGTTGTTCCAGCAAAGCATTGACGAGCTAGATAATTAATGGAAGAACCCTCTGGAGGGTTTTTAGAAATAACAAATAGAGACCAAATTGAAGAAATTCCTTTCAAACACAGATTCTGAATGATAAAAAAAGACACTTGTTTTCAAATTATGGCTATGTTTTGTATACAAAGCATTGGCATCAGCATTACCGGAAACGTCATCAATCAGATTATCAACCATCCGTTTTTCTCCATCTGAGAAAACCGGTTGTTACGTTTATATCCCATTGTAAAGCATCACTTCAGATACACCATCAAAGGCTCTTTGATATGCACCATAACAGTAATGTATTTCTAGTGGTGAAGGATAAGCTATAGTTTGACTAGCTTCAATGATCCTTAAACTCTATTGTGCTTTCGCAGATCCCATTGGTGCAGAGATCTTTGCTCTAAAAGGCAAATGCATCCTCACGTTAGATCCTTCAGCAGTACAAATTGAATGTTCTTCATCCGCTTATAGTTTCATTTATGGTTCAAATAGAAGAGCTTTTCAATTTTTTTCTAACTTTTTCTATCGAGCTTTCATAAGTAAAAAACTCAGTAACACATCTAAAAGTACACACAGAAAAACGTGGAAGAGTTTTAATCCTATTTCAATCAATTATTACTATCCTCAAACGTGATCACCTGAGCGATTGACATCCAATTAAACAGGGATTGACTTATTACTACTACCAGTGCACTGGTGAATAACCCATGCTCGATCACATTGGGATTAAATTTTGGTTTGAGTTAAACCCTGGTCACACGAGACCGAATTTCTGACGAAACTGTAAACGAAACTATTTTTTCAAGCCCAGCGAATTTGTTGCTCAGCAAACCGAGCGAATATTTCAGTTTTGTCGTGATCAAGCAATGCTAGGTTTGGGAAAATCGTCGGTTGTGATGCTTGCACGTGATTGGACAATTGAACCAGATAAGCTCATTAATTGGCTTATTTTCTGTATGCCGCTATTGGCTGATCTCCAATGTCAGGGTCATTCACAACGAACACATGGTTTCCATAGTAGCACATTTGTTTTTTAAAAAAATAATTATTTATTCTATTTTATTCATAATGAGTTTTAAATAAATGAAAAATAATAATAATAAATTATAATCTTACAATTTGAATAGTACTGGCTGATCAAACCTAACTATTTATTAAAGTAATCTAATTCAAACCTTGCTTCAATTAATTTCCATGCTTTTACATCACGCAGTAAAGTATGAGTAGACCCGCGCACAAAACACAATGCGCTGTCATTGGCTGAAACTAGAGATCGCTAGGTGTAACGAACTAATTATAGTTTTCGTGTGACCAGCCTAAACAAAACTTTATTCGTCGTGCTTCAGCGATCACCTAATAAAGTTTCCTTATAGTTTCGTTATAGGTCTCGTGTGAACAGGGCATTAGTCTCGCACGGATTAAAGACAAGAGCATACCTAATCACTGTATATGCAGATTGTTAGTCACAGGATGGTTAATAATTGGAGCATAGCTAGTCCAGTCGTTGATTAAAGTTAGGATCAATATTAATCTCCATTGAGTGCTATTGTGGTGGAATTTTGTGACTACTACCATTGCGCAAGGTCCCCCTGACAACTGCTGGGTGTCAGGCAAGCCTAAATAGAGCGTGGCACGGCCAGAACATAAGCAAGTCAGCCAGTAGAAACCCTACCGGCCCTGCGGCATTTACCGCCGGCCCTGCAGCATTCACTGCCGGCCCTGCAGAGGTACCACCGGCCCTGCAGCACACCCTGCCGGCCCTGCACTCCCGGCCCTGCAGTGCCACTACCAAATCTATACCGGGTCGGTGAGGAAAGAACTGCTATAGCCTGAGAACCTAAATTGATACATAAGGTGCAGGAGCCCGACTTTGCGACATAGCTGTCCTCAAACAAGACCAAAGCCAAGGACCACAAGCCATAAGGACCAGGAACTAGAGCTACTCATTGCACCATCATAAATCAGCAAGATTGACTGATAAGCTCCGCCCCCTACTTCTGGGCGCCTTGCATGTTTAACCCTATATTAACCAATGATTGTATCACATATTTATATCTCATGTTCTGATTAGTGTAAACACTTCCTGTCATTGCTGATTTGTTGCCCCTTTTTTGGGCATATGTTTTAATCCTGTTCTGCCTATAAAAGGCAGAACACTTCACTTGATTCTTTGTATTGTATTGGGATTCTGCTTGTGATTGAGCTAAGTAGCATAATACATTTACCCTTATTGTACATTGCTGGTTATGCTGTATAATAAAGTATGGTTTACTCAACAAGACATTGAGTTGTACGTTTGAGCCGTGGGCTCTGAGAACAGTTGTGGAGTCGGTATACTTCTCTGTTAGAAGTTGACCTCTGGAGCGAGGTGTTGTTGGTGAACGTTTGGTCGGCCCCCCAAAATCCACTACACTATGTCTGCACTGTTTTTTTTGCTCTCAGAGAGCAATTAATTATTTGAAGCGATTTAAATTGGAGTCAATCCTTTTGTACTGGATCTAGCTTGCAGAAACTGACAAAGCTTATTTCAGAATGTGACCGCAACTTGTATTGAGCAAGGAAACTGAAATCAACACACAAGCATTGAAAAGTAAATCCAGGTGTAACAATATAACTCTAACTAACGATATAGAAAAAAATATTCATGAAAATAACCACTGGCATGATTGAAAGATGAATAGAATAATATAGTCCATCACGGCATAGATCCACTGGGGTACACTCAGCGTGTGTGCATTAGATCCCAAATTTAAATTGGGAGATGAAGTCTAATTCTGATCTCTAATCTCCTAAAATGAGTGACTTTATCAGGCATCATTTCACAATGAGCAGGTATGCTTAAACAAAAACAAAACCGGCTGCAACAAACCTTGAGGAGTTGAAGCTGAAGAAAGGGCAACATCATAGTTGTTTTTTCATCACCTGCAATTTCTTGACTTCCTGTATATTCAATTTTTGTTTCAAGAAACACATCTTTAGTTGGTGACAGTTCTAAAATGCAGTAATATAATAGTAGTCACTTTTATTTGCAGTCCCTCTAGCTTTTATGTTGGTACGAATTGACCTATTTAAGAGCCACAATTTTCACACAAAAGCATCCGTTTCAGCAACAGTGACCGAAAGAGCAACGTCTAACGCGACTACTGGAGATCTCAGCAATAGGGTAAGAATTAATAAATAATTATTTTGCACTAGTTGAACTTCACTAGTTGCACTGTGGAGAAAGTGTACTCCTAGACCCTAACAAGTGTACCTTCAAGACTACAAAGTCTTTGGCGTTGAGCTAGCTGGCATTGTGTCAGAGAGACAACAAATGGGTTTCACTTTATTATTATCGAGCCTAGTCATGATTCAACTGAGTTATTTTAGGTTTTATTTTATTATGCTGTTTATATTCAAATAGTAATCATCATGGCTGAATGCTTTCAGTTTGATGTTTTAGGTTTTAATGGAATTGGTTGGTTGCAGGTACACACAGTTATTTATAGAATCATGGCTAGATGGATATTATTTACTTAAAAATAATACTTACTTTAAAATAAGAAGAAGGCTGCTTTTGAAAAAACGGGCGAGTCACAACAAATTTTTGATGAAGTTCAGCTTAACACTTGGCAATTGGCAGTATAGATTTTTAGTGCTCATGATTTAATAGTAGAACTTGTACTCAAACACTTCTAGTTGAAGTTTTGGATTTCAACTAAGAGTTAGTGTTTGCAGAAACATTCCCTTAATATTCTAGAATCAATAGCTAGATAAATACTATTTACCTAATATAAAAAGAACAACTACCTTAAAAAAGAAGTACATGAGTGGTTATACATTATTGTTTTATGGTAATATAAAGTTGTTATTCATCAATAACCTTTAAATGTGGGATTATATTAATCCTACTATCTTTTTTAATTGTAGAAGGGAGGAAATTGATGCAGGAATACAACCGGATTGGGATTTGCTTGCGAAAATCACATTGGGATCCGAATTCCAGTTGTTGAATACATTGATGAAATCAAGATTATTCATTAAAATGGTTGTGAGTAAAAACTATTTACTTTTCAACTTTCACGACTCTCTGAAAATACTGAAACCCTTAGTAATAGGTGAATTTTTATTTTTGATAATGATAATCATACCAGATTATAGAGTTTTTTGGGTACTGTACAGAGCGTATGACTGCGAGCTAATTGATTACATGCTAATCTTTTGTTGTAGCCAAAACTCCAATTATCTTGCAATGGATGTCGAAGAGAAAGACATACCTAAACCATTTCCAATCATTTCCAACCAATCAGAAACGGTTGGAAGGAAATCTCTTTTGATTTCAGAATACCCGATGAACAGGTTACTCAGATAGGATGTGTAAGGAAGATGTAGGAGAAGGCGTTGACGGAATAGTCGGAGATATTGATGCTATTGTGGAAGTTGTGGTTGAAGAAAACCAGGATGCTCCATCAATGGACAATAAAAATGCTAAACAAATGAAGATTGAAGAAGAAGATGACGAAGGAGACAAAAGACAACAATTGGATGCGTTAGGAGATGAAATACCTAGTCGAACAGCAATCCTAGGTTGATGATAGCAAGCCTTCACCTTTTTAACATGGAGAATGGGATTAGCTGATAGCCAGATATCGGGGAGCCAAACACGAACAGGGTAAACTTATAGACGTGTTGAATGTAAGACTTTGGGATGGAATTCCAAAAGATCAAGCCGATGTCTACCAAATTGACTATCATGCATCAGGAGCTTTGGAGTTGTTGAAAACAGTTTAGAGGCAATTGAGCTTGAGAGCAAAAGTAAACTGCAGCGCAGGTTGCAGTCTGGAGAACAAAAATGATGGTGAACTCCGCTATTTCCAGTCATCCTCCAACAATGCCACCGTGCATCCAAAAACTCGTTTGGTGGATCGCAAAAGACAGATCGACGAGTTTTTTACGGACATTGCTGCAGTTGACCACCACGCAAATAGTTTATGACAAAGCCCAATACGACTTGAAGACTGATGTTGATCACAAATGTTATTTCCACAAAAAAGGGAACAAGTCGAAACACCCACTATGAATCTACCCTCTCACATTCTAAACAACAGACACATACAAACCATATTGAAAAATCTCGATGAAGAATGAATCACCGATAGTCTTTGAATTTTTAGACGTTTGAATTTGCAAGAAAAACCTATGTTAATCCTAATATCAGCGTAACTATTATTGCTTCTCATTACAGAGTTACCACAACATTATCTATAGTTTTACTCCTGCCACCATCAACTGTTTATTTTTCACTCGTCGCTTTTATCTCCACATCTTCTTCTCTCAACATCTCGCCTATGAATGGTTTTATAATAAAGCAACAATTTCTTTTTATTTGTAACACAGTAAACAGAGAAGAAAATTACGCCAAGTACTAATACTGTACAGGAATTTAGGGTGGAGTGGTAGCTGTCACCTGTACAGCGGCCCACAGTACTAAGTGTCTACAAGCAGTGCAGTGTACGCCTCTACTTCGCCCAAGGTCAACAATCTAAACCGTCGAGTAGGATTTGCAGCGTTGTACGCCCGCGAGCAATACACAGTGAGGAGTTGTCACAACTCTCTCACTTTCCACTGATTTTCTATTCGGTGGAATAGATGCGTCAGGTCGAACTAGCAGTTCAAATAATCGTTCCAGTATCACTTGCCCGAGTGCAGTGTAAGCCGAATTGACTGAACACTTTCTACTGACTATTATTCTAGTTACTAGTCAACTGGTCCAAGAGCTATTCAACTGTCCAAGTTATTGTGCAAGTGTGTGAACTGGTCTGTTCATCTATCAGCGCAATCTGTGTGTGTGAGCTTACTTGTATGTTTTCTGCTTAGCCACTGGTGCGTTGCATAAGTGCTTTATGCAATAAGAATCAACAAGCAAGTGAGAGTGTAGGCTAACTATGATTTTATTATCATGATGCACGCATATTTATACAAACAAGATTATGTAATAGTGAGTGGCAGCACATAGAACAAAGCAGGCCACGCCTGTACAGCTGATTGGTAAATACAAGCCGATAGAACGCTACATAGAACAGGGGGGGGGCAGTCTCCATTGCATGGGTGACTGCCCAAGCACATGTGTACAAATAAGTGAAAATAAGCATGTAAATAATTATGTAAAAATAAGGGTAAATGTTCAACCTGTGGTAAATACAGTTAGAGTTCGACTTGGATATCATATAAGTAGAAGAGTAAATAATAAGTGTTACTGGGTCGACCCCATTCCTCCACAATACATCAGTCGAACAATCAAAACCATGATGAAAACCTTGGTATACACAACCGCTATACAATTAATACACAGAAAATAATACTGATCATAGCGCTATACAATGTCAAGCTGCACTGCATCATAAACTGGGAGTATCTACAACTGGTGCACCCAAAAGGGTACTCTACAGATTCTTATAGACACCTGGTGCAAATAAAAAGGCACTTGCAACCAGAAAACCATCTTGTTTTTTTTTGTAGATCAGCTCCTGTGATACTACTACCAAGGTTCAAATGCATTATTCCCAATACCAACATTAATCAAAACTGTGGTACAAACCCGGAGATTTAAACACAACAATTGACTTGCTGCACAGGAAAACACGTAGGAGTCAATATGGCTCAACAAAAAAATTAATGAGCCCATAAGAATCAAATTCTTAGCAATCAAAAATCATAACATCACCAATCTACAAACCGAGATTCTATAACTGGTGCACTTAAAAAGGTAACTAACACATTCGTTTGCTACCTGGTAAACAAAAAGTGCACTTTGGGACCAGGAGAATTTGATTGGCTCTTTTATTTCTTCTGGCATTTGCTCATATTATACTACTCACATGTTAGCTGTTAGAATAAGAAAAAGTCAATGGTACCAAGAAGCAGGAAGTTCATGTCCACACAGCAGTTTAAATCTGGAATCAAACTATCTCGTCATCTTTGGTATGAACCTCATAAAGGTGTTTATAAACATTCAGAGATTTGCTCTTACTAGATGAAAAAGTGAGTAGAGAATCCATGTGCCAAGAGTTGAAGACAGGAAAGATAAGAAAGTATCAATATACAGCGTGTATACAAGTGTGTGAAGTCAGGGAATAATAAATGATCAAGGGCCATTCACATGCCATTCACATGCCACTTACATGCCATTCACATGCCATTCACATGCCATTCACATGCCATTCACATGCCATGCACATGCCATTCACATGCCATTCACATGCCATTCACATGCCAAAGGGTGTCTAGATTGAACATCAAATCTGTGGTAATAACCTCAAAATAAAAACGTAAAGTGAACTTTTGTGATAAGCTAGACATAAGATTAAACATCACAAAAGTTACCCGAGATCTGCTTTTATTATACTACTCATATGCATGTGGTTAAAGGAATAAGCATACAAAATATTAATACCCGAAAATGGAACAACAAAAAGCCTATGATTATTTATATGTGGCACCAAGAAATGAGGGGCAGAGTTGCTGAATCAGCAGTCAATGTAAATGGGCTCCAACGTATTCTGGAAAAACTGGTAGATTCTTGATCTCTAGTAAGGCTTCGGTCTTAAAATATCAGCTTATAGAAAGGAAAAGAAAAATGACAAAAAAACCTTTCAAAATTTGTTCACGGCTGTTAAATGGCTTAAATGTGAGCTGTCTAGTGCATGCCTAGCTGTCTAGTGCATGCCTACCAATCCCCTCAGTTCCGGAGCTGGTGAATTTCATAACAATTCGACCAAGGGCTGTTATCAGTGGATAGCATTCATACTATGACCCGCTCAATAACAACCTTTATCAAATGACCTTAGGTTATCAACCTTGTCAGCTTGCCAAGTAGATTCAAACAAATGGAAAAGGGTTAAAAGCTTATAGCATGCCTCAGTACAAGTGTGCATAGCTGACTGAGACATAGCTTCTGCTCTGACAATCAGTAACAGGTGAGTGTCACGTACTGTGTGTGGTCTATCATTGACTGGTCACACACGCATTACTGTGATTAGTGAATGTTTGTATGTAAATAGGGAGAGTTCAGGGTTGACAGTTATATTGTTGTTTTTGTCAATACAAAAAATGGCCCCCTGGCTATTAAGCCGGGTTATAAGAGTTTTGCTCCATAAAAGAATGTTGGTTAGTATGTCATTGTTTTAAGCCAACCAACTAAGTTTGGCGGTGACAGCGCAGCCCCCAGACAAGCAAATGGGGGAAACCAGAGGAGCTCAAAGTTTATAGTTTTCAGTAGTAGACTACAAGACACCAACTGTATCTGAGTGTAAGCCCACATCGGAAATTAATGGTAACAAAATGAGACTGTCGATGTTTGATATAATGTTATGCTACAACAGCAGTGGATTGGGGTGAAGTGAAGGGAAAACTTAGCCTTTAGACAAAACCCTAACAAAAAAAACACAAAATATTTTCCATTGATGAAAGTTTTCATAAGAAAATGATATTATCTCGCAGCTCTCTATATTATGAGACCCCGTACAATCTATAGTCCGGGCAAACCAATGCAAATGAGAAAAGAATCTCTATGGTACTTGAAAAAGCACACAACTCTAATGACACCTGACAGATCCCACAACATTGATAATTGTCAGCGAACAAACATATTAACTGTTGTGCACAGCCTAAAAAATGCCTTTCTTTCAGACAAAACCCTTTTTTTGAAGAACAACAATTGAATTTTTTATACATCCCAAAGTTTTCTGCCTCATTCCAGTAGAAGAAATGACCATTTTTCAACAAGTTACCCCGCAGTAATGTACTCGTTATGCCTGTCATGTATTACAAATATCTAACTCGGTAATGCATCATTCTTTTCTTTCCTTATTCATCTATTTTTTTATTTATATGTTATTTGTTAATAGTTTACATTTTAAGCTGTTGTCTGCATGCAGTGAGACACCCAGACCTAGTGTATAGTGTGGTGGGAATTGGCATTACCATCGAGCGGACACTTCCACATAGCTGTCACTACTGTGAAGTGATTCGTAATCCTAGACGATAAGAAGATAATTCAGGGTCTCAATTTTTGAGGTTGAACTGACCCTATCCTAGATAACCAATTTATAAGCAGAAAATGGTGTACAGTTGTTTATTTGATATTGCAATGGCATCCATCATACCATCAACTAGTGATTCTGCAAAAATAGTTGTCCGTCCAGCCTAGCTGAAAACGCTGGTAAAGCAGGTGGCTTCATTAAACCTTGGCTGAAGAAGAAAGTAACTCCCCGCGGGCCGAGTTTCGGTGGAGGGATCAACTTTTACACTAGGTATATTAAATGATGGTATATTAATATATGGGGGCATGCCGAACCTATTAAAATATATTTCCATCATGCCTCCACATTTTATAACCGTTACCGAATGTTCCCACAAATGATTGTGTGATTTGGTGTTCACCAAGAAGCAACTAAGAAACTTCACAGCAGCAATAGGAGGTAGATCAATTGAAAAAACTCTCAAGAAGTTCAACTCTCGCTCATTTTCTTCCAGAGTTCATTAATGAGTACATATGTTTATTATCCATGACTCAGCAGTAAAAGTTAGGAACGATTAATCTGTTCTTATCAATTTTGATAACAGGGTCAAACTCTGAGTGCACAATGGTGTTCACTGGTTTATTCAAACATTTAGTGAACTTTGCCTCAAAACAAATGTTCCCTTTGTTTATTACGGAAAGGTAGTACGCTAGGTGCAGATCTGAACAAGGGTTTTGAAGGACAATATGGTTGCCCTGGATACAAAAGCCATTTTTGAGCACCAGGTGCTAGGAGAACCTATAGGGTATCTAGTTGTATGCAACAAGTGTTTATATCATCCGTTTTTATTAGATTGTAACATGATTTCTTATAGGACAATGTGGTCATGAGTCGTTTTATTCTATTCAACGCAATGAATAAAACGTCAGAATTTACAATTTCTTATAACACCATCTTCTTACTCATGCCTCTTCAAGCCTTTCTTCAAGCCTCCTATATGCTAGAGAATGCAAACCATCACAAATTTCCCTCCTACTTTGACCGAGCCGAAAAAAAAAAATGGGAAAAACAACAGTTCAGCATCCTAGTCAGCAAAAAGAAGGATGCAATGCGGTACATCTGATGGTAAGTTTTGTTTGTATTTTTAGCATTGCTGTGGCGTAAAATCTAAAGTAGTTTGTAGGCTGGCGTATGTGATGGTATGTGAAAGTGACGATAATTATTGAATGATTCCTGAGAGAGACTTCTATATGCCTTGTAAGAGATGAGCTCAACATTAACATTGAACATTACAGCTTCGTTTCAGATATTGGTTCTGATGAGACTCCAGTTATTATACATGCTTTATTTTTAAGAATTACTAAATATTGTGTAACTCTGAATTTTGTAATGAGTTGATTTGTTACGGAAAACATAGTCACAATATAAAATTTACTTTATCAAATCACTCCACAGAGTGGTTCTTTGTACGTGTACTCTATCTATTCCTTTTAGTGTATTGTATCACGTAAACTCGCAGTTAAGATAAGTCTGTAGGAATCTTGTTTACAGGTGATCTCTCATTTCGCCATATTCTATAGCTAGCAGGCTTTTCACAATTTCATCCTTGGTCCATTCTTTACTTTTCAGGTGACAAAATTAGATGTAACAATTGTCGCATACAGTTGAAAGGAAATTATTCAGCCGCGTCTCATTACTCATCATCGACACCTCTTCTTTCTGTGTTTTCAACAACCACCACACAACGAAGTCGAAAGTTATGAAGCATCCAAATGAGTAAAAAAAATCCACGCCGTAATCATCCGCATACACCCCCAGCCAATGTATTACAGACTGTTGGGAATAATAAGTGTTGAACAGGAAGCAGCCTGTCGGGAAATTGTAAATTTGCGTCAAAAACAGATTTTTGGCTACGACTTGGATCCAATCAGTATGACCGATAACATCCGAAGGTAATAACGACCAAATCTACACGGCGTTCATCTTTTATTTGCCGTTTAGAGCCCTACATCACCGACAACCGAGCATTGAAAAATGTTGTCCATCTCCTTACACTGTCCTTCACAAAGTAGGCAACCGGGAACGAACCTTCAGCTGTGCCGGTGCTAAACTGAATTTCCAAGCTCTTTGTGACATTTTTCATTGAGTAAAATCCTTCTTTGGCAAAAAAACCAGTCAAGTTGAATCAGTAAATCGTAATCCCATTTAGATATTGTTCTCTTGTAATGCCTATACTTTCACGATTGAACAAGCAACCAAAAATTTATTTGGTATAATTTGGCTCATATCTCTTTCCAATCGGGCAATCGTTGACTTTAAATAAATCTCCAATTTTACCCGGTAACTTTTTCATGGTGGCACTGGTCTCAAGAAGCTGTAAGAAGTATGCCCCCGATCTGCAATTGTTGGCGTAATTGAAAATTTTACCTTCTATAGACATTTTCACGTCCTTGAACAGCAATAAAGGGAGTCTCCCATCCACTAGAGTGCATTATGATCATTGCCGGTAATATCAGTCCAGTCGCCTTAGACAACCTCCGCTTTGATCTGCAAAAACCAGTTATAAAGATTCATGCAATACTAGTTACTGCTGGTCATGTACAATTTGACCCGGCTGTAAGAATCCAACCGGTCAGTCTGATGATGATGTATTTGGACTTCTCTACGAAAATGTATGTATGCTCTACCGTGAGCATGTCCGGTGTAGGAAATATATTGTAGGGAGAACCCTCCAATCTGTCACCAATCGCACCATTTAGACTTGCCATCTTTTTCAATTGATGATCGCTCAAAGCGATAACATGTTAGCAAGTCAGATTTCACCCAGTTGAGTCTTCATAGACGATCCGCTGGCTAAAATATCAAATGGATGCGCTTACCAAAACTTCTCCTCTTAGGATCCAATTTCCTACTCCTCTTGATGAGGTTGGACACATTGCACTAAGGACTTCCCTCCCGAGATTGCCGAGCTCCACCAACCTTCTTTTTTTGCAGAGGATGCCAAACTGTGTCTGTTGATGACATTACAGTTGACAGACAGCGCTAGTAGTAATATATGAGCAGATCTCCCTACCAAGTGTTTTTTTGTGGATTTGATCTTGGAGGTTATGCAATGAGTTACGACGTTGGGTGAATTCGCCGAGTTTATATTGTATTTCATTTGAGTGGCATTTGAGTGGCATTTAAGTGGCATTTGAGTTTTAATTATTTTTTTACTTAATTTGAAGCCGAGTTTATATTGTATTTTATTTGAGGGGTACTTGAGTGGCATTTGAGTGGCATTTGAGTTTTGATTATTTTTTTACTTAATTTGAACTTATATGGTATATAGATTTTGAATGTATGGCATTCAAGTTTTGATTATTTTTTACATAATTATATACATTTATTACATAATAAGCAGGGGTAAATCTTCCCATATAATATAGCTAGAGCCAGTAAAGACTCATCTTAAAAAATCCTCAAATGAGGTGTGGTAACACGTCTGACATCATACCAAAGAACACTTTTATTTTTCGGTTTTCCCTTTCTACCCAAATATACAACGTTAAACGGAGGGGGGTAATCATCACAGCTGAAGTTTTTAGCTATTTCAACTGGACAAAAAAGTATTTTGGGTTCGAGTTCATTTATATCTGAAGGATCATGGTAGCAAACTTGAGAATATCTACACTTCTCCTTACTTGATGGATGTATCACACCAGTCACTCGTATAATACTTGGGATAGGAAGATCTTCAAATGTTTTGCAAACCGGAACTTTTGGTGAGTCAATCACTTGAGAACCTTTAGACTTTTCTATGAATCAGTATATGATTATATACATTTATTGTATAATAAGTAGGGAAAATCTCTCCATATAATATAGTTAGAGTCAGTAAATAGTAAGTAATACAAAACAGTACAACTTGTAATGTTTAATCAATACACAGGCTTTTTTTATACATTCATTATCCGCTTGAGACTACCTGTTGTCAGCATTTGATATTGAGTTTACATACCATCAACACCAAGCTGTTCATCAAAATCTTGTAATTCGTTTTCTAGAAAATCCTTAAGAGCTTCATCCTCATTATTCGTTTTTGTTAGCACCTCATTGGAATTTGTTTGTGCGCAATATTGCTCCCAATCACTAGCGTTGGTTGAAGAAATGAAGACAACATTGTGGTATGGAATAGGATTTCCATTCTTACTCTGTTTTTTTCCTTTGTAAATCATCACACCAGGTGCACATCTTTTAGCTTCCTCATTGTATCTGATCGGTAGTAAAAGCGTTCTCGTCTCTCTTTTTCCATTCTTTTCAGCGACATAGCGAATGCAATTTACAATGGATTCTTCTCCATTGAATCGGAAAGGAATGAATCTTTCTACAACTTCGATGTAAGCAAAAATGGAACAATCTTTAAAATTGCTGAGATACTCGATGTCGTAAGCGAGTTTGAGTTCTTCTTCACTCATTTTTCTCAGTTTTTCAGCTTCAGCAGTAGCTTCCATTGTAGTTAATCGTTTTGTACTGATACGTTTGACATTGTAGTAAGTAGTCTCTGGTTTTCTTGAGTTTTCCATCTCACCCAAGTACAAAATGTTGAAAGGTAATGGGTAGTTATCAACATTGAAGCTTTCAACTACTCTACTTGGACAAACAACTTTCTGAAAATTCGCTCCAGTTGAATTATCAAGATAAGTGAGAATGTAGTAGTTTCCGTATGCACCAGTACTCTGTTCAATAGAAACGATTTGCAAAACTGATGGAACAGGAAGTGATGCTAGTGTAAGAAACCCTCCAATCTTTTTCAAATCACATGTCTTCCATTTTTGGAGAGATTTGGCCATCTTGAGAGCTCTGTCAGCATCAGTGAGCAATTCTTTTTGTTCCATATTGTTTGATGTTGTGGGTAAAACCAGTTTTGGAAGAGCTCGTCTCTTTATCGCTGCTTCTTTTGTGACAGAGTTAGAGTTTTTTCTTTTGGGTGTTTTGAACGTTTTTTGTTTGTTTTCGATTGGCTTTAAATCCGTGTAAGAAGCAGAAAAATCCTCCATAGTGTTCTAAAAAAGAAAGAAATAACATATAATTCAGCTTTTCATGTGGAGCTAAAAGATTATTTATTTCATACTTTACATTATAGCTAAACTAATTTTGATCTTTGTTAGGTAGGAAATAATAAGTTTTTAAATTTTACCTTTTATAAAGAGAAAGTT
Source organism: Cryptosula pallasiana (assembly GCA_945261195.1). Taxonomy (NCBI): domain Eukaryota; kingdom Metazoa; phylum Bryozoa; class Gymnolaemata; order Cheilostomatida; family Cryptosulidae; genus Cryptosula; species Cryptosula pallasiana. Next base: position 24,091,229 of record OX183130.1, read on the forward strand.
TCTAGTAGGTGCAATGGAAAGTGTAGTAGATGTTACTCCTCTGATCACTGTTGTAGAACTGGATGCTTTCTGTGTGAAAACAGTGGCTCTTAAATAGCTAAAGTTGCACTGGTTGAACTCTATGAATACCAACCTTCTTTATAATATAACTATGAATCAGAATTTTGTCCACGCGAAAACCAATGTTTTCGCGGGAATAAATAATTTATTTTCACGCGAATAGAAACTGTTGATTTCGCGGGAATACAAATTTTATTTTCACGCGGATACAAACCAATGTTTTCGCGGGAATAAAGACTTTATTTTCACGCGAATGGAAACAGTTGTTTTCGCGGGAATAAATAATTTATTTTCACGCGAATAGAAACTGTTGCTTTCGCGGGAATACAAATTTTATTTTCACGCGGATACAAACCAATGCTTTCGCGGGAATAAATACTTTATTTTCACGCGAATGGAAACAGTTGTTTTCGCGGGAATAAATAATTTATTTTCACGCGAATAGAAACTGTTGCTTTCGCGGGAATACAAATTTTATTTTCACGCGGATACAAACCAATGCTTTCGCGGGAATAAATACTTTATTTTCACGCGAATGGAAACCGTTGTTTTCGCGGGAATAAATAATTTATTTTCACGCGAATAGAAACTGTTGCTTTCGCGGGAATACAAATTTTATTTTCACGCGGATACAAACCAATGCTTTCGCGGGAATAAATACTTTATTTTCACGCGAATGGAAACCGTTGTTTTCGCGGGAATAAATAATTTATTTTCACTCGAATAGAAACTATTGCTTTCGCGGGAATACAAATTTTATTTTCACGCGGATACAAACCAATGCTTTTGCGTGAAAATATTATTCCCGCGAAAACAACGGTTTCCATTCGCGTGAAAATAAAGTATTTATTCCCGCGAAAGCATTGGTTTGTATCCGCGTGAAAATAAAATTTGTATTCCCGCGAAAGCAACAGTTTCTATTCGTGTGAAAATAAATTATTTATTCCCGCGAAAACAACGGTTTCCATTCGCGTGAAAATAAAGTATTTATTCCCGCGAAAGCATTGGTTTGTATCCGCGTGAAAATAAAATTTGTATTTCCGCGAAAGCAACAGTTTCTATTCGCGTGAAAATAAATTATTTATTCCCGCGAAAACAACGGTTTCCATTCGCGTGAAAATAAAGTATTTATTCCCGCGAAAGCATTGGTTTGTATCCGTGTGAAAATAAAATGTGTATTCCCGCGAAAGCAACAGTTTCTATTCGCGTGAAAATAAATTATTTATTCCCGCGAAAACAACTGTTTCCATTCGCGTGAAAATAAAGTCTTTATTCCCGCGAAAACATTGGTTTGTATCCGCGTGAAAATAAAATTTGTATTCCCGCGAAGGCAACAGTTTCTATTCGTGTGAAAATAAATTATTTATTCCCGCAAAAACAACAGTTTCCATTCGCGTGAAAATAAATTATTTATTCCCGCGAAAGCATTGGTTTGTATCCCCGTGAAAATAAAATTTGTATTCCCGCGAAAGCAACAGTTTCTATTCGCGTGAAAATAATTTATTTATTCCCGCGAAAGCAACGGTTTCCATTCGCGTGAAAATAAACTGTTTATTCCCGCGAAAGCATTGGTTTTCGCGTGGACAAAATTCTAATTCATAGTTATATTATAAAGAAGGTTGGTATTCATAGAGTTCAACCAGTGCAGCTTTACCTATTTAAGAGCCACTGTTTTCACACAGAAAGCATCCAGTTCTACAACAGTGATCGGAGGAGCAACATCTACTACTACATCCACTGACTATTAAAAGTTTTTCTGTGTGAATTTGAAAATTTTCATTGAAGCTAAGACTTAATTATCTGTCTTAATTATCTCACTTAAGTTTTTGTCTACTTAAAAAGTAATGCTTTCACATAATAAATCACTCGTTCTAACAACAGTAACTGAAGCCTCAACATCTAATATATAATATACCAACTGACTACTAGGAGTTTTATTCACAAGGTAAAATTTATTAGCTGAGACATTTAACTTACCTTTTTATGTGCTATTGTCACTTCTATTAAAAAGTAATGATTTTATTGTTATTATAGTGCTATGGAAACAGAAGAGGATGATACTGATGTAGACATACATACAGAATGGGAATGGCTCATGAAAAATCAAAATGATATCGGTTTTTCAAACGCTGTTAATGAATACATGAATGATGAATGCAATGCTGAATATGAAAATGAAATGGAGATGGAACTTGAAAATGCTTTTCAAGACAAACCTTCGACTTTTCAAGTTTCAGCAACTACTGAAAATACAATAGCCTTTGATAAGCAGTAAGTTTTTAAAATCATAAATTAATAACATTAATAGAGTAATTTTTTTGCTGTTTTTTTTATACTCATCTCATGAATCAGCAAAAATAATGCGTTATCTCTTTATTGTAGACAGGACTCAGAATATCAGAGAATTAATGTAAAAGAGGGAGTTGGGAATTCATGTCATAGTACACAGTAAGTTTTAAAAACTTAACTAATAATAATGTTTGAGTCTTTTTTCCTAATTCCATTTTAAAAATTAATTGATAATGGTGTTTAAGTCATTTTTTTCTTCTGTTACATTTTATATAAAATGTATGTGAATGTTTTATAGAACAACTATTATGTGTTAACATTTCTATTGTAGACAAAGTTTAAATTATCGGGAGGAGAATGTAGAAGAAAAAAACCCTGAAATTTCCCCTAATTGGAAATGGTTAGAAGAAAATCTCATTTGTTTTCGTTTACCCGATGAAACAATCAATCAAATAGGATTTGGTGCTGAGCCTTCACCACCAAAGACTAGCATAATAGCTCAAGATATAGAGCCAGTTGTGGAGGAGATAGTTGAAGAAAATGAGAATGATCCAATGATAGAAAATGAAGAAGAAGAAGAAGAAGAAGAAGAAGAAGAAGAAGAAGAAGAAGAAGAAGAAGAAGAAGAGGAAGAAGCACAAGAGGAAGAACAAGAAGAAGAAGAAATGGAAGATTTAAATATTGAAAGACCTACCCGAGCATCAACCCTAGGTATTGTTGATGATAGCACAGCTCCAACTTTTCAAGATGAAGAATGGGATGATTTGATAGCTAGATATTGGGGAGCTATGAAAACGAAACATAGAGCTGGAAAAGTCATAGAACTTTTAAATGTAAGACTTTGGGATGGGATTCCAAGAGACCAAGCTGATACCTACCAAAATGACTATCATGATTCAAGAGTGTTAGAATTGCTAAAAAAAGTTTGGAGACAATTGAGCTCGAGAGCAAAAGTCAACTGTAGCGTAGGTTGTATACTAGAAAATAAAAATGATGGTGAACTCCGATACTTTCACTCATCATCAAACAATGCTACCGTATATCCAAAAGCTAAACTGATTGAAACTGAAAGAGATCTTGATGACTTCTTTGTTGATGTTATGGAGACTGATCATCGTACAAATAGCTTGAGACGGAGACCAAATACGACTTGGAGATTGATGTTAATCACAAACATTTCGTTTTATTTCTACAAACTACTCGGAATGGGAAAAGTTGGATCACCACCAGAGCATTTACCCTCTCACCTCCTTAACAACAGACACATACGAACCATGTTAAAAAACACAAAAGGAAAACGAATTACCGACAATCTTTGTTTTTTTAGATGTCTAGCATTACACAAAGAACTACAAAAAAACGGTGGAATTGCAAAAGATCCGATGATTAAGGAGGTGAAGGAGTACCAACAACAATATCATAGTTTCATCTATGGTGATAGTGGTAAAAGGTGTGATGGGAAAGGAGTGACAGAAGCTGATTTATTGCTTTTGGAGCGAGCATTTCAACTGAAGATAACAGTGTTTTCTTTAAATGATGATATGACTTCAACAGTTATTTGGAATTCAAACTCCAGTTATAAGGAGAATCTATATTTGGATCTTTATATCAATCACTTCAGTCTTATTACAAACTTGGAAGGATATGTCAAAGCCTACAGATGTCCAACCTGTTCTACTTGTTATGATAGATTGGGGAATCTGAAAACACACAGATGTTCAATCTCAGAGGCAACAACTATGCAGTTTTCTGGAGGGCAATACAGTCCTACTGCTACAATATTCGACAAACTGAAGGTTCAATTCGGGATAGATATCGGGTCAGATGATTCCTTGAGATACTACCCATTTTTTGCAACATTTGACATAGAGTGTTTGTTACCTAATTGCGAAAAAGATCGAGATACAGACACAACCATTTACACGAATGAGCATAAACTTTTAAGTATTTCAATTTGTTCAAATGTACCAGGCTTCAACAACCCGCGTTGTATTGTCAATAATGGGGATGATGATGAATGCGTTGGAAAGTTCATTGAATACTTGGATGATATTAGTGAAGAATCATATAGCCGATTGGAAAAACAATTTTCGCGAATCATAAAACAGATAGAAGGTGAATTACAACGACT